>JAJEOU010000571.1:0-49025 GCA_021534815.1 Acrocephalus arundinaceus
GAGAGAGATACCCAAATCCCCCCCAAAAAAAACCCCCCAAACCCCCCCCCCCAATCCCCCCCCCCCCCCAAAAAACCCCCCAAAAAATCCCCCCCAAAAACCCCAAATCCCCCCCCCCCCAAAAACCCCAAATACCCCCCCCCCAAAAAACCCCAAAAACACCCCAAATCCCCGGGCTCACCTCAGGGGCCCCGAAAGGCTCAGGGGGGACCTGGGGAGGAAACAGAAATTTCAGAGGGGCTGATCCCAGTGCTCCCAGTGCTCCCAGTGCTCCCAGTGCCCCCTGGTGTGTCTTGAGGGGTTCCCAGTATCCCCCAGTACGTTCCCAGTGCTCCCAGTATCCCCCTGGTGTGTCTTGAGGGGTTCCCAGTGATCCCAGTGCGTTCCCAGTGCTCCCAGTGTCCCCCTGGTGTGTCTTGAGGAGTTCCCAGTGATCCCAGTACGTTCCCAGTGCTCCCAGTATCCCCCTGGTGTGTCTTGAGGGGTTCCCAGTGATCCCAGTGATCCCAGTGCTCCCAGTGTCCCCCTGGTGTGTCTTGAGGGGTTCCCAGTGATCCCAGTGCGTTCCCAGTGCTCCCAGTGTCCCCCTGGTGTGTCTTGAGGAGTTCCCAGTGATCCCAGTACGTTCCCAGTGCTCCCAGTGTCCCCCTGGTGTGTCTTGAGGGGTTCCCAGTGATCCCAGTACGTTCCCAGTGCTCCCAGTATCCCCCTGGTGTGTCTTGAGGGGTTCCCAGTATCCCCCAGTACGTTCCCAGTGCTCCCAGTATCCCCCTGGTGTGTCTTGAGGGGTTCCCAGTGATCCCAGCTGCTCCCAGTGCATTCCCAGTGTCCCCAGTATCCCCTGGTGTTCCCAGTGTGTTCCCAGTGCATTCCCAGTATCCCCCAGTGCATTCCCAGTGTCCCCAGTATCCCCTGGTGTTCCCAGTGTATTCCCAGTGCGTTCCCAGTGCATTCCCAGTATCCCCCAGTGCATTCCCAGTGCTCCCAGTGTCCCCCTGGTGTGTCTTGAGAGGTTCCCAGTGATCCCAGTGGCTCCCAGTGCATTCCCAGTGTCCCCCAGTGCATTCCCAGTGTCCCCAGTATCCCCTGGTGTTCCCAGTGCGTTCCCAGTGCACTCCCAGTGCACTCCCAATGCCCCCAGTGCGTTCCCAGTGCATTCCCAGTGATCCCAGCTGCTCCCAGCGCGTTCCCAGTGGGTTCCCAGTATCCCCCCGGTGTGTCCCGAGGGGTTCCCAGTGCTCCCAGTGCGTTCCCAGTGCCCCCAGTGCCCCCTGGTGTGTCCCAGTGGGTTCCCAGTGCATTCCCAGTGCGTTCCCAATATGTCCCAGTGCATTCCCAGTGATCCCAGTGCCCCCAGTGCGTTCCCAGTATCCCCCAGTGGGTTCCCAGGTGCTCCCAGTAGGTTCTCAGTGCATCCCAATGTGTTCCCAGTGCGTTCCCAGTGCCCCCAGTGCACTCCCAGTGCATTCCCAGTGATCCCAGCTACTCCCAGGGCATTCCCAGTGGCTCCCAGTGGGTTCCCAGTGTATCCCAGTGTGTTCCCAGTGTGTTCCCAGTGCGTTCCCAGTGCACTCCCAGTGCCCCCAGTGCACTCCCAGTGCATTCCCAGTATCCCCCAGTGCATCCCCAGTATCCCCAGTATCTCCCTGATGTGTCCCAAGGGGTTCCTGATGATCCCAGTTGCTCCCAATGTGTTCCCAGGGATCCTGGTGATCCCAGTGCATTCCCAGTGCTCCCAGTGCTCTCCCAGCGGGTTCCCAGTGTCCCCAGTACCCCCCAGTGTGTCCGGAGGGGTTCCTGGTGATCCCAGTGCACTCCCAGTGCATTCCCAGTGATCCCAGCTGCTCCCAGTGCATTCCCAGTGATCCCAGCTGCTCCCAGTGCATTCCCAGTGATCCCAGCTGCTCCCAGTGCATTCCCAGTGGGTTCCCAGTGATCCTGGTGGTCCCAATGCCTTCCCAGTATCCCCCAGTGCATTCCCAGTATCCCCCAGTGGGTTTCCAGTGTATCCCAGTGTGTTCCCAGTGCGTTCCCAGTGCACTCCCAGTGCCCCCAGTGCACTCCCAGTGCATTCCCAGTGATCCCAGCTGCTCCCAGTGCATTCCCAGTGTGTTCCCAGTGCATTCCCAGTGTCCCCAGTATCCCCAGCGCGTTCCCAGTGGGTTCCCAGTATCCCCCCGGTGTGTCCCGAGGGGTTCCCAGTGCTCCCAGTGCGTTCCCAGTGGGTTCCCAGTGCATTCCCAGTGCGTTCCCAGTGATCCTGGTGGTCCCAGTGCTCCCAGTGCATTCCCAGTGCGTTCCCAGTGCATTCCCAGTATCCCCCAGCACATTCCCAGTGGGTTCCCAGTGCATTCCCAGTGTCCCCCAGCACATTCCCAGTGTGGTCCCAGTGCGTTCCCAGTGCGTTCCCAGTATCCCCCAGTGCATTCCCAGTGACCCCAGTGCACTTCCAGTGCATTCCCAGTGATCCCAGCTGCTCCCAGTGCATTCCCAGTGGGTTCCCAGTGATCCTGGTGGTCCCAGTGCATTCCCAGTGCGTTCCCAGTGCGTTCCCAGTGCCCCCAGTGCCCCCAGTGCCCCCTGGTGTGTCCCAGTGGGTTCCCAGTGTGTTCCCAGTGTCCCCAGTATCTCCCTGCTGTGTCCCAAGGAGTTCCCAGTGATCCCGGTACATTCCCAGTGGCTCCCAGTGCACTCCCAATGCGTTTCCAGTGCATTCCCAGTGATCCCAGGTGATCCCAATGCATTCCCAGTGGGTCCCAGTGCATTCCCAGTGATCCCAGCTGCTCCCAGTGCATTCCCAGTGTGTTCCCAGTGCGTTCCCAGTGCGTTCCCAGTGCGTTCCCAGTATCCCCCAGTGCATTCCCAGTGATTCCCAGCTGCTCCCAGTGCATTCCCAGTGATCCCAGTGGGTTCCCAGTGATCCTGGTGGTCCCAGTGCGTTCCCAGTGCGTTCCCAGTCCCCCCCAGTCCCTCCCAGTCCCCCCAGTCCCTCCCAGTCCCCCCCAGTCCCTCCCAGTCCCCCCCAGTCCCCCCCAGTCCCCCCCAGTCCCCCCAGTCCCTCCCAGTCCGTTCCCAGTCCCTCCCAGTCCATTCCCAGTCCCTCCCAGTCCATTCCCAGTCCCTCCCAGTCCCCCCCAGTCCCTCCCAGTCCCCCCTAGTCCCTCCCACTCCCTCCCAGTCCATTCCCAGTCCCTCCCAGTCCCTCCCAGTCCATTCCCAGTCCCTCCCAGTCCCTCCCAGTCCCTCCCAGTCCCTCCCAGTCCGTTCCCAGTCCCCCCCAGTCCCTCCCAGTCCCTCCCAGTCCCTCCCAGTCCGTTCCCAGTCCCTCCCAGTCCCTCCCAGTCCCCCCAGTTTCCCCAGTACCGGCGCCGCCGGCGGTCCCTGCTGACGCTGCGCTGGTCGCGGTTGCGCCGGTCCCGGGAGCGGCTGCGGCGTTTGCGGTCCCGGGAACGGGAGCGGCTGTGGGAGCGCTTGCGGTGCCGGTTCTCCTTGTCCCGTTCTGAAATGGGAGAAAATCACCAAAATTCACCCCAAAAAGCCCTGAAATCACCAAAAAATCCAGTCTGAAATGACCCAAAATAACCCAGAAATGACCCCGGGAACGGTCCCGGCTGTGGGAGCGCTTGCGGTGCCGCTTCTCCTTGTCCCGCTCTGGGAGACAACAAAAACACCCAAAATGAACCAAAACTGCCCCAAAATCACCCCAAAAATAACTCAGAAATGACCCTGGGAACGGGAGCGGCTGTGGGAGCGCTGGCGGTGCCGGTTCTCCTTGTCCCGCTCTGAAATGGGATTTAAATCATCCAAATTCACCCCAAACTGCCCCAAAATCACCCCAAAATCACCCAAAAATGACCCAGAAATGACCCCGGGAACAGGAGCGGCTGTGGGAGCGCTGGCAGTGCCGGTTCTCCTTGTCCCGCTCTGAAATGGGATTTAAAACATCCAAATTCACCCCAAACTGCCCCAAAATCACCCCAAAAATAACTCAGAAATGACCCCGGGAACGGTCCTGGCTGCGGGAGTGCTCCTGGTGCTGGTTCTCCTTGTCCCGCTCTGAGGGGAACCAAAAACACCCAAAATGAACCAAAACTGCCCCAAAATCACCAAAAAATGCAGTCTGAAATGACCCAAAATAACCCAGAAATGACCCTGGGAGCGGTCCCGGCTGCGGGAGTGCTCCTGGTGCTGGTTCTCCTTGTCCCGCTCTGAAATGGGATTTAAAGCACCCAAAATGAACCAAAAAGGTCCAAAATGAACCCAAAAAATCCTGAAATCACCAAAAAATCCAGACTGAAATGACCCAGAAATGACCCTGAGCCCAAAAAACCCCAAAATCCAACCAGAATTGAACCTGAATCCACCTGGTTCTTCTTGTCCCACTCTGGAGAACCAAAAAAAACCCAAAATGAACCCAAAAATCCCAAAATCACCCCGAAATCCAACCAGAATTGAACCTGAATCCACCTGGTTCTTCCTGTGCCACTCTGGAGAACCAAAAACCCTAAAATAAACCCAAAAAACCCCAAAATAAACCCAAAATCCAGCCAGGATTAATCCTGAACCTGCCTGGATCTCCTTGTCCTGCTGTGGAGAACCAAAAAACCCCAAAATGAACCCAAAAATCCCAAAATCACCCTGAAATCCAACCAGAATTGAACCTGAATCCACCTGGTTCTTCCTGTGCCACTCTGGAGAACCAAAAAACCCCAAAATAAACCCAAAATCCAGCCAGGATTAATCCTGAACCTGCCTGGATCTCCTTGTCCTGCTCTGGAGGACCAAAAAACCCCAAAATGAACCCAAAACCCCCAAAATCCAACCAGAATTAATCCTGAACATCTTTGGATCTCTTTGTCCTGCTCTGGAGAACCAAAAACCCCCAAAATGAACCCAAAATCACCTGAAATCACCCCAAAATCGAAGCAGAATTAATCCCCGTTCTTGTCCCACTCTGGAGAACCAAAAAAACCCCAAAATAAACCCAAAAAACCCCAAAATAAACCCAAAATCCAGCCAGGATTAATCCTGAACCTGCCTGGATCTCCTTGTCCTGCTGTGGAGAACCAAAAAACCCCAAAATGAACCCAAAATCACCTGAAATCACCCCAAAATCCAGCCAGAATTAATCCTGAACCCTCTGGTTCTTCTTGTCCAGCTCTGGAGAACCAAAAACCCCAAAATAAACCCAAAAAAACCCCAAATAAACCCAAAAAACCCCCAAATAAACCCCAAATCCAACCAGAATTAATCCTTGTTCTTGTCCTGCTCTGGAGAACCAAAAAACCCCAAACCCAACCCAAAAAACCCCAAAATAAACCCAAAAAACCCCCAAATAAACCCCAAATCCAACCAGAATTAATCCTTGTTCTTGTCCTGCTCTGGAGAACCAAAAAACCCCAAACCCAACCCAAAAAACCCCAAAATAAACCCAAAAAACCCCCAAATAAACCCCAAATCCAACCAGAATTAATCCTTGTTCTTGTCCTGCTCTGGGGAACCAAAAAACCCCAAACCCAACCCAAAAAACCCCAAAATAAACCCAAAAAACCCCCAAATAAACCCCAAATCCAACCAGAATTAATCCTTGTTCTTGTCCTGCTCTGGGGAACCAAAGAACCCCAAAATAAACCCAAAAAACCCCAAAATAAACCCAAAAAACCCCCAAATAAACCCCAAATCCAACCAGAATTAATCCTTGTTCTTGTCCTGCTCTGGAGAACCAAAAAACCCCAAACCCAACCCAAAAAACCCCAAAATAAACCCAAAAAACCCCCAAATAAACCCCAAATCCAACCAGAATTAATCCTTGTTCTTGTCCTGCTCTGGGGAACCAAAGAACCCCAAAATAAACCCAAAAAACCCCAAAATCACCCCAAAATCCAGCCAGAATAATTCCTGGTTCTCCTTGTCCCGCTCTGGAGAAGCAAAAAACCCCAAAATAAACTTAAAATAAAATCCCAAACTGCCCCAAAAACCCGGCCCTGAAATCACCCCCAAAATAACCCAAAATAATTCTGGAATTCGCTCAAAATTGATCCCAAAATTGACCCAAAATGACCCAAATTCCACTCAAAATTAACCCCAAAATTTACCCAAAATAATTCTGAAATCTACTCAAAATTAACCCCAAAATTTACCCAAAAAACCCCCAAAACTCACTCAAAATTAACCCCAAAATTTACTCAAAAATAACCTAAAATAATCCAAAATCACCCCAAAATTCATTCAAAATTAACCCCAAAATATTCCAAAAATAACCCCAAAATCACCACAAAATTCACTCAAAATTAACCCCAAAATTTACCCAAAATAACCCCAAAATCCACTCAAAATTAACCCTAAAATTCCCTCAAATTGACCCCAAAATCCCTTCAGAATCACCCCAAAAATTCCCTCAGAATTCCCTCAAAACAATCCCAAAAATCCCTTTAAAATAACCCCAAAAATCCCTCAAAATGACCCAAAAATTCCCTCAAAATAACCCCAAAAATCCCTCAAAATGACCCCAAAATTCCCTCAAAATAACCCAAAAATTCCCTCAAAATGACCCCAAAAATCCCTCAAAATGACCCCAAAATTCCCTCAAAATAACCCAAAAATTCCCTCAAAATGACCCCAAAATTCCCTCAAAACAATCCCAAAAATCCCTTTAAAATAACCCCAAAAATCCCTCAAAATGACCCAAAAATTCCCTCAAAATAACCCAAAAATTCCCTCAAAATAACCCAAAAATTCCCTCAAAATGACCCCAAAAATTCCCTCAAAATGACCCCAAAATCCCCCCAAAATTCCCTCAAAATGACCCCAAAATCTTCTAAAAATGACCCAAAAATCCCGTCTAAATTTCCCATATTTTGGGGTAATTTTGGGAGATTTTGGGGTTATTCTGGGAGGATTTGGGGATTATTTTGGGGTGATTTTTATGGAAATTTCTGGGTTATTTTGAGGGAATTTTGGGTGATTTTTGAGGGAATTTTGGGGTTATTTTGAGAAGGTTTTGGGGTTACTTTGAGGAATTTCGGGGTTATTTTTGAGGGAATTTTGGGGTTATTCTGAGGAGATTTCGGGGTTACTCTGAAGGGATTTTAGGGTTATTTTGGGGGAATTTTCGGGGTCATTTTGAGGGAATTTTGGGGTTATTTGGGGGATTTTGGGGTTATTTGGGGGGATTTTGGGGTTATTCTGAGGAGATCTCTGGGTTATTTTTGAAGGAATTTTGGGGTTACTCTCAGGGGATTTCAGGGTTATTTTGAGGGAGTTTTGGGGTAATTTCAAAGATTTTCGTGTTATTTTCTTAGGCAGTTTCAGCGTCATTTTCAGAGAATTTCGGGGTTACTCTGAGGGAAATTCGGGGTTACTCTGAGGGAATTTTGGGGTTATTTTTGAGGGAATTTTGGGGCTATTTTGGAGAATTTAGGGGCTATTTTTGAGGGAATTTCGGAGTTACTCTGAGGGGACTTCGAGGTTATTTTGAAGGAATTTCAGGGTTATTTTTCAGAGAATTTCGGGGTTACTCTGAGGGGATTTCGGGGTTATTTGACGGAATTTTAGGGTTTTTTTGAGGGAATTTTGGGGTTATTTTGGAGAATTTCGGGGCTATTTTTGAGAGAATTTTGGGGTTATTCTCAGGGGATTTCGGGGTTAATTTGCGGAATTTCGGGGCTGTTTTTGAGGGAATTTCGGGGTTATTCTACAGGGATTTCGGGGTTACTCTGAGGGAATTTTGGGGTTAATTTGGAGAATTTCGGGGCTGTTTTTGAGAGAATTTTGGGGTTATTCTACAGGGATTTCGGGGTTAATTTGCGGAATTTCGAGGTTATTTTTGAGGGAATTCCGGGGTTATTCTGAGGGGATTTCAGGGTTACTCTGAGGGAATTTTGGGGTTATTTTGGAGAATTTCGGGGCTGTTTTTGAGGGAATTTCGGGGTTATTCTCAGGGGATTTCGGGGTTAATTTGCGGAATTTCAGGGCTGTTTTTGAGGGAATCTCGCGGTTATTCTCAGGGGATTTCGGGGTTAATTTGCGGAATCCCAGGGTTATTTTTGAGGGAATTCCGGGGTTATTCTGAGGGGATTTCAGGGTTACTCTGAGGGAATTTTGGGGTTATTTTGGAGAATTTCGGGGCTATTTTTGAGAGAATTTTGGGGTTATTCTAAGGGGATTTCGGGGTTAATTTGCGGAATCCCAGGGTTATTTTTGAGGGAATTCCGGGGTTATTTCGGTGGAGCACGCCGGGGTTATTTCGCTCGGATCTCGGGGTCATTCCGGCGTTATTTCTAACGCAGTTCCCGCGCTGCTCGGAGGGAATTCCGCCCTTTCCTCGCAGCCGGTCCCGCCGCTCCTTTCGGGGGCTCCGGTGTGAGGGGCCGGGGGGGGGCGGGGCGGCGCCGCCGGTACCTTGTTTGTTCTCGTTCAGCTGCCGCTCGAACTCGTCGAAGTCGGACATGGCGGCGGGCTCGGAGCGAAGCTCCCGGAGCTCCCGGAGCCCTCGCGGCGCCTCCCGGGCCCTGCCGGTGCCTCCCGCTCCCTCCGGGCCCCGCTCAGGCCGCGGCGCCTCCGTCCGCGCTCGGCTGCGCTCCGCAACTTCCGGCCGCGCTCGGGCACTTCCGGCGCCGCTCGGGCCGCGCTCGGCTCTTTCCGCCGCCTTTTCCGCCCCCTTTCGGTTTACTCCGTCACCACTCGGGTTTTTCCGTCACGCCTCGTGTTTTCCCGTCACCCCTCGTGCCTCCCCGCCGCCGCTCGGCGCTTTCCGCCGCCGTTCTCCGCTCCCGGTGGCTGCGGCGGCGTTGCGGGAGCGCTCGGATCTTTCCCCGGTTCTCTCCGCCGTTCCCGCCGTCCTTCGGGGGACTTTGAGCGGCTTTTCCGTCACTTTTCGCCGCTTTCCGGGCCTCTTCGGTCCCCCCGTGCTCTTTACGCCACTTCCGCCGGTGCACGCTCAACTTCCGCCCGCATGTCCCGGTAAAACCGGGCCCGGTTAGTCCCGCCCTCTCCGGTTTGACCCCGCCTCTTTCCCGGTTTTCCCCGCCCCTTCCGGTGCCGGCCCCGCCCCTTTCCCTCAGCGCCGCTTTTGGCGGGAAGCGGCGGCCGCGAGGGCGCCCCCTGGCGGGCCCGGGGAGTTCTCGCGAGATCTCCAAATCTCGCGGGATTTCCCGGGGTTTGCCCGTTTTTCCCGGGATTTCCCCGTTTTCCCCGGTTTTGACCCGGTTTCTCCCCATTTTCCCCAGTTTCTCCCCATTTTTCCCGGTTTCTCCCCATTTTTCCCAATTTTTCCCGGTTTCCCCCAGCTTTCCCCGGTTTTTCCCCATTTTCCCCGGTTTTTCCCCAGTTTTCCCGGTTTTCTCCCATTTTTCCCCGTTTTTTCCCGGTTTTTCCCCATTTTTCCCGGTTTTTCCCTCAAAACTCCGGGGGTCCCGGGGGGATTTGGGAACCCCGGGGCTGATTTTGGGTGGAAAATCGGGAAAAACGGGAACGTCGGGGACGTGGGGGACACCGGCGGGGTGCGAGGGAAAAATCGGGAAAAATCGGGAAAAATCGGGAAAAAATGGGGGGAAACACAAGAAAATGGGGGAAAATGAGGGAAAAATGGGGAAAAACGTGAGAAAATGGGGGGAAACCGGGAAAATTGGGGGGAATCCAGAGAAAATGGGAGAAAACCACGAGGAAATGGGGGAAAAATTTGGGGAAATGGGAGAAAACCACGAGGAAATGGGGGAAAATGGGGTAAAACAATGAAATGGGAAGAAAACGAGGGAAAAGCACAAGAAAATGAATTTTTAAAACGGGAAAATGGGAGAAACCTGAGAAAATTGGGGGAGAACACGAGAAAATGGGGGAAAATGAGGGGAAATAGGAGAAAAACACGAGAAAAGGGGGAAAAGGGGAAAAGTGGGGGGAAACCACAAGAAAATGGGGGAAAACCGGGAAAAAACACAAGAAAAGAGGGAAAATGGGAGAAAAACACGAAAAAATGGGGAAAAAAATGGGAAATGGGGGGAAGGAACAAGAGAAATGGGAAAAAATGGGAACATGGGGGAAAACCACGAGAAAATGGGAAAAAAACAGGAGAAAATGGGAAAAAATTGGGAAAACCACGAGAAAATGGGAAGAGAACGGGGAGAAAATGGGGAAAAAATGGGAAAATGGAGGAAAACCACGAGAAAATTCCGGAAAAATGGGAAAATGGGGGGATCAGGAGAAAATGGGGAAAAAATGGGGAAAAAACCAGGAGAAAATTGGGGGAAAAATGGGGGAGAAATGAAAAAATGGGGAAAAGGAGGAAAATGGGGAAAAAAAACCACAAGAAAATGGGGGGAAACCAAGGAAAAATGGGGAAAAAAGGGAAAAATGGGGGGAAACGATGAAAAAATGGGGAAAAAACCGGGAAAATTTTCTGCCAATTTTCTACAATTTCCGGCCAATTTTCCGCCAATTTTCGGTAAAATTTCGCTCAATTTTCGGCCAATTTTTGGCAAATTTTGACCCAAAATCGCCCCCCCCGTGATGGGGGAGGGGCGAATTGAGGGGGGGTCTCACCCCCGCGGGGGGAGGGGCGGAACTTTGGCGCGCGCGGCGTTTCCAGCCGGAGCCCGAAAGCGGCGGCACCGCCCCCGCCCCTCCCCCACCCCCGGGACCCCCGAGCGGAGCCCCCTCCCCCCATCCCCCCCCCAAAAATCGGGGCCCGAGACCCCCCCGGAACCGAGCGGGGCCATGAAGGGACCCAGGGGGGGCCCGAGGGGCGGCGGAACCGGGAGGTACCGGGGGGAACTGGGGGGAACTGGGGGGGAACTGGGAGGGGACTGGGGGGGACTGGGGGGGGACTGGGATAAACTGGGAGGGCATTGGGGGGGACTGGGAGGGGACTGGGACAGACTGGGAGGGACTGGGGGGACTGGGGGGGACTGGGGGGGACTGGGGGGGATTGGGATGGACTGGGGGGGACTGGGGGGAACTGGGGGGGACTGGGAGGGACTGGGAGGGGAGTGGGAGGGGAGTGGGGGGAACTGGGAGAGACTGGGGAGGGACTGGGAGGGACTGGGAGGGGATTGGTAGGGACTTTGGGTTTACTGGTTTATACTGGGAAGGACTGGGAGGGATTGGGATGGACTTGGAGGGACTGGGGGGAACTGGGAGGGGACTGGGGGAGACTGGGAGGGACTTTGAGTTTACTGGTTTATACTGGGGGGGTCTGGGAGGGAACTGGGGGTCACCCCCGAGACCCCCAAAATCCGCCCCACCCCCATTTCTGGGACCCCCCCAAAATTCCTCCCCCACCCCCCCTAACCCCTCCCCCCCCTTTTTTCTCTCCGCAGCCCCCGCCCCTCCCCCACCCCGCCGCCCTCCCCTCCCCCCGCGGGGGGCGGGGCTCTGTTCCTGTTGATTGACAGCCGGGGCCGCCCCTACACCGCCCACGTGACCGGGGACCCCCCCGGGGACCCCCCCGGAGCGGGGGGATGGGCGGGGGCGGGGGTGGGGGAGGGGCGGCCGCGTTTCACCTGCCCCGAGTGTGGGCGGAGCTTCGCGTACCTGTCCTACCTGCGGCGGCACCGGATCGCGCACTCACCGGACAAACCGCACCGGTGCCACTGCGGGAAGGCGTTCAAGAGAGCGGCGCACCTGCGGCGGCACCGGGGGACACACCGGGGGGACACCGGGGACATCCGTGGGGACAGAGGGGACACCGGGGACAGCCACGGGGACAGCGGGGACAGCCCCGGGGGCGGGGACACACACAGGGACAGAGGGGACACCGGGGACTCACCGGACAAACCGCACCGGTGTCACTGCGGGAAGGCGTTCAAGAGAGCGGCACACCTGCGGCGGCACCGGGGGACTCACCGGGACACCGGGGACAGAGGGGACACCCACGGGGACACCGGGGACAGCCCCGGGGGCGGGGACACACACAGGGACAGGGACACACCGGACAAACCGCACCGGTGCCACTGCGGGAAGGCGTTCAAGAGAGCGGCGCACCTGCGGCGGCACCGGGGGACTCACCGGGACACCGGGGACAGCAGGGACAGCCACGGGGACAGCAGGGACACCCATGGGGACAGGGACACACCGGACACACCGGACAAACCGCACCGGTGTCACTGCGGGAAGGCGTTCAAGAGAGCGGCGCACCTGCGGCGGCACCGGGGGACACACCGGGACACCGGGGACAGAGGGGACACCCACGGGGACATCCATGGGGTCAGGGACACACACAGGGACGGGGACACACCGGACACACCGGACAAACCGCACCGGTGCCACTGCGGGAAGGCGTTCAAGAGAGCGGCGCACCTGCGGCGGCACCGGGGAACTCACCGGGACAGAGGGGACACCCCCGGGGACATCCATGGGGTCAGAGACACCCATGGGGACACACCGGACAAACCGCACCGCTGCCACTGCGGGAAGGCGTTCAGGAGAGCCGCGCACCTGCGGCGGCACCGGGGGACTCACCGGGACACCGGGGACACCCATGGGGACACCCACGGGGACAGCAGGGACACCCATGGGGATACTGGGGACACCCAGGACACAGGGGACACGGACAGGGACACGGACAGGGACAGACAGGGCACACACCAGGACAAAAGGGACAGGGACAGTGGAGACAAAGGGGACATGGGGGACAGGGACAGAAGGGATGGGGACACTGGGGACAGGGACACACACAAGGACATGAGGGACACGGACAGGCAGGGCTCACACAGGGACAGAGGGGACACAGGGGACAGGGACACCAGGGACAGGGATAGAAGGGACAGGGATGGGGACAGTGGGGACAGGGACACCCGCAGGGACAGAGGGGACAGCAGGGACAGGGACTGGGACACCCATGGGGACAGGCACAGGCAGGGCTCACACAGGGACAGAGGGGACTGGGACACTGGGGACACGGATGGGGACAGGGTGGGCACACACAGGGACAGGGATAGGGACAGACAGGGCACACACAGGGACAGCAGAGACAGGGATGGGGACAGGAGTGACAGGGACAGGGACTGGGACACTGGGGACAGGGGTGGGGACAGGGTGGGCACACACAGGGACAGGGACTGGGACAGCAGAGACAGAGATGGGGACAGGGACAGACAGGACACACACCGGCACAGAGGGGACAGGGACAGGGACACACACAGGGACGGCCACGGCCAGGGCACAGCGCGGCACCGGCGCTGCCGGCACGGCACCAAGAGGACGGTGTCCGGTATGGAGTGTTCGGTGTCCAGTGCTCAGCGCTCCCCAGTGTCCAGCATGAACCGCCCGGTGTCCAGCCCGATGTCCGGCCAGCACCGCCCAGTGTCCAGCACGAACTGCCTGGTGTCCAGCTCAGTGTCCAGCCCAGTGTCCGGCCAGCACCACCTGGTGTCCAGCATGAACCGCCCGGTGTCCAGCCCGATGTCCGGCCAGCACTGCCCAGTGTCCAGCATGAACTGCCCAGTGTCCAGCCCGATGTCCAGCCCAGTGTCCAGCCAGCACCACCCAGTGTCCAGCACAAACTGCCCAGTGTCCAGCCTGATGTCCAGCCCAGTGTCCAGCCCAGTATCCAGCCAGCACTGCCCAGTATCCAGCCAGCACTGCCCAGTGTCCAGCCCGATGTCCAGCCCAGTGTCCAGCATGAACTGCCCAGTGTCTACCCTGGTGTCCACCCCAGTGTCCGGCCAGCACTGCCCAGTGTCCAGCCTGGTGTCCGCCCCGATGTCCAGCTCAGTGTCCGGCCAGCACTGCCCGCTGCTCTTTGGCCACAGTGACAGCCAGCGGTGACATCACCATGGGAAACACCCAAGGGACAGCGCGGGGACAGCGAGGGACACGTCCTGAACCAAGTGACAGCGTGGGGACACGTCCTGAGCCAGGGGACAGCGTGGGGACACGTCCTGAGTTGAGGACACCACGGGATGGTCACCGAGGGGACGGACAGTGGCCGAGGACGGTGGCGTGGAGGGACGGTGACCCCAGGGTTGGGGACACGAAGGGGAGGTGGCCGTGACCTGGTGACCCCGGGGTTGGGGACACTTGAGGTGGTGGCCCCAGACTCGGTGACCCCAGGGGTTGGGGACACTGGGAGAGGTGACCCCGGGGTTGGGGACACCAAGGGGTGGTGGCCGTGACCTGGTGACCCCGGGGTTGGGGACACTCGAGGTGGTGGCCCCTGACTCGGTGACCCCGGGGTTGGGGACATTCGGGTCCCGCCCTCGATGTGAATTTTTTTAATTATTAAAAATGAAATTTTGGTTTTTTCTCGTTTCTCTCGTGTTGTCCCAGGGTGGGGGAGGGGCCACAGGGGACACACCCACCCCTCCCCCACCCCCGTGACCACCTCAGCCCTCGGCCAAGTGACCACAGAGTGACCCCAAAGTGACCCCTTGGAGTGACCCCCAAGTGACCACGGAGTGACCCCTTGGAGTGACCCAATGACCCCCAAGTGACCATGGAGTGACCCCCAAGTGACCTTTGGAGTGACCCCCGAGTGACCCTTTGGAGTGACCCCCGAGTGACCCTTTGGAGTGACCCAATGACCCCCAAGTGACCATGGAGTGACCCCAAAGTGACCTTTGGAGTGACCCCCAAGTGACCCCTTGGAGTGACCTCCCAAAGACCCTTTGGAGTGACCCAATGACCCCCAAGTGACCATGGAGTGACCCCAAAGTGACCTTTGGAGTGACCCCCGAGTGACCCCTTGGAGTGACCCCCGAGTGACCCTTTGGAGTGACCCAATGACCCCCAAGTGACCATGGAGTGACCCCCAAGTGACCTTTGGAGTGACCCCCGAGTGACCCTTGGAGTGACCCAATGACCCCCAAGTGACCATGGAGTGACCCAATGACCCCCAAGTGACCCCTTGGAGTGACCCAATGACCCCCAAGTGACCATTGAGTGACCCCCAAGTGACCTTTGGAGTGACCCAAGGGCCGCCTCATCCACTGACCTCACTGACCAATGGACTGACCCCTCCCCCAACTGACCACTGAGTGACCCCTGACCCCACTGACCACTGACCCCTCCCTGACCCTACTGACCACTGGCTGACCCCAAGTGACCTTTGGAGTGACCCAATGACCCCCAAGTGACCCAAGAGCCACCTCACCCACTGACCCCTCTGTGACCCACTGACCACTGAGTGACCCCTGACCCCACTGACCATCAGGTGACCCCCCAAATCCCCTCCCCCACCCGCGGTGGCTCCGGTTCATTCCGGTTCATTCCGGTTTTTTTCCACTTTTTTCTGGTTCATTCCGTTTTTTCCTGGTTTATTCCAGATCATTCTGGGTTTTTCTGGTTTATTCCAGTTTATTCTGGATTTTCCCCATTTTTTCCCTGGTTTATTCTGGATCATTCTGTTTTTTTCTGGTTTTTTTCCAATTTATTCTGTTTTTTCATATTTTTTTCTGGTTTATTCCGGGTCATTCTGGTTTCTCCTATTTCTTTCTGGTTTATTCTGGTTTTTTTTTGGTTTATTCCAGTTTATTCCGGTTCATTCCGGATCATACTGGATTTTTTTCCAGTTCATTCTGGAATTTTTGTGATTCATTCTGGCTTATTCCAGTTCATTCCAGTTTATTCTGTTTTTTTCTGATTTATTCCAGTTCATTCTGGTTTTTATCTGGTTTATTCCAGTTTACTCCGGTTCCTTCCAGTTTATACTGGGTTTTTTTCTGGTTTATTCTGTTTTTTTCTGGTTCATTCCAGTTAATTCTGGTTTTTTTTCTGGTTTATTCCGGTTCATTCTGGTTTTTATCCGGTTTATTCCGGTTTATTCCAGTTTATACTGGGTTTTTTTCTGGTTTATTCTGTTTTTTTCTGGTTCATTCCGGTTTTTTTCTGATTTATTCCAGTTCATTCTGGTTTATTCCGGTTTATTCCGGTTTATTCCGGTCCATTCCGCCTCCCTCCGTTACAGCGCGGCCGCCGCCCCTCCCCCACCCTCCCCTCCCCCCCCGCCCCTCCCCCCCCATGCGAGGACCCCCCCGGGTGGGGGAGGGGCCGGGATTCCCGTGCAGGTTCAGGGGTCGTGACCCCGGGGGGGTCCCCGAGTGTCCGGCCAGGCCGGGGCTGCGGCCGCGTCCGAGTGTCCGTGGGAGGGACGGGGGGGACACCGGGGTCAGGGGGGGAATTTGGGGCCATTTCTGGTCATTTTGGGCCATTTTCTGTCATTTTGGGCCATTTCTGGTCATTTTGGGCCATTTCTGGACATTTTGGGCCATTTCTGGACATTTTGGGCCATTTCAGGTAATTTTGGGCCATTTTCTGTCATTTTGGGCCATTTCTGGTCATTTTGGGCCCTTTTCAGTCATTTTGGGCCCTTTTCAGTCATTTTGGGCCATTTTCAGTCATTTTGGGGCCAATTCCGGACATTTTGGGCCATTTTCTGTCATTTTGGGCCATTTCTGGACATTTTGGGCATTTTCTGTTATTTTTGGCCATTTCTGGACATTTTTGGCCCTTTTCAGTCATTTTGGGCCATTTTCTGTCATTTTGGGGCCATTTCTGGACATTTTTGCCCATTTCAGGTCATTTTGGGCCATTTCTGGACATTTTGGGCCATTTTCAGTAATTTTGGGCCATTTCTGGTCATTTTGGGCCATTTCAGGTCATTTTGGGCCATTTCTGGTAATTTTGGGCCATTTTCTGTCATTTTGGGCCATTTCAGGTAATTTTGGGCCATTTTCTGTCATTTTGGGGCCAATTCCAGACATTTTGGGCCCTTTTCAGTCATTTTTGGCCATTTCAGGTTATTTTGGCCATTTCTGGACATTTTGGGCCATTTTCTGTCATTTTGGGCCCTTTTCAGTCATTTTGGGCCATTTCAGGTCATTTTGAGCCATTTGGGGCCATTTTGAGCCATTTCAGATCATTTTAAACCATTTTGGGTCATTTTCTGCCAGGATGTCCCATTTTGAGTCAGGATGAGCCATTTTTGGCTATTTTGGGCCATTTTGGGCCATTCTGGACCATTCCAGCTCATTTTGTGCCAGGATGGCTCATTTTTGATCATTTCCAAACATTTTGTGCCATCCCGGCCCGTTTTTTGCCCGTTTTTTTGCCATTTTTTGCTATTTTGTGCCGTTCCAACACATTTTGTGTCATTTTTAGCCATTCCACCCCATTTTTTGCCATTCTCTCCTATTCCAACCCAGTTTTTACTATTTTGATTCATTTTTGCCCATTCCAGCCCATTTTGAGCCATTCCAGCCCGTTTTTTTACCATTCTGTGCCATTTTTTTGCCATTTTGCTCCATTCCAGCCCATTTTGCACCATTTCACCCAATTTTTTGCCATTTTGTGGTTTTTTTTGCCATTTTGGCCCATTCCAACCCATTTTTTACCTTTTTTTTGCCATTTTGCTCCATTCCAGCCCATTTTTTACAATTTTGCTCTATTCCAGCCCGTTTTTTGCCATTCTGTGCCTTTTTTTGCCATTCTGGCCCATTCCACCCCGTTTTTCGCCATTTTTTACCATTTTTTACTTTTCTTTGCCATTTTGGCCCATTCCAGCCCATTTTTTACCATTTTTTGCCATTTTGGCCCATTCCAGCCCATTTTTTACCATTTTTTGCCATTTTGGCCCATTCCAGCCCAATTTTTGCCTTTTTGGCCCATTTTTAACCAATTTTTACCATTTTTTCACCATTCCACTCCTCTCCACCTCCCGGCCCCGCCCCTCCCTCACTGCCCCTCCCCCTCCCTCCCCACCCCCTCCCCTCCCCCCCTCCTCCTCCTCCCCTCCCCCCCGCACCTCCCCAGGTGCCTCCCCATGGGCCCGGCCACTTTTTGGTGGCACCTCCGGCACCGCCGCCGCCCCCGGTGTCCCCGCAGGTGCCGCGCGGCGCAGCCCAGGTAGTGAAACCCCTTCCCGCACCTGAGGCACCGGTACGGCCCCGCCCCGCCCGCGTGCGCGCGCCGCCCGTGTTCCAGAAGGTTCCAGCGGAACCGGAACGCCAGCCCGCAGCTCCGGCAGCGCCGCGGCCGCTCGGGGCCGTGCCGGCGCCGGTGCTCGGCCAGGGCGGCGCCGTGGGCGCAGCGTTTGTGGCACAGCGGGCAGCGCGCCGGGCGGTGCTGCTCCCGGTGCCGCCGCAGCTCCCGTGCGTTCCTCAATGCGGCGCCGCATTTCCTGCAGCGGTGCCGCCGCGCGGGGCAGCAGCGCCGGTGCCGCCGCAGCAGCGCCGCGGCCCAGAAGCGCCGGCCGCAGGCGGTGCAGAGCGCCGGGCGCTGCCGCAGGTGCTGCCGCCGGTGCCGCAGCAGCTCGTAGGCGCCCGTGCAGCGCTGGTCGCATGCGCTGCACCGCTGGGACCGCGCCTTGCCGCACAGGTGCAGGTATTTGTGCAGCAACAACGCCGCGAAACGCACAAAGCCGCGCCCGCAGGCGCCGCAGCCGAATCGCCGCGCGCTCGGCACCGCCGGCGCCTCCTCGGCCGCCACCAAACCGTCCCCAACCGGCGTCACCGCCGCCGGCGTCACCGGGTGCACCAGGCGGTGCCACACCAGGTTCTCCAAAAAGCCAAAAACCTGCCCGCAGGTGTCGCAGCCGTGCGGCCTCTCCGGCGTCGCCGCGGCGCCGCCGCCGCGCAGCAAATTGGGGAAGCAGCGCTGCCCGCACCCGCCCGGCGATTCGGCGGCGCCGTCCGGCGCGCGGTGAACCTGCCGGTGCCGCGTCAGGCTCTGGGGGTAGCCAAAGGCCTTGCCGCAGGTGTCGCAGCGGTACGGCCGCTCGCGGGTGTGCACCACGCGGTGCTTGCGCAGGTGGAAGGACTCGCGGAAGCGCTTCCCGCACACGGCGCACTGGTGCGGCTTCTCCCCGGTGTGGATGCGCTCGTGGCGCCGCAGCGTCTCGCGCCGGCCAAAGGCGCGGCCGCAAACGCCGCACCCAAAGCTCCTCCCGGCGTTTTGGGCGCTCCTGGTGGCGCCGGTGACGGAGTCGGCGGCGTTGGCGTCGCCGTGCACGCGGCGGTGGCGCAGCAGGCTCTGCGGCGCCGCGTACGCCTTCCCGCACACCTCGCACCGGTGCCGCGGCGCCGCGGCCGCGCCGTGGTGCCCGGCCTGGTGCCTCAGCAGGTAGGCCGGGTCCCTGAACTCCTTCCCGCAGAGCGGGCAGGGCAGGCGGCGCGGCGGCCCCGCGTGCGTCCGGCAGTGCCGGGTCAGGCTCTCGCGCCGGTTGAAGGCGCGGCCGCACGCCGAGCAGGCGAAGGGTTTCTCGCCGGTGTGGATGATTTGGTGCTGGGCGAGGTGGCTCGGCTTCTTGAAGGATTTCCAGCACAGCGGGCACGTGAAGGGGCCGTCGGCGCCGCCCGGGGACACGCCCACCGAAGCCACGCCCACCGGTGCCACGCCCACCGGTGCCACACCCATGGGCGCCAGGATGACCCCGCTGGGCACGGCCACCACGCCCCCGGGGGACACCAGGTTGACCCCGACGCCGTTGGGGACGGCGCCGACCCGGCCGGACGCCGCGGTGACCCCGGCGGGCGCCACGTTGACCGCGGTGGTGGCCGCGTTGGCGTTGACCCCGCTGACCACGGCGTTGACCGCCGCGCTCAAGGGGTTGGGTGTGACGGCCATGTTGGCCACTGTGGTCACTCCGTTGGCTCCATTGACCACTGTGGTCACTCCATTGGCCATGTTGGCCACTGTGGTCACTCCACTGGCCACTGTGGTCATTCCATTGGCTCCACTGACCACTGTGGTCACTCCATTGGCCACCACGGTCATTCCATTGGTTCCACTGACCACTGCGGTCACTCTGTTGGCTCCATTGGCCACTGTGGTCACTCCATTGCTTCCATTGACCACCGTGGTCACTCCATTGGTTCCTGTGGTCATTCCATTGGTTCCACTGACCCCTGTGGTCACTCCGTTGACCCCGTTGCCCATTGTGGTCACTCCATTGGCTCCATTGGCCACCGTGGTCACTCCATTGGCTGCAGCATTGACGCCGGGCGTTGTGTTGACCCCGTTGACCACCGCATTGACTCCGTTGACCCCGCTGACCACTGCGTTGACCCCGTTGACCCCGTTGGGTGCCGTGTTGACCCCGGCGTTGACGTTGACCACCGCGTTGACCCCGTTGGCCACCGTATTGACCCCGTTGACCCCGCCAGGTGTTGCGTTGACCCCGGTGTTGACGTTGACCGCGGTGTTGGCCGCGGCGTTGACGTTGACCGCGGTGTTGGCCGCGGCGTTGACGTTGACCGCCGCGCTGACCCCGTTGGGCGCTCCGGCCGCGGCCATCCGGTCATCGGCGGCCGGTCGGTGGCAGCGCCGGTGCCGCACCAGGCTGGAGCCGTGGCTGTAGGAGCGGCCGCAGGTGCGGCACTGGTGCGGGCGCGGCTCGGCCCCGCTCACCTGCGCCAGGTGAGCCTTGGGGCAGGCGGAGCAGGGCAGGCGCCGCTCCACCAGGTACTTGAGGCGCCGGAAGTAGCTCCGCTCCTCCTTGGTGTCCGTGGGGGTCCCCGGGGTGCCGGGGGTCCCCAGGGTGCCCAGGGCGGGGGTCCCGGCCCGTTTGAGCCCCCCCAGGAGGTGTTGGTGGCCGGACAGGTCCACGATGCCCCACTGGGGGGGGGAGGGGAAGGCGCCGGACGCCTCCAGGAGGGGCTGGGGGGGTGGGGGAGGGGGGGCAGAGGTGGGGGAGGGAAGGGGGAGCCCCCCAGGGACCCCCCCAGGACCCCCTCGGGTTTTTTGGGCTGTGACGATGACGATGATGATGATGATGATGAAGGAGGGGGCTCAGGTTTGTGTTTGAAGGGGGAGGGTGGGGGAGGGTACTCGAAGGGGGGCGGGGGGAGGGGCAGCGCTTTGGGGGGGTGGGGCTCGAAGGGCTCGGGGGGCTCGGGCCGGGCGTGGGTCAGGAAATCCAGGAAGTCGAAGGGGTACGCCGGGAAATGGCCGCCCTCGTCACCCACGTTGGCCTCCATCGCCGCCGGGGGGGCCTGGGGGGCGTTCCGGAAACTTCCTCAGGGTGGGGGAGGGGCACGGGGTCCCTCAGGGTGGGGGGAGCCCTGGGGGGGGCTGGGGGAGGGGTCGGGGGTCTCTAAGGGTGGGGGAGGGGTTAGGGTGGGTAGGGGGCCGGGGGTCCTCAGGGAGATCTCGGGGGTCCCTCAGGGTGGGGGGAGCCCTGGGGTGGGGGTGGGGGCTGGGGGAGGGGGTCGGGGGTCTCTAAGGGTGGGGGAGGGGTTAGGGTGGGTAGGGGGGCCCGGGGGTCCCTCAGGGAGATCTCGGGGGTCCCTCAGGTTGGGGGGAGCCCAGGGGTCCCACAGGATGGGGGAGGGGTCCGGGGGTCCCTCTGGGCGACCCTGGGGGGGGTTGGGGGCTGGGGGAGGGGCTCAGGGGTCTCTCAGAGTAGAGGGAGGGGCTCAGGGGGTTTGGGGGGCTCGGGGGTCTCTCAGAGTAGAGGGAGGGGCTCAGGGGGTTTGGGGGGCTCGGGGGTCTCTCAGCTTTGGGGAGGGGGCTCGGGGGTGTTCCAGAAGGTTCCTCAGGATTGAGGGAGGGGTCCGGGGGTCCCTCAGGGCGACTCTGGGGGTCCCTCACGGTGGGGGAGGGTCCGGGGGTCTCTAAGGGTGGGGGAGGGACCTGGGGGTCCCTCAGGGCGATCCCTGGGGGTCCCTCAGGGTGGGGGAGGGACCTGGGGGTCCTTAGGGCGATCCCAGGGGGTCCCTCAGGGTGGGGGAGGGTCCGGGGGTCTCTAAGGGTGGGAGGAGGGGTTGGGGGGCTTGGGGGTCCCTCAGGTTTGGGGAGGGGGGGCCGGGGGTGTTCCAGAAGGTTCCTCAGGATTGGGGGAGGGGTCCGGGGGTCCCTCAGGGTGGGGGAGGGGTTGGGGGGCTCGGGGGTCCTCTGGGTGGGGGGGGCGATCCCGGGGCCCCTCAGGCTGGGGGAGGGGCCCGGGGGTCCCTCAGGGAGATCTCGGGGGTCCCTCAGGGTGGGGGAGGGGCTCGGGGGTCCCTCTGGGTGGGGGGGGCGATCCCGGGGCTCCCTCAGGCTGGGGGAGGGGCCCGGGGGTCCCTCAGCGCTGCGGCAGCGCCGGGATCGGGCCCGGGGGGGTTCGGTCACTCACCGGGAGGGTCCCGGGAGGTTCCTGAGGGGTCCCGGGGAGGGTCCCGGGGGGGGTCCCGGGGCTGTCCCGATCCCCGCTCGGCCGGGCCGGGCCGGGCCGGACGCGCCGCCCCCGCCGGAAGCGGAAGTGACGCTAGGGGTCACGTGAGGAAGGCGCGGCCGCTCTCCCGCCTCGGTTTTCTCTCCTGGGCGGGTCCGGAGCCGCTGCCGGGGGACACCGAGACCCCTTTCCCCCACCAGGCCGAACCGGGCGGGCCCCGGGACCCCCGAACGGCCTCGGGAGGGGCGGGGGGAGCTTTGCCCTTATCAAAGATGGCGCCGGCGCCGCCTCCTCACCAAAATGGCGGCGCTGGACAAGATGGCGGCGCTGCCCTCAACAAAAATGGCGGCCGGGCGCTCCGGGGGGCGCGAGCCCCGTGACCAATCAGAGAGGCGGGGCCGGGCCTGGCAACGCCCCCCGGGGGTCCCCCTGGAGCTGGGAGGGTTTTGGGAAGGGTCGGGGGTCTGTGACGTCACTGGGACCGGGGGATTCCCTCAGGATCTCCGGGGATTCCCTCGCCCCGCCCCCCCCAGCCCCCATTTCCCGGCGCGGCCCCTTTAAGAGCCCCGGCACGTGCGGCCCCGCGTGCGCGCTCCCCATTGGCCAAAACTGGGTCAGGCCCCGCCCATCGCGCGCCTCCCTATTGGCTCAATGTAGGTCAGGCCACGCCCCCCGCATGGCAGCGCCGCCTGACCGCGGCCACGCCCCCCGCGCTCCCATTGGCTGAGCCGGGCTCAGGGGGCGTGAACGCAATGAAGGGGCGGAGCTGCTGTCTGTGCGTGCAGGGGCGTGACTTGATTAACATAATGGGCGTGGCTTGGTGCGGTGCCGTCCAATCAGCAGCGCGCAGCGTGCGCGCGGGGGGCGTGGTTTGGTTTTGGGGCGGGCGCGGTTTGCACAGAGAACGGGCAGGGATTGGCTGGAAGGGAGAGGAGGCGGGGCCAGGATTTGGCTCCGCCCCTTCACGGGTGCAGCGCCCCCCGGCGGGGCTCGGGCCGAGGGCACCGGGACCACCCGGGAGCAGGTGGGGACCGGGACGGGACCGGGGGGGACACCGGGGTGAGGGAGGGGACACCGGGGACAGGGGGGGGACACCGAGGTGAGGGAGGGGACACCGGGATCGGGACCGGGGGGCTGACAGTGGGACAGGGGGGGACACCGGGGAAATGGGGGGACACCCGGACCGAGCGGGGGGACACCGGGGAAATGGGGGGACACCCGGACCGAGCGGGGGGACACCGGGACCGGAGGGGATACCGGGGACAGGGAGTGGACACTGAGATTGGGGGGGACACCGGGATCGGGAGTGGGGACACCGGGACTGGGGGGGACACTGAGATAGGGGGGGACACCGGGACCCATCCGGGAGCGGGTGGGGACCGGGACCGTGGGGGACACCGGGACCGGGACCGGGGGGGTGACAATGGGACAGGGGTGACACCGAGGTGAGGGAGGGGACACCGGGACCCACCCGGGAGCAGGTGGGGACCGGGGACACCGGGGTGGGAGAGGGGGACACCCGGGATCGGTGACACCGGGACCGGGAATTTGAGGGAACACCGGGATCGGTGACACCGGGAATGGCGGGGAGGGGACAGCGGGACCGGCACCGGGGGAGACACCGGAGTGAGGGAGGGGACACCGGGACCGAGGGGACACCGGGACCACCGGGGCGGGGTTGGGGACACCGGGACTGGGACAGGGGTGGCACCGTCCGGGGGCTGCGCGGGGTCCCTGAGCCCCTCCCCCATTCCCGGTGTCCGGTCCTGTCCGGTGTCCGGTCCCGGTTTCCCCTCCCCCATTCCGGTTTCCCCTCCCCCATTCCCGGTGTCCCCTCCCCCATTCCCGTTTTCCCCTCCCCCATTCCCGGTTTCCCCTCCCCCATTCCCGGTTTCCCCTCCCCCATTCCGGTTTCCCCTCCCCCATTCCCGGTGTCCCTCCCCCATTCCCGGTGTCCCCTCCCCCATTCCGGTTTCCCCTCCCCCATTCCCGTTATCCCCTCCCCCATCCCGGTGTCCCCTCCCCCATTCCGGTTTCCCCTCCCCCCATTCCGGTGTCCCCTCCCCCATTCCCGGTATCCCCTCCCCCATCCCGGTGTCCCCTCCCCCCTCCCCGCTCTCCCCTCCCCCACCCGGGGGGGTCACCCGAGGTGAGGCCGCACGTGGGGGCGGGGGTTCCCCCCACGTGACCGCGGCACGTGCGGCGCGGCCCCTCCCCCCACCCCGCGGGTCCCGTGTCCCCCACGCGTGTGGGGCGGTCACGTGGGGCGGTCACGTGGGGCCGTCACGTGGCGGGAATTTGGGGACACCCCCCCTAAAATGGGGGAGGGAATTTTGGGGCATTTTTGGGGGGAATTTTGGGGTATTTTTAAAGGGGAAATTTGGGGCATTTTGAGGGGAAAGATTTGGGAATTTTAGGGAAATTCGGGAAATTTTGGGGGGATTTTTGGGTGTTTTTTAAGGGGAAATTTGGGACGTTTTTAGGGAAGTTTGGGAATTTTGGGGGGAGATTTTTGGGAATTTTGGGGAGATTTGGGAATTTGGGGGGGGATTTTTGGGTGTTTTTGAGGAGAAATTTGGGGCATTTTTAGGGGAAGGATTTGGGGCGAATTTGGGGCATTTTGAAGGAAATTTGGGAATTTTTTGGGAGACTTGGGGCATTTTTGGGAGATTTTTGGGTGTTTTTAAGGGAGAATTTGGGGCACTTTTAGGGGGGGAATTTGGGGCATTTTGGGGGAATTTGAGGCATTTTTAAAGAAAGAAATTGAGGCATTTTTAAGGGAATAATTTGGGATATTTTGAGAGAGAAATTTGGGACATTTTGGGGGGAATTGGGGCAATTTTAAGGGAAGATTTTTGGGCATTTTTATGAAATTTGGGACGTTTTAAGGAGAAGAATTTTGGGCATTTTTATGGAATTTGGTGCATTTTTTAAGAGAAAGATTTGGGGCATTTTAACAGGAATTTTGGGCAATTTTAAGTGAAGAATTTGGGACATTTTAGGCAGAATTTGGGACATTTTGGGCAGAATTTGGGGCATTTTAAAAGGAAGAATTTGGGACAATTTTCAGTGAGGAAATTGGGACATTTTTATGGAATTTGGTGCATTTTTAGAGGAGGAATTTGGGGCATTTTTGGGCAGAATTTGGGGCATTTCAATAGGAATTTTGGACAATTTTAAGTGAAGAATTTGGGACATTTTGGGCAGAATTTGGGGCATTTCAACAGGAATTTGGGTCAATTTTAAGTGAAGAATCTGGAGCATTTTGGGCAGAATTTGGGGCATTTTAACAGGAATTTTGGGACAATTTTCAGTGAGGAATTTGGGACATTTTTATGGAATTTGGTGCAATTTTAGAGGAGGAATTTGGGTCAATTTTAAGTGAAGAATTTGGGACATTTTGGGCAGAATTTGGGGCATTTCAACAGGAACTTGGGACATTTTAAAGAGAAGGATTTGGGACATTTTTATGGAACTTGGTGCATTTTTAGAGGAGGAATTTGGGGCATTTTTGGGCAGAATTTGGGGCATTTCAACAGAAATTTTGGACAATTTTAAGTGAAGAATTTGGGACATTTTGGGCGGAATTTGGGGCATTTTTAGGGGAAGAATTTGGGGCATTTCAACAGGAATTTGGGTCAATTTTAAGTGAAGAATTTGGAGCATTTTGGGCGGGATTTGGGGCATTTTAACAGGAATTTTGGGACAATTTTAAGTGAGGAATTTGGGGCATTTTGGGCAGAATTTGGGGCATTTCAACAGGAATTTGGGTCAATTTTAAGTGAAGAATTTGGAGCATTTTGGGCAGAATTTGGGGCATTTTAACAGGAATTTTGGGACAATTTTCAGTGAGGAATTTGGGACATTTTTATGGAATTTGGTGCAATTTTAGAGGAGGAATTTGGGTCAATTTTAAGTGAAGAATTTGGGACATTTTGGGCAGAATTTGGGGCATTTTGGGCAGAATTTGGGGCATTTTTTGGCAGAATTTGGGGCATTTCAACAGGAATTTGGGTCAATTTTAAGTGAAGAATTTGGAGCACTTTGGGCGGAATTTGGGGCGTTTTTATGGGATTTTGGGCCATTTCTCGGGCACTTCTGGACCTTTTCCCCCCCGGTGCCCCCCCAGGGATGGAGGAGCCCGGCGGGAGCCGCGGGGGGTTCGGGGGGGTCCCGGCGGTGCCGCCCTGGGAGCGCCCGGGGCCGCCCCCGCCCCAAATTCCGCCCGGGGGGGCCGAGCTGGAGTACGTGGACCTGGACGAGTTCCTGAGGGAGCACGGGCTGCCCCCCCCCAGCCCCTCCCCCACCGCCCCGGGACCCCCCAGCCCCCCCCACGGGCTGGGACCCAACCCCGAGAGAGCCCCCGGTACGCGGGGGGGGCAGCGGGAATTTGGGGAGGGGGGAAAAGGGAATTTGGGGAGGGGGGAACGGGAATTTGGGGAGGGGGAAACGGGAATTTGGGGAGGGGGGAGAAAATTTGGGGAGGGAGGAAATGGGAATTTGGGGAAAATGGGAATTTGGGGAGGGGGAAAAGGGAATTTGGGGGGGAAAAATTGGGGGGGCACAGGGAATTTGGGGAGGGGGGAAAAGGGAATTTGGGGAGGGAGGAACGGGAATTTGGGGAGGGGGGAAAAGGGGATTTGGGGAAAATGGGAATTTGGGGAGGGGGAAAAGGGAATTTGGGGAGGAGGGAGAAAATTTGGGGAGGGGGGAAAAGGGGATTTGGGGAAAATGGGAATTTGGGGAGGGGGAAAAGGGAATTTGGGGGGGAAAAATTGGGGGGGCACAGGGAATTTGGGGAGGGGGGAAAAGGGAATTTGGGGAGGGAGGAACGGGAATTTGGGGAGGGGGGAAAAGGGGATTTGGGGAAAATGGGAATTTGGGGTTGGGAAAAGGGAATTTGGGGAGGAGGGAGAAAATTTGGGGAGGGGGAATGGGAATTGGGGGCAAAATGGGAATTTGGGGAGGGGGGAAAGGGGAATTGGGGTGGGAATGGGAATTGGGGGGGAAAACGGGAATTTGGGGACGGGGGAGAAAATTTGGGGAGGGGGGAATGGGAATTTGGGGGAGGGAATGGGAATTTGGGGGTGGAGAAAGGGGAATTTGGGGGGGAAATGGGAATTTGGGGAGGGGGGGACCGGAAAATGGAGAGGAGATGGAGAATTTGGGGAGGGGGAAATGGGAATTTGGGGGAGAATAATTGGGGGGGAAACGGGAATTTGGGGGGGAATGGGAATTTGGGGGGGAAATGGGAATTTGGGGGGTGGGGGGGACCGGGAATTTGGGGGGGAATAATTTGGGGGGGGCACAGGGAATTTGGGGAGGGGGGAAAAGGGATTTTGGGGAGGGGGAAACTGGAATTTGGGGAGGGGGAAACGGGAATTTGGGGGGAATAATTGGGGGAGAAACCGAAATTTGGGGAGGGGATAATTGGGGGGCAGCGGGGAATTTGGGGAGGGTTGAAAATGGGAATTTGGGGAGGGGGAAGAAAATTTGGGGAGGAGAAAATGGGAATTGGAGGAAAATGGGAATTTGGGGAGGGGAAACGGGAATTCGGGGAGGGGGGAAATGGGAATTTGGGGAGGGGGAACAGGGAATTTTGGGGGGAAAAATTGGGGTAAAATTTGGGGAGGGGGGGAAATGGGAATTTGGGAAGGAAACGGGAATTTGGGGGGTGGGGAACAGGGAATTTTGGGGGGAAAGGAATAATTGGGGGGAGCACCAAGAATTTGGGGAGGGGGAATGGGAATTTGGGGAGGAAAAATTGGGGGAAAAAACGGGAATTTGGGGACCGGGAAAATGGCGGGGGGGAGCAGCGAGAATTTGGGGGGGTCCCTGGGGATTTGGGGGGTCCCGGGGAGGATTTGGGCCGATCCCGCGCTGCCCCCGCCACGCCCCTTTAAGGCCACGCCCCTTCACGGGGCTCTATCGTGATAGAGACGATTCCCCATCCCTATCAGCGCCCCCAAACCGCGACAGCGCCTCTCTGTCGCGACAGAACCCCTCCCCCAGCCCTTATCGCCTTCCCCGCGGGGTTATCACGGCGCTATCGCGACAGAACCTCCTTTAACGCCCCCCCCCAGCCCTTATCGCCCTCCCCGCGGGGTTATATCACGGCGCTATCGCGACAGAACCCCCCCTATCGCGATAGTAACCCACTGTGCCGTTCCCCCCGCAGCCCCGGGCCCCCCCCGGCCCCTCCCGGAGGCGCTGCCCGAGGCCGAGGCGCTGGGGGGCGGTCCCGGGGCGGCCCCGTTCGATCCGCGCCGGTTGCGATTCTCGCAGGAGGAGCTGCGGCCGCAGCCCATGGCCCGAAAGGCCCGCAAGGTGCACGTGCCCGAGGAGCAGAAGGTGCGGCCGGGGGATTTATTTGGAAAATTTTTTAATTTTATTTTTTAGGGGATTTTTTGGGAGTTTTTCGGAATTTTTTTCTGATTTTTGGGGGATTTTTAGGGGTGGTTTTGGGGGCAGAGGCCCATGGCCCGAAAGGCCCGCGAGGTGCACGTGCCCGAGGAGCAGAAGGTGAAGCCAGGAGGGGATTTATTTGGAAAAATTTTTAATTTTATTTTTTAGGGGATTTTTTGGGAGTTTTTCGGAATTTTTTTCTGATTTTTGGGGGATTTTTTGGGGTGGTTTTGGGGGCAGAGGCCCATGGCCCGAAAGGCTCGAAAGGTGCACGTGCCCGAGGAGCAGAAGGTGAAGCCAGGAGGGGATTTATTTGGAAAATTTTTTAATTTTATTTTTAGGGGGTTTTTTGGGATTTTTGGCAATTTTTTTCTGAATTTTTGGGGATTTTTAGGGGTGGTTTTGGGGTAAATGCCCCATGGCCCGAAAGGCACACGAGGTGCACGTGCCCGAGGAGCAGAAAGTGAAGCCAGGACGGGATTTATTTTGGAATTTATTGTGTTTTATTTTAAGGGATTTTTTGGGGGATTTTTTGGGAATTTTTTTGGGATTTTTGGCAATTTTTTCTGATTTTTTGGGGGATTTTTAGGGGTGGTTTTGGGGGCAGAGGCCCATGGCCCGCAAGGCCCGCAAGGTGCACGTGCCCGAGGAGCAGAAGGTGTGGCCGGGGAGATTTTTAAAACTTATTTTTAAAATTATTATTTTTGGGGGATTTTGGGGGATTTTTTGGGGGAATTTTTACAATTTTTGGGGATTTTTTGGGGGGAATTTTTACACTTTTTAAGGATTTTTTTTGATTTTTGGAGGAATTTTTTTGGATTTTTTTTTTTTTTTCTTTGAGGGGGATTTTTTGGGGGGATTTTTGGAGTATTTTTTTTAATTTTATGAGGAGTTTTAGGGGATTTTTTTTTATTTTTAGAGGATTTTGAGGGGGATTTTGGGGGGGATTTTGGGAATTTTTTTGGGATTTTTGGCAATTTTTTTCTGATTTTTGGGGGATTTTTTGTGGTGGTTTTGGGGTAAATGCCCATGGCCCGAAAGGCCCGAAAGGTGCACGTGCCCGAGGAGCAGAAGGTGAAGCCAGGAGGAAATAATTTGAAATTTATTTTATTTTATTTTATTTTAGGGGAATTTTTTTGGGATTTCTTGGGATTTTTTTTTTTTTTTTTTTTTTTTGAGGGATTTTTTTTTTGAATTTGGGGGGATTTTTTTTAGATTTTTGGGGGATTTTTTGGGATTTTTTGGGATTTTTAAAATTATTTTGGGGGGATTTGGAGGGGAGGGTTAATTATTATTTTTTGGGATTTTTGGGGGGCTTGAGGGATTTTTTGGGGTGGTTTTGGGGGCAGAGGCCCATGGCCCGCAAGGCCCGCAAGGTGCACGTGCCCGAGGAGCAGAAGGTGAAGCCAGGAGAAAAGATTTTGGAATTTACTTTATTTTATTTTATTTTATTTTATTTTATTTGGGGGGATTTTTTGGGGGATTTTTTGGGAATTTTTTTTTTTTTGATTCTGGGGGATTTTTGGGAGTATTTTTTCTGGATTTTTTTTGGATTTTGGGGAATTTTTGGGGGGATTTTTTGGAGGATTTTGCAGGAATTTTTGGTGTCCATCCTGATGTCCATCCCTTACCCCCAGGACAGTTCTTGGTGTCCATCCCTGTGTCCATCTGTCCATCCCTGACTCTGTCCCTTTGTCCCCCCCAGGACGAGCGTTACTGGAGTCGCCGCTCCCGGAACAGAGAACGTTCTCTGTGTGTCCATCTGTCCATCCCTGTGTCCATCTGTCCATCCCTGTGTCCATCCCTGTGTCCATCTGTCCATCCCTGACTCTGTCCCTCTGTCTCTCCCCCCCAGGACGAGCGTTACTGGAGCCGCCGCTCCCGGAACAACGCTGTGTGTGTCCATCCCTGTGTCCATCCCTGTGTCCGTGTGTCCATCCCTGTGTCCATCCCTGTGTGTCCATCCCTGTGTCCATCTGTCCATCCCTCTGTCCATCCCTGTGTCCATCTGTCCATCCCTGACTCTGTCCCTCTGTTTTTCCCCCCCAGGACGAGCGTTACTGGAGCCGCCGCTCCCGGAACAACGCTCTGTGTGTGCTCTGTGTGTCCATCCCTGTGTCCATCTGTCCATCCCTGTGTCCGTGTGTCCATCCCTGACCCTCTCTCTGTCCCTCTTTCCCTGGCAGGACGAGCGTTACTGGAGCCGCCGCTCCCGGAACAACGCCGCTGCCAAGCGCTCCCGGGACGCGCGGCGCCTCAAGGAGAACCAGATCTCGGTGCGGGCGGCGTTCCTGGAGCGCGAGAACGCCGCGCTGCGCCTGGAGGTGGCGGCCGCCCGCCGTGAGCTGCAGCGCTTCCGCGCCGTGCTGGCGCGGTACGAGGCCCGGCACGGGCAGATCTGAGAGATCCCGGGGAGCTGGGATCCACCTGGAGGGGTTTGGGATGGATTCCAGGTGATCCAGGACTGTTCCAGGTGATCCAGGAATGCTCCAGGACTGCTCCAGTGCTTCCGTGCCGTGCTGGTGCGCTATGAGGCCCGGCACGGGCAGATCTGAGAGATCCCGGGGAGCTGGGATCCACCTGGAGGGGTTTGGGATGGATTCCAGGTGATCCAGGACTGTTCCAGGTGATCCAGGAATGCTCCAGGACTGCTCCAGTGCTTCCGTGCCGTGCTGGCGCGCTACGAGGCCCGGCATGGGCAGATCTGAGAGATCCCAGGGAGCTGGGATCCACCTGGAAGGATTTGGGATGGATTCCAGGTGATCCAGGAGTGATTTGGGACTGACCCAGGACTGTTCCAGCGCTTCCGCACCGTGCTGGAGCAATACGAGGCCCGGCACGTGCAGATCTGAGAGATCCCTGGATCCCAGAGGGGTCTGGAATCTGCCTGGAAGGGTTTGGGATCAATTCCAGGTGATCCAGGACTGTTCCAGGTGATCCAGGAATGCTCCAGGACTGTTCCAGCGCTTCCGCGCCGTGCTGGCGCGCTACGAGGCCCGGCACGGGCAGATCTGAGAGATCCCGGGGAGCTGGGATCCACCTGGAAGGATTTGGGATGGATTCCAGGTGATCCAGGAGTGATTTGGGACTGACCCAGGTGATCCAGGACTGACCCAGGACTGTTCCAGCGCTTCCACACCGTGATGGAGCAATACGAGGCACGGCATGGGCAGATCTGAGAGATCCCTGGATCCCAGAGGGGTTTGGGATCTGCCTGGAAGGGTTTGGGATCAATTCCAGGTGATCCAGGACTGCTCTGAGTGATCCAGGACTGTTCCAGGTGATTCAGGACTGACCCAGGACTGTTCCAGTGCTTCCGTGCCAGATCTGAGCAATCCTGGGATCCCAGAGGGGTTTGGGATCTGCCTGGAGGGTTTGGGATGGATTCCAGGTGATCCAGGACTGACCCAGGACTGTTCCAGCGCTTCCGTGCCGTGCTGGCGCGATATGAGGCACGGCACTGCCAGATCTGAGAGATCCAAGGATCCCAGAGGGGTTTGGGATCATCCTGGAGGGGTTTGGGGTGATCCAGGAGTGATTTGGGACTGCTCCAGCGCTTCCGTGCCAGATCTGAGCAATTCCGGGATCCCAGAGGGATTTGGGATCATCCCAGAGGGGTTTAGGATCGATTCCAGGTGATCCAGGACTGATCCAGGAGTGCTCCAGGTGATCTGGGACTGCTCCAGTGCTTCCGTGCCAGATCTGAGCAATTCCGGATCATGCCAGAAGATTTGGGATCCACGTGGAGGGGTTTGGGGTGATCCAGGACTGATCCAGGACTGATCCAGCGCTTCTGTGCCAGATCTGATGGATCCAGGGAGCCCAGAGGGGTTTGGGATCATCCCGGAGGGTTTGGGATGGATTCCAGGTGATCCCGGAGTGCCTGAGAAGATCTGGGACTGCCCAGGGAGCCTGAAGAGATTTTGGGACAGTTTGGAGAGATCTGGGACTGCCTGGAGGGATCTGGGCCAGCCCAGGGTGATCCAGGAGAGCTCTGGGTGATCCAGGAGAGCTCTGGGTGATCCTGAACCACCCAAAAGGATCCGGGAAGCCTCGGGGGATCCCGGGCTGGGGATCCCCAAATGGATCCAGCACCAGGATCCAGCGAGGAGATCTGGGATTGGGATCCACCACCGGGATCCAGCAGCTCTGAACCCCCCCGGGGGGGCTCGATGGGACTGAGACCCCCCCAGAATTCCCGGGATCCCCCCAGAATTCCCGGGATCCCCTCAGAATTCCCGGGATCCCCCCCTGGATCCCCTCCCCCCTCCCCTATTTATTCCCAGCCCCTCCCCCCGGGCTGGATCAAAGCACAAATTTTGGGGGGGGGGGAGGGGTCCGAGGGATTCCCTTCCCCTCCCCCCTCCCCTTCCCCTCCCCCCCCCCAGTGACCGTTCCCAGTTCAGGCCAGTAGCGTTACTGGGGTGGGGGGAGGGGCGCTCCCATCACCCCCTCCCCCACCCAAAATCTCCCCCTCCCCTCCCCCCCCCGGCACTTTGACCACTTTACTGCCCCTCCCCCCCCAGCACGAGGGATTTTGGGGGTGGGGGAGGGGCTTTTGTACAGAATTAAAACAAAACGATGAAAAAAAAAACCCCGACCAAAAAATTAAACTGGGAGCACTGGGAGAGCAGGGGAGGGGCAGGGAGGGCAGAAGGGCCTCAAATCCACCTGGAAATCCCCAAAAATCCCCAAATTCCCCCAAACTGCCATTCCTGGGGGGTCCCTTCTGTCACCCCAGGGTCCCCCAGGCTGTCCCCAATGTCCCCTGTCTGTCCCTGTCCGTGTGTCCGGCTGTGTCCCCTCACATTTCCCGCCATTTTTCTCCCCTCACGTTTCCCGCCATTTTCTCCCTCACGTTTCCCATTTTCCCCCTCAGATTTCCCTGTTTCCCCCTCACGTTTACTGCCCATTTCTCCCCTCACCTTGGCCGCCATTTTCCCCTCACATTTCCTGCCCTTTTCCCCTCACGTTTCCCTGGTTTTCCTTCATGATTCCCACTCTTTTCCCCTCACCTTTGCCACCATTTTCCCCTCACATTTCCCTCCCTTTTCCCCTCACATCTCCCATTCATTTTCCCCTCATGTTTCCCACTCTTTCCCCCTCACATTCACCACCATTTTCTCGCTCACGTTTCCTGCCATTTTCTCTTCCCATTTGCTGCCATTTTTCCCTTCACCTTTGCCACCATTTTCCCTTCATTTTCCCCTCACCTTTGCCGCCATTTTCCCCTCACCTTTGCCACCATTTTCCCCTCATTTTCCCCTCACCTTTGCCACCATTTTCCCTTCATTTTCCCCTCACCTTTGCTGCCATTTTCCCTTCACATTTCCCTCCCTTTTCCCCTCACGTTTGCCACCATTTTCCTCTAACATTTGCCGCCATTTTCCCCTCATTTTCTCCTCACCTTTGCCGCCATTTTCCCCTCACCTTGCCACCATTTTCCTCTCACCTTTGCCACCATTTTCCCCTCATTTTCCCCTCACCTTTGCCACCATTTTCCCCTCATTTTCCCCTCACCTTTGCCACCATTTTCCCCTCATTTTCCCCTCACCTTTGCCACCATTTTCCCTTCATTTTCCCCTCACCTTTGCTGCCATTTTCCCTTCACATTTCCCTCCCTTTTCCCCTCACGTTTGCCACCATTTTCCTCTAACATTTGCCGCCATTTTCCCCTCATTTTCTCCTCACCTTTGCCGCCATTTTCCCCTCACCTTTGCCACCATTTCCCCCTCATTTTCCCCTCACCTTTGCCACCATTTTCTCCTCATTTTCCTCTCATGTTTCCTGCCATTTTTCCCCTCACCTTTGCCACCATTTCCCCCCCAAAAAAACCTCTGGAATCCCCCCAAAAAACCTCAGAATTTTTCCCCCCAAAACCCCCTGAGACCCCTCCCCAAATTCCCCACCCCTTCCTTCATCCTCACCTTCATCATCACCCTCAGCACAGGCACAACCCCCTCCCCCTTTCATCATTAATTAACAACATCACTAATTGCTGTTTATTAATTAGCCCAATTTGGGGAGGGGTCCCCCATTTATGAGGGCCCCAAAGGCACTGGGGGGGGGACCCCCAAATTGAGGAGGGGGCTTGGGGAGGTTTCTTTTTGGGGGGGGTCCAGGGGTTGTTTTTGGGGTCCTGGGCAAATTTGGGGGTTCCTGGGGGGTCCCTTCATTTTTGGTGGGGGCCTCCTTAGGGGGGTCCCGGGGGGACATCCAGGTTGGGGGGGTCATGGGGAGGGAGATCTTGGGGGGTTTTTGGGGGGTCTTGAGGGGTTTTTGGGCTACCCTGAGATGTTTTTGGGGGGTCTTGAGTTTTTGGGGGGTCTTGAGAGGTTTTTGGGGAACCCTGAGGGGTTTTGGGGGGGTCATGGAGAGGGGTCTCCTGGGGGGTTTTTGGGGGGTCTTGAGGGGGATCTTGAGGAATTTTTGGGGAACCCTGAGAGGTTTTTTGGGGTTCCTGAGGGTTTTTTTGGGGTTCCTGAGGGATTTTTTGGGGCATTTCCCCTCCTTTTGGGGGTTCCCCGTCCTCGCCGCCCTCCTGGGGGGGTTCAGGCGGGATTTGGGGGGGGTCCCAGGGGAAGGAGACCCCCAACCCCTCCATCCGTTCCCGGTACACCAGATCGAAGCGCCGGCTCTGCTCCGGGCTCAGGTGGTTCCGCCAGTCCCCAGAAATGCCTGAGGAAATGGGGTGAAAATGGGGAAAAATGGGAAAAAATGGGGAAAAAACGGAAAAAAAAGGGGCATAAATGGGACAAAAACGGAAAAAAAATGGGAAAAAACAGGGCAGAAACGGGCAAAAAGGCCAAAAATGATAAAAATGGGAAAAAGGGCAAAAATATGTAAAAATTGGTTAAAATGGGAAAAAAACTGGGCAAAAATGGGCATAAATGGGACAAAAATGAAAAAAATGGGCAAAAATGGGACAAAAATGGGGAAAAACAGGAAAAAAAAGGGGCAAAAGTGGGAAAAATGGGGCAGAAATGTGCATAAATGGGCAAAAGTGAGAAATATGGATAAAAATATGGGAAAAATGGGAAAAACAGGGCAAAAAAACCCCCAATTCAGACCCCCCCAAATCCCCTTCCCCACGCCCAAAAATTCCCTGAATGTCCCCAAATCTCCCCAATTGTCCCGATTGTCCCAATTGTCCCCAATGTCCCCAATTGTCCCAATTGTCCCCAAATCCCCAATTGTCCCAATTGTCCCCAAATCCCCAAATGTTCCAAGTCCCCCCCAAATCCCCCCAATGTCCCCAACACCCCCAATGTCCTCAAGGTCCCCAAATGTTCCAAATCCCCCCAATATCCCCAGATGTCCCCAATGTCCCCAAAGACCCCAAACACTCCCAGTGTCCCCAAAGACCCCCAATGTCCCCAAATTCTCCCAGTGTCCCCAATGTCCCCAACATCCCCAAATCCCCTGAATGTCCCCAATGACCCCAAATTCCCCCAGTGTCCCCAACATCCCCAAATCCCCCAAAAACTCCCAATGTCCCCAACCCTCCTGATGTCCCCAATGTCCCCAAGCACCCCCAGTGTCCCCAAATCCCCCCAGTGTCCCCAAATACCCCCAATGTCCCCAAATTCTCCCAGTGTCCCCAACATCCCCAAATCCCCTGAATGTCTCCAATGTCCCAAACACCCCCAATGTCCCCAACATCCCCAAATCCCCCCAAAACTCCCAATGTCCCCAATCACCCCCAATGTCCCCAATCACCCCCGATGTCCCCAGATGTCCCCAGTGTCCCTGGTGTCCCCACCCTTGCGCAGGAAGGGTCCCCGCCGCCGGTCCAGGATGAACTGGGGGCTGAGGCTGAAGTTGCTCATGGGGTTGTGGCTCATGGTGACAAAGGAGGCGTTGGCCACCACGGCGTCCAGAGCCGCCGCGTCCAGCGGCCGGCCCAGGAACGAGCACAGGCGCTGGACACTGCCCCGCAGGTCCTGGGGACAGTGGGGACACTCAGGGGACATTGGGGACATTGGGGACAATGGGGACACTCAGGGGACACTCAGGGGACATTGGGGACACTCAGGGGACATTGGGGACATTGGGGACACTCAGGGGATTTGGGGACATTGAGGACAATGGGGACACTCAGGGGATTTGGGGACACTGGGGACACTCAGGAGATTTGGGGACATTGGGTACACTCAGGGGATTTGGGGACACTGGGGACATCGAGGACATTGGGGGACATTCAGAAGATTTGGGGACATTAAGGACATCAGGGACACTCAGGGGATTTGGGATATTGGGGACATCATAGGAAACATTGGGGACACTCAGGGGATTTGGGATATTGGGGACATCATAGGAAACATTGGGGACACTCAGGGGATTTGGGGACACTGAAGAGGATTTGGGGACATTGAGGACAATGGGGACACTCAGGGGACATTGGGGACATTGGGGACACTCAGGGGATTTGGGGACATTGGGGACACTCAGGGGACACTGGGGATATTGGGGACACTCAGGGGACATTGGGGACATTGGGGACACTCAGGGGATTTGGGGACATTGGGGACACTCAGGGGATTTGGGGACCTTGGGGACACTCAGGGGATTGGGGACACAGGGGAATTTTTGGTTTTTAGGGGACATCAGGGGACATTGGGGATATTGGGGACACTCAGGGGACATTGGGGACATTGGGGACACTCAGGGGATTTGGGGACACTCAGGGGATTTGGGGACACTCAGAGGAATTTGGGGACACTCAGAGGAATTTGGGAATTTTGGGGGACATTGGGGACACTGGTGGGATTTGTGGACATTGAGGTGACACAGGTGTCCCTGAGGTGTCCCCAGGTGTCCCCAGGTGTCCCCAAGGTGTCCCCACCTGTCCCCAGGTGTCCCCAGGTGTCCCCAGGTGTCCCCACCTGCTGCAGCTCCTCGTAGCTGATCCAGAAGAAATTTTCGCTCCCTCGCAGCTGCAGCCACCCCCGGACGTGCTGGAACCAGGACCCGAAGGGCACTGGGGACATGGGTGGGGACACGGGGACATCCTTGGGGACATGGCTGGGGACACGGCCGGGATCCCAAAACCCCCAAATCCCAAATTTCCCGCCCCAAAATCCCCGAAAAATTCACCCCAAAACCTCAAATCTCCAATTTCCAGCCCCAAAATCCCTTCAAATTTCACCCCAAAACCCCAAATCCCAAATTTCCCACCCCAAAACCTCTGAAAATTTCCCCAAAAATCCCCCAGAACCTTTTAAATCCCAAAAATTCCCAATAAAAGCTCCCCAAATCCTCCCCCCAAAACCAAAATCTGCCCCAAAATCCCCAAATCTCCCCCAAAATCCCCCAGAACCTTTTAAATCCTGGAAATTCCCAATAAAACCCCCCCAAATCCCCCCTTGAACTTTTTAAATTCCAGAAATTCCCAATAAAACCTCCTCAATTCCCTCCCAATCTTCCCCCAAACCCCCTTTGAACCTCTTAAATCTCAGAAATTCCCAATAAAACCTCCCCAGATCACCCCAAAACCCCAAAATATTCCCCCAAACCCCCGAATCTCCCCCAAAATCCCCCAAATTCGGCACCATCGCCCTCCAGGAATTTCTCCATGAACTCCTCCAGGGTCCCGGGGTCTTTGTAGGGCCGGAAGATCCGAGCGAAGTGGAACAGGGACACCAGAACGTCCTTGGGGTCCCGCACGGTGTAAATCACCTGCGGGGAGGGAACACCCCAAAAAATCCCAAAAATCTCAAATCCCGACAGAATCCGACATTTCTGACCCCAAATCCCACCAGAATCTGAAGTTTCGGACCCAAAATCCCAAATTCTTGACCCCAAATCCCACCAGAATCTGAAGTTTCGGACCCCAAAATCCCAAATTCCTGACCCCAAATCACACCAAAATCCGATGTTTCCACCTGTCCTTTTTTCCCCCCTCACATTTTCCTCCATTTTCCCCTCATGTTTCCAACTCTTTTTCCCCTCACATTTCCCTCCATTTTCCCCCTCCCATTTTCTGCCATTTCCCCCTCACATTTATCTCCATTTTTTCCCTCACATTTATCTCCATTTTTCCCCTCACATTTCCCTCCATGTTCCCCTCACATTTTCCTCCTTTTCCCCCTCACATTTCCCCACCATTTTCCCCCTCACGTTTTCCTCCATTTTCCCCTCATATTTTCCACCATTTCCCCCTCACAATTCCCTGTTTCTCTCCTCACATTTCCCACTCTTTTCCCCTCACATTTGTCACCATTTTCCCCCTCACATTTCCACCATTTCCCCCTCAAATTTTCCTCCACTTCCCCCTCACATTTCCCTGTTTTTCTCCTCACGTTTCCCTCTGTTTCCCCCCTCACATTTTCCTTCATTTCCCCCTCACATTTTCCTCCATTCTCCCCTCACATTTCCCTCTCTTTTTCCCTCCCATTTTCTACCATTTTCCCCTCACATTTTCCACCATTTTTCCCTCACGCTTTCCTCTCTTTTCCCCTCACAATTCCCTGTTTTTCTCCTCACGTTTCCACCATTTCCCCCTCAAATTTTCCTCCATTTTCCCCTCACATTTCCCTGTTTTTCCCTCACATTTTCTGCCATTTTTCCTCACATTTCCTTTCACATTTTCCTCCATTTTCTCCTCATGTTTCCCATTTTCCCCTCATATTTTCTGCCATTTTCCCCTCACATTTCCCACCATTTCCCCACACATTTTCCTCCATTTCCCCCTCACGTTTCCCATTTCTCCCTCACATTTCCCACTCTTTTCCCCTCACATTTGTCACCATTTTCCCCTCACATTTCCCTGTTTTTCTTCTCACGTTTCCCTCTGTTTCCCCCCTCACTTTTCCTCCATTTTCCCCTCACATTTCCCTCCATTCTCCCCTCACATTTCCCTCTCTTTTTCCCTCCCATTTTCTGCCATTTTCCCCCTCACTTTCCCACCATTTTCCCCGCACGCTTTCCTCCATTTCCCCCTCACATTTCCACCATTTTCCCCCTCACGTTCTCATTTCTCCCTCACATTTCCCACTCTTTTCCCCCTCACATTTATCTCCATTTTCCCCCTCACAATTCCCTGTTTCTCTCCTCACATTTCCCACTCTTTTCCCCTCACATTTGTCACCATTTTCCCCTCACATTTCCCTGTTTTTCTCCTCACGTTTCCCTCTGTTTCCCCCCTCACTTTTCCTCCATTTCCCCCTCACTTTTCCTCCATTTCCCCCTCACATTTTCCTCCATTTTCCCCTCACATTTTCCACCATTTTCACCCCTAACCCCCTCATTTTTTCACCAAAAATCCCCATATTTTTTCCCCTAAATTCCCCTTTTTTTCCCCCAAACCCCCAAATTCCCCTTTTTCCCCCCAAACCTTGCTTTGGAGCCAAAGAAAGCTTTGGGAACATCTGGACGGGCAGGTGGGAGCTGATGATTTGGGGCCGGGCGTTTCCCCGGGCTCGGCGTTAACCCGGCCATCTTCTCTCCTCACGTTTGCCGCCATTTTCCCCTCACATTTCCACCATTTCCCCTTCACATTTTCCTCCATTTTCTCCTCATGTTTCCCATTTTCCCCTCACATTTTCTGCCATTTTCCCCCTCACTTTCCCACCATTTTCCCCGCACGCTTTCCTCCATTTCCCCCTCACATTTTCCACCATTTTCCCCCTCACGTTTCTCATTTCTCCCTCACATTTCCCACTCTTTTCCCCTCACATTTGTCACAATTTTCCCCTCACAATTCCCTGTTTTTCTCCTCACATTTTCTGCCATTTCCCCCTCACATTTCCCACTCTTTTTCCCCTCACATTTCCCACTCTTTTTCCCTTCACTTTTCCACCATTTTCCCCTCACATTTTCCTCCATTTCCCCCTCACATTTTCCACCATTTTCACCCCTAACCCCCTCATTTTTTCACCAAAAATCCCCATATTTTTTCCCCTAAATTCCCCTTTTTTTCCCCCAAACCCCCAAATTCCCCTTTTTCCCCCCAAACCTTGGCTTTGGACCCAAAGAAAGCTTTGGGGAACATCTGGACGGGGAGGTGGGAGCTGATGATTCGGGGCCGGGCGTTTCCCCGGGCTCTGCGATATCCCAGGAGCGTTTCCAGCCAAGGACCCCGGTCCCAGTTGGGGACGGAGCGACACCACTGGGGGTCCCCACCCTGGCGGATCAGGCTCAGGATCTCCAGCATCCACACCGTTCCTAGAAAAAAAATTGGGAATTTTGGGTCATTTTGGGGCATTTTTGTGATTTTTTTTTTAATTATTTTTTTGGAATTTTTTTTGGATTTTTTAAAAATTTTTTTTGAATATTTTTGGATTTTTTTGGATTTTTTTTAATTTTTAAAATTTTTTAAAAGTTTTTTTTTTATTTTTAAAAATTTTTTTTGATTTTTTAAAGATTTGTTTAAGATTATTTTTAAAGGTTTTTTTTTTTTTTGATTTTTTTCTGATTTTTTTTTTGAAATTCTTTTTGGGTTTTCTTTGAAAATTTTTTTGGATTTTTTTTGGATTTTTTTTCAGATTTTTTTCGGGTTTTTTGGGATTTTTTTGATTTTTTTTTTTTTTTGACATTTAAAATTTTTTTAAAGTTTTTTGAATTTTTTTTTTCGGATTTTTTTTTTGATTTTTTTTAAATTTTTTGGATTTTTTTAGGGGTTTTTGTGATATTTTGGGGGGTTTGGGGTCCCTGTCCTGGCAGATCAAACTCGGGATCTCCAGCATCCTCATTGTCCCTAAAAATCACAATTTTGGGTCATTTTTGTGGGGTTTTTACATTTTTTCCCCCTAATTCCAGCATTTTCCTCCCCCAACCCCCCAAATTTCCCCCAAAATTTCAGGATTTCCTCTCCAAATTTTCCAGTTTCAGGAATTTTCCCCAAATCCTCATTTTTCCTCCCAAACCTCCCCCAATTTCTGGGGTTTTGGGGATTTTTTTTGTGATTTTTGGGGGTTTTTATTGCATTTTTCCTCCCTAATTTCAGGATTTTCTTCCCCCAAACCTCCCAAATTTCCTCCAAAATTTCAGGAAATTTTCACCTTTTTTCCCCCCAATTTTCACCTTTTCCCCCAAAAATTTCCCTTTTTTCCCCCCTAAAATTTTGGTATTTCCCCCCAAATTTGAGGGTTTTGCCCAAAATTTTGTCATTTTCCCCCAGAATGTCAGGATTTCCCCCCTAAATTCTTGGATTTCAAGAATCTTCCCCAAATCCTCATTTTTCCTCCCAAACCTTCCCCAATTTCTGGGGTTTCAAGATTTTTTTGTGATTTATTTTTGTGATTTTGTTGGTGATTTTGGTTTTTTTTTTTTTCATTTTTTCCCCGTAATTTCAGGATTTTCTTCCCCCAAACCCCCCAAATTTCCTCCAAAATTTCAGGAAATTTTCACCTTTTTTCCCCCCAATTTTCACCTTTTCCCCCAAAAATTTCCCTTTTTTCCCCCCTAAAATTTTGGTATTTCCCCCCCAAAATTTGAGGGTTTTGCCCAAAATTTTGTCATTTTCCCCCAAAATTTCAGGATTTCCTTCCTAAATTCTCGGATTTCAAGAATCTTCCCCAAATCCTCATTTTTCCTCCCAAATCTCCCCCAATTTGTCTTTTCGATTTTTTTTTGTGATTTATTTTTGTGATTTTGTTGGTGATTTTGGGGTTTTTTTGCATTTTTTCCCCTCAAATTCCAGGATTTTCCTCCCCAAACCCCCCAAATTTCCTCCAAAATTTCAGGAAATTTTCACCTTTTTTTCCCCCCAATTTTCACCTTTTCCCCCCAAAATTTCCCTTTTTTTCCCCTAAAATTTTGGGATTTCCCCCCAGATTTGAGGATTTTTCCTGAAATCCTCATTTTTCCTCCCAAATCTCCCCCAATTTCTGTCTTTTTGGTATTTTTTTGTGATTTATTTTTGTGATTTTGTTGGTGATTTTGGGGTTTTTTTTTCATTTTTTCCCCCTAATTTTATGATTTCCCTCCCCCAAACCCCCCAAATTTCCCCCAAAATTTCAGGATTTCCCCCCCAAACTCCCAAATTCGGGAATTTTGCCCAAATTCCCGTTTTTCTCACCCGATTTCTGGTAGGTGACGTTGAAGATGTCGTCGTCCTCCACGGGGAATTCCCGGGCGGCCTCGAGGCCCCGGGGGGAGTAAAGGAGGCCCGGGAACGTCACCCCCCCGTGCTGGAAGTACCCGCACGACATCGGGGACACCTGGGGGGGACAGAATTCCCTGAAAATAAAAAATTCCCAAAAAATTCCGGAAAAATCTGAGCGGAATTCCTGAAATTCCTGTTAAAATCTGACCAGAATCCCCGAAATTCTGCCCCCAAATTCCCAAAATCCTCATCAAAATCCACCCTAACTCAGAATTCCCTAAAATCCCATAAATCAACCAGAATTCCCCAAAATTTCATCAAAATCCGAGCAGAATTCCCTAAAAATTCCGGCAAAATCTGAGCGGAATTCCTGAAATTCCTGTTAAAATCGCCCAGATTTCCCAAAATTCCCTAAGAAAATCTGCCCCGAATTCCTAAAAATTCCCAAGAAAATCTGAGCGAGGTTCCCAAAAACCCTCATAAAAATTTGTCCAGAATTCCCAAAAATCCCCGTTAAAATCTGCCCAGAATTCCCAAAAATCTGCCCCCAAATCTGCCCAGAATTCCTGAAATTCCACCCCAAAGTTCCCAAAAATTCCCATCCAATTTTTGCCCAGAATTCTGGTCCAGAATTCCCAAAAATCCCCGTGAAAATCCCCGTTCCAAAAATCCGCCCAGAATTCCCAAAAAAGTCTCCCCAAATCCCCCCAAAATTTCCTCCCAAAACCGTCCAGAATTTATTTTTCAATAAAATAAATACAAAAATAATCTGGAGATTTGGGGTTTTGTGGAGATTTTTTTGGGAAGTTTTGGGATTTTAGGAGAATTTTGAGGGAATTCTGGGGGATTTTTTGGGATTTTGGGAGGATTTGGGGAAGTTGTGGAATTTTGGGGAGATTTTGGGGGATTTTGAGAGGGTTTGGGGATGATTTTTGGGGAGCTTTTGGAGATTTTAGGATTTTGGGGATTTTGGGAGGTTTTTGGGATGATTTTGGGGATTTTTCTGGCTTTTGGGAAGAATTTTTGGGTTTTTGGGGAGGTTTTGGGGTTTTGGAGAATTTGGGGAGTTTTGGGACAATTTGGGGGAGGATTTTGGGATAATTTGGGGGAGATTTTGGGGGGATTTTGGGATTGAGGATTTTTGGGAAGTTCTGTGGGGATTTTGAGGAACTTTTGGGGGGAATTTTGGGAAGGTTTTGGGGAATTTTAGGGGAATTTTTGGGAGGATTTTTGGGAAGTTCTGGTGAGATTTTAGGGGATTTTTGGGTGATTTTAGGAAGTATTTTGGAGGGAATTTTGGGGGATTTTGGGGAGGTTTTGGGATTTTGGAGGATTTAAGAATTTTTGGGAAGGTTTCGGGATTTGGGGCAATTTTGGGGAGATTTTTTTGGGATGATTTTGGGCAGATTTTTGTGGGGATTTCAGGGAGGTTTGGGGGATTTTGGATTTTTTTTGTGGAATATTTTTAGATTTTGGGAGATTTTGGGGAGGTTTTAGGAGGTTTTGAGGGGATTTTGGGGAAGTTTTGGGGAAGTTTTGAGGGGATTTTTAGGGGGATTTTTGGGACAATTCCGGATGGATTTTAGGGAGATTTTTTTGGGGAAATTTCCCAAGATTTTGAGGAACTTTTGGGCAGATTTTGGGTGAAATTTCGGTGCCAAATTCCGAATTTCGGGACCGGGCGTCGCCCGCCTGGGGGGGGCCAAATTCGGAGCCGATTTTTTTTTGGCCAAATTTTCGGTTTTTTAATAAATTTTGGGGTTTTTTTGCCTCCCGGGGGTTCCCCAGCCCCTCCCCCCCTTTCTAAAATCCCCAAAAAAGCCCCAAAATTTCTCCCAAATTTTTTTCCCCACGCGCGTCCACGGCAACGCCGCGGGTGGGGGAGGGGCGGGACCCGCCCGAAGCCTCGAGGGGGGGAGGGGGAGGGTGGGGGAGGGGCGCTGGATGGGGGGGGAGGGGAGGGGTCCTCAAACCTCCCCCCACCCCTCCCCCACCCCCCAGACCCCCCCCCCGGGGTGATTTCCCCTCCCCCACCCTTTACCTGCAGCCGCGGCCGCACCTGAGCCGGGGGTGGGGGAGGGGCCGAGGTTTGGCCACGCCCCCTTTTGAAATCCCCGCCCCTCCCCCACCCAAGCTTTGCGCAACACCCCCCGGACCGGTTCCGCCCCTCCCCCACCCCCGGGGAAAAATTGGGGGGGGGTGGGGGGGTGGTGCCCCTCCCCCACCCCCCGAATTCAGGGGAAAAAAAAAAAATTTCCCAAAATTTGGGAAATTTGGAGGAAAAAAATCGCCAAAATTTGGGAAAAAAAAAATCACCAAAATTGGGTTTTAAATTTAGGAAAAATCTCACAAAATTTTGGCTCCAAATTGGGAAAAAAGAACCAAAAATTTGGGATCCAAATCTGGGAAAAAAAATCTCGAATTTTAGGTGACAAAATTGGGAAAAAATCGCCAAAATTTGGGTTCCAAACTGAGGGAAAATTCTCCAAAATTTGGGGGAAAAAATCGCCAAAATTTGGGTTTCAAATAGGGGGAAAAGCATCAAAATTTGGTTTCCAAATTGGGGGAAAAAAAATCCCAAATTTGGGTCCCAAATTAGGGAAAAAATCCTCAAAATTTGAGATCCAAATGTGGGAAAAATCACCCAAATTTAGGTCCCAAATTAAGGGAAAAATCCTCCAAAATCTGGGGTCCAAATGTGGGAAAAAAACCTCAAAATTTGGGTTCTAAATTTAGGAAAAATCTCCCAAAATTTGGGGTCCAAATTGGGAAAAAAGCACCAAAATTTTGGGTTTCAAAATGGGAAATAAATCTCAAATTTTGGGTCTCAAATTAGGAGAAAAATCCTCAAAACTTTAGGTCTAAGCATGAGAAAAATTCCCCCAAATTTGGATCCCAAATTTGGGAAAAAAAATCGCCAAAATTTGGGGAAAAATCCTCAAAAATTTGGGTCCCAAAATGGGGAAAAACATTCCCAAATTTTTGAGAATTTTCCCCCAATTTGGGATCCAAAACTGAGAAAAAATTCCCGCAAAACTTGGGTTCCAAATTGGGAAAAAATTCCCAAATTTGGGCCTCAAAAATTTGGAAAAAAATCCCAAAATTTGGGCTCCAAATTGGGGGAAAAAATCCCAAAATTTGAGATCCAAAATTGGGAAAAAAACCCCCAAAATTTTTAATTTTCCATCCCTGCCCCACCCAATTTTTTTTTTCCCAAATTGGAGGAAAAAAATCCCCAAAATTTGTGTCCCAAATTAGGAAAAAATCATCAAAATTTGGGTTCCAAATTGAGGTAAAAAAATCCACAAAATTTGGGATCCAAAATTGGGAAAAAAAACCCCAAAATTTTAAATTTTTGACCCCTCCCCCACCCCCCAATTTTCCCCCAAATTGGAGAAAAAAAATCCCAAAATTTGGGTCCCAAATTAGGAGAAAATCATCAAAATTTGAGATCCAAAATTGGGGAAAAAAAAGTCAAATTTTGAATCCCAAATTTGAGAAAAATCCCCCAAAATTTGGGATCCAAAATTGGGAAAAAACCTCCAAAATTTTTTAATTTTCCACCCCTCTCCCACCCAAATTTTTTTCCCCCAAATTGGGGAAAAAAATCCCAATTTTTTTTTTATTTCCCACCCCACCCCCCAAATTTTCAATTTTCCCAAAATTTTGGGACCCATCCCCAAAAAAATCCAGTCCTGGAGCCCCTCCCCTTTATTTGCCTTTATTTGATATAAAAACATAACTTACAAAGGAGGGAAAAACCCCAAAATCCGCCCCAAAATCCCCCAAAATTCCCCCAAAATTCCCCCAAATCCACCCCAAAAATTCATCCCAAAATTCCCCCAAATCCTCCCAAATTTTAAGGGAAAATCCCGAAGTTTTTGGGGGGTGGGGGATGAAGTTGAGCTCAAATTTTGGGGGGAAAATTCAGGAATTTCCCTAAAAAAAACCCAGAAAAAAATTGGGAAAAACCCCAAAATTTGGGGAAAAAAAATAGTGGAAATCCCCAAATTTTGGGGAGGAAATCCCAAAATTTAGGGATAAAAAAGAAAGGGGGAAAAAATTTTTTTTGGGGGAAATTTATATTTTGGGGGGAAAAATTTTGGGAAATTTTTGGGGTAAAAAAATCGGGAATTTTGGGATAAAATTTGAGATTTTGAAAGGAAAAGTTTTTAATTTTTTTAGGGGAATTTTTGGGAATAATTTGAGGATTTGGGGAAAAATTTTATTTTGGGGGGAATTTTGGGAGGGAATTTGGGATAAAATCAGAAATTTTTGGATAAATTTGAGGATTTGGGGAAAATTTTGAATTTTGGGGAATTTTGGGAGGAAATTGGGGTGAATTTGGAATTTTTGGATAAATTTGAGAATTTGGGGGAAAAAATTTAATTTGGGAGGAATTTTGGGAGGAAATCTGGGATAAAATCAGAAATTTTTGGATAAATTTGAGGATTTGGGGAAAAATTTTTAATTTTAGGGGGAATTTTGAGATAAATTTGAGGATTTGGGGAAAAACTTTTAATTTGGGGGGATTTTGGGTGGGAATTTGGGGTAAAATCAGAAATTTTGGATAAATTTGAGGATTTGGGGAAAAACTTTAATTTTAGGGGGAATTTTGGGATAAATTTGAGGATTTGGGGAAAAACTTTTAATTTGGGGGAATTTTGGGTGGGAATTTGGGGTAAATCAGAAATTTTTGGATAAATTTGAGGATTTGGGGAAAAACTTTTTAATTTTGGGGGGAATTTGGGTGGAATTTTGGGATAAATTTGAGGATTTGGGGAAAAAATTTTAATTTGGGGGATTTGGGAGGGAATTTGGGGTAAAATGGGAATTTTGGGATAAATTTGAGGATTGGGGATAAAATTTTGAATTTTTCTGAATTTTTCTGAATTTTTCTGAACTCTGACTGTCCCAAAATTTTGATTTTTCGCCCCAAAAGCGCGACCTGGATTTCACCATCGACCTGGACTTCAAGGGGCAGCTCTGTGAACTCTCCTGCTCCACCGATTACCGCATGCGTTAGGGCACCCAAAACCCCCCAAAATCGCCCCAAAATCCGCCCCAAAATCACCCCAAAAAAGCCCCAAAATCACAGAAAAAATCCCCAGAAAAATCACAAAAAAACCGGAAAAAATCGCAAAAAAAATCTGGAAAAATTCACAAAAAAGTCACAAAAAAAATCACAAAAAATTTACAAAAAAAACCGAAAAAAATTACCAAAAAAATCCCCCAAAATTGCGAAAAAATCCCAAAAAATTCCCAAAAAAATCCCATAAAAAGGGAAAAATGATCCCTCGAAAAAAGGGAAAAAATTTCACAAAAAAAAACCCCAGAAAATAAAAAAGGGGGGAAAAAAATCCCCAAAATAGGAAAAATAATCCCCAAAAAAAGGGGAAAAAAAATTCACAAAAAACTCCAGAAAATTGACAAAAAAAATTTAAAAAAATCAAAAAAAATCCGAAAAAATTTAAAAAAAATTCTCCAAAAATCTGAAAAAAATTCAAAAAAAAAAGAAAAAAAAAATTCAAAATTTAGTTTATTTTCATTGCCCATAGGCACCAAAAATCACCTGAAATTCTCAATTTTTGGGGAATTTTTGGGGTTTTTTCCGAAATTTTGGGGGATTTTTCATTATTTTGAACCCAAAGTTTGGGGAATTTTTTTAATTTTGGAACCGAAATTTTGGGGTTTTTTTTCCTAAATTTTGGGGATTTTTTCAACATTTCCACCCCAAACTTTGGGGTTTTCTTTTATTTTGGCATCCTGGAAATTTGGGATTTTTTTCCATTGTTTTGAACCCGAATTTGGGGATTTTTTTTCATTTTGGGACCCAAATTTTGGGGGTTTTTCCTAAATTTTGGATTTTTTTTCATTATTTTTAAACCCAAATTTGGGGATTTTTGGGGGGGGGGTCCCAAAATTTTTGTTTTTTTTCCCCAAATTTTGGGGGTTTTTTTTCCAATTTGGGACTCAAATTTTGGGGGATTTTCCTTTATTTGGGACCCAAAATTTGGGGGAATTTTTCCCAATTTGGGACTCAAATTTTGGGGATTTTTTCCTTATTTTGGGACCCAAATTTTGGGGGAATTTTTCCCAGTTTGGACCCAAATTTTGGGGGAGTTTTTCCAAACTTTTGGGGTTTTTTCTGAATTTTGGGGGTTTTTTCCCAAATTGGAACCCAAATTTTGGAATTTTTTTCCTTTATTTTGGGACCCCGAATTTTTTTGGTTTTTCCCTCATTTTGGGACCCCAAATTTTGGATTTTAATCCCCAAATTCTGGGGATTTTATTTTCTTTTGGGATCCCAAATTTTTCCTTTTTCCCCCATTTTGAGCCCCCAAATTTTGGGGTTTTTTCTTTAATTTCAACCCTCAAATTTTGGGATTTTTCCCCCATTTCTTCCCCAAAATTTTGGGATTTTTCCCCCCAAATTTTGGGATTTTCCCCCATTCCTTTTCCCCAAAATTTTGGGATTTTTTTTCCCTTTTT
>JAJEOU010001691.1:0-17536 GCA_021534815.1 Acrocephalus arundinaceus
CACCAGACAGCCGGTGCTGTCCTGCTGGGTCCCAGCAGTGCCTCGCAGCAGTCCTGCATCTGCATCAGGATGCTGGCCATGAGAGGTCCTGGAAGCTGAGGCAGCTCATCTTAAGCTTTTGCGTAGGTACCTACAGGTCAAGTCCAACGGTGTTCCCTCAGGATATGAGAGTCCTGAGGGGTCCTCCCAGAGCTGCTTGATGCCACCCACTCCTTGGGGCACCAGTTGCCTTCCTGTGGAGTGTTCTACATCCTCCGAGACAAAAGAGGGAGCTGGACAAAGAGCTTGCCAGGGTGCTCTCAATCCTTTACCAGCAGTCCTGGTTAAGTGGAGAAGTCCAAGCTCAAATGTGCAAATGTAACGGCTGGGCACAGGAAGTGTTAGTGGGAAGGATGATCCAGGAATCCTATGCCTGGCAGCCTGAGCTTGCTACCCGGGAAGGCCTTGGAGCAGACCCTGCTGAGTGCCATCCCACGGCACATGCACAGAACCAGGGGGTCTGCTGGAGGGTGGGAAAACTGTGGAGGGATAGGGACATCTGGGGGTCCTGGTGGGGTGTTGAGGGCTCCTGTGTGGGTCTTTGGAGAGGTTGGTGTTGGTGGGCGTGTTGGGGAAAGAGTTGTCTGGAAGGTGAGAGGTCAAAGCTGGAATTTGAGTCAGTTTGAAGGCAGCATCTGTGGTTTGGCACAGCTTTGGTTATGGAAGGCAGAAGGAATATCTGTGACTTTTTCTGTTAGTGATTCCTGGTTCTCCTGCAGAAAAGAAGAGGGGAGAGCTGTACTTTACTGGCCACTGAGATATCTGGGGGGGGGGGGGGGAGGATTAGCCTTTTTGCAATCTACTCTTCTTTGGGTTACTTTTGTAACACTGAATGGACTGGCATTCCTTGAGAGCTCTTATTCCTTAACAGAATTAGGATATTCACAGAATCACAGAATTTCAAGATTGGAAGAGACTTCCAAGATCATCGAGTCCAACCCATGCTCCAACACCTCAACTAGACCATGGCACCGAGTGCCGCATCCAGTCTTTTTTTAAACACATCCAGGGATGGTGACTCCACCACCTCCCCGGGCAGACCATTCCAGTACTTAATCACTCCTTCTGTGAAAAACTTTTTTCTAAGATCTAATCTAGACTTCCCTTGATGCAGCTTGAGACTGTGTCCTCTCCTTCTGTCCGTTGTTGCCTGGAGAAAGAGACCAACCCCCAGCTGACTACAACCACCCTTCAGGAAGTTGTAGAGATAAGGTCACCTCTGAGTCTCCTTTTCTCCAGGCTAAACAACCCCAGCTCCCACAGTCTTTCCTCACAGGGCTTGTGTTCCAAGCCCCTCAGCAGCCTCGTTGCCCTCCTCTGGATGTGCTCAAGCATCTCAATGTTCTTCCTGAACTGAGGCGCCCAGAACTGGACGCAATACTCAAGGTGTGGCCTCATCAGTGCCGAGTACAGGGGAAAAAAGAATGACCTCCCTGCTCCTGCTGGCCACACCATTCCTGATACAGGCCAGGATGCCGTTGGCCTTCTTGGCCACCAGGGCATACTGCTGGGTCACGTTCAGCTGGCTGTCGACCAGAACCCCCAGGTCCCTTTCTGCCTGAACACTGTCCAGCCACACTGTCCCCAGTCTATAACGTTGCAGAGGGTTATTGTGGCCAAAGTGCAGGACTCGGCACTTGGATTTGTTAAGCTTTATCCTATTGGACTCTGCCCATCCATCCAACCGATCCAGGTCTCTCTGCAAAGCCCTCCATCTTTCCAACAGATCGACACATGCTCCCAGCTTAGTGTCATCTGCAAATTTACTAATGAAAGATTCAATACCCTCATCCATGTCATCAACAAAATATTGAACAGAGCTGGCCCCAGCACAGACCCCTGAGGAACACCACTGGTGACTGGCCCCCATCTGGATGCAGCACCATTCACCACCACTCTCTGGGTCCAGCCATCCAGCCAGTTCCTAACCCAGTACAGAGTGCTCCTGTCCAAGCCACGGGCTGCCAGGAGTATGCTGTGGGAGACAGTGTCAAAGGCCTTGCTGAAGTCCAAATAAACAACATCCACAGCCTTCCGTGCATCCACCAGGCGGGTCACCTGGTCATAAAAGGAAATCAGGTTGGTCAAACACGACCTACCCCTCCTAAACCCATGCTGGCTGGGTCTAATACCCTGGTCATCCTGTAAATTTTGTGTGATGACACTCAATATAAACTGTTCCATTATTCTTGCCAGGTATTGAGGTCAGGCTGACTGGTCTGTAATTACCAGGATCCTCCTTTGCACTCTTTTTGTGAGTGGGTGTCACATTGGCCAGCTTCCAGTCATCCGGAACCTCACCAGTGAGCCAGGACTGATGGTAAATGATGGAGAGTGGCTTTGCAAGCTCATCTGCCAGCTCCCTCAATACCCTGGGATGGATCCCATCTGGTCCCGTAGATTTATGGATATCCAAGTATTTCAGCAGTTCTCTGACTGCCTCCTCCTGGATAACAGAGGGACCATTCTGTTCCCTGACATCATCTACCAACCCAAGAGGACAGTCGTCATGAAGGCAAGTTGTCTTCCCACTAAAAACTGAGGCAAAGTAGGCATTAAGCACTTCTGCCTTCTCCTCATCTGTAGTTACTAAGTTCCCTCCCTCGTCCAATAAAGAACAAAGGTTGGTTTTAGCCTTCCTTTTACCATTAATATATTTGTAAAAACATTTTTTATTATCCTGTACAGCAGCCGCCATTCTAAGTTTAAACTGAGCTTTGGCCTCCCTAATTTTTTTTCCTACATGCCCTAGCAGCCCTCCTAAATACTTCTGGAGAGACCTGACACTCCTTCCAAAGATGATATATCCTCTTTTTATTCCTAAGTTCCTGCAAGACCTCCTGGCCCATCCAGGCTGGACATTTACCCCATCAACTTATCTTTCAGCACACAGGGACAGTCTGTCCCTGTGTCCTCAAGATCTCTGCTTTGAGGCATGCCCACCTTTCCTGAACTCCTTTGTTTTTAAGAGCTGCTTCCCAAGGAATGCTCTGAATAAATCTCCTAAATAGGCCAAAGTCTGCCCTCTGGAAGTCCAGTGCAAGAGTCTTACTGGTGCTCCTCCTGATTTCACCAAATATTGAGAACTCTACAATTTCACGATCACTGTGCCCCAAGCGGCCTCCAACCACTGCATCTCCCACCAGCCCATCTCTATTTGCAAACAGCAGATCTAACATAGTCCCTCCCCTGGTGGGTTCACCTCCAGCTGCGACAAAGAGTTGTCCTCCATACACTCCAAACATTTCCTGGACTGCCTCTTATATTATCATCCCTTCATCAAAAACCATTTGCAAACCAAAGAATGGCCCTTTCTTTTGCCTCCGTTAAGTTTTATTTTTTGTCGGTGACTCTAAATGGATGACGTTAAGGTAAATGAGCTGCTGCTTTGAGATGGGAAAAAAATTTCCAAGCCTTTCACATTCTCAGACCATCCCAATTAATTTGGGACGTTTGCAACTTTTTGGAACTACTTGAGTTGAGCAACACAGAAGTAAAGCTTTCCTGAAGTGAGGACTCTTAAATGCCAGATTCTTCTGTGCCTTTGCTGCGAAGGTGATTTTGTGCTGCTGGAAATTACTTCAATGAGAAAATAATTCCAACATGGAGTAAGAGCTTCTGACAAAGACCAGGTGTTGCCAGCAGTTGCTCCAGGCGCTCCTGCCAAGAGCCACATGCAAGAAGAAGCACAGCCCCCAGTGCACTTTAGCTGCCCTCTGGCACAGAAGCCTCCTGGTGGGCACAGGTCTCTGGGGCAGGAGACAGGCACCAGCGCTGCCAGGGCTTGGGGGTGTGGCAGGTCTGCTTCAGTGGGGACTTGGCCACACCTGCTAATCTCAGTGCTCCCCGGCCCCAGGGCTCAGAGCAGCAATCGTGCCCTGGCCCACACCTTCCTTGTCTCTGTCACACCCGTGGTTTTAGGATGGCCACCAGGCGGGTCATGTCCCAAGGAGGCCATGACAGGTTCTGTGGAAGGCCCCGTGCCTTTCCTGCTGCGACTGTGTCAGCAGCCCTGGGGGCTCCTTCTGCTGCCCAGAGCCCACAGAGCAGGGCAGCGTTTACTGATGATTTGAGCCATCAAATCATTAAAGATCCTGTCAGGCTGTCTTAGACACTTGGGATGAGGGATTTCTTCCAACCTGGGCCGCTTTGGGTGGGGTGGGGGCAGTGCCAGGGCAGGTGGCAGTGTGTGCAAGGGCCCTTTGTGACATGGTGCAGCATGTCACCGTGGAATGGAATGGAACAGGTGTCCTTGTGATGTGTGACGTAGTGCTGGTGGCAAACCGCCTACGCCACAGTGCTCGTGCACCGACGGACAGGACGCCCAGACGTGCTGTGAGGACCCCCACACAGCCCACTCATTTGGTCTGACCCGAGCTTTTCCGAGGTGTACTCCTGCAGCTGACCTCGCGCCAGACGCGGACTTGGTGACTCGGAGCTTTCCCGAGACATCTCCCATCCCTGCGCCGGTCCCTCGAGGCCAGACCGCGGATTGGTCACCTGAATCCTTTACGAGGATCTCCTGTCATGTGGCAGGACCCTCAAGAGTGCAGGCTTCTGTCCTGCAGCCTTCCTGAGCTTCTCTGTTGCAGTGCCTTTGAGGCACAACGCACGACTTGTTGCCTCAGAGCTTTCCCGAGCATCTGCTAAGTGCCCTCAGGACAGACGCTGGCATGGCGGGCAGATTCTCGGTCTGCTCAAAGTGTCAGGCGGAAAAAGAATAAAGACCCTGGAGCAGCTCCACACCACAGCCTGAAAGCTGGAGCAGTTCCAGCCACTGAAGATGTGATGGCAGAGCCAGCCACAGGCTGATGCTGCACCCAGCTTGTCCCATATCTCATCCTCACCCCCATCCCATCCTATCCCATCCCATCCCATCCCATTCCATCCCATCCCATCCCCATCCCATCCCATCCCATCCCATCCCATCCCATCCCATCCCATCCCATCCCATCCCATCCCATCCCATCCCATCCCATCCCATCCCATCCCATCCCATCCCATCCCATCCCATCCCTCCCATCCCATCCCATCCCATCCCATCCCATCCCATCCCATCCCATCCCTTCCCATCCCACCTATGACCGATGGAAGAGGACCAAGGCTGCCCCTGCAGCAGTTTGCTCCATCCCCTGGGGCATCCTGAGCTGTCCCTCCTGGGAGCGCAGGCTGGCTGTTCTCTGCCTCTCCTGCAGCCTCTCAGCTCGGCTGCGCTCGCCCTTGCCAGATGCACTGGACGGACACAAGAGCAGAAGCCCTCCCGTGGCCGCTTCCGCAGACACTGAAGTACCTGCAGCCATCCCCCACCTGGCTGGCCTTCAGTCCCTGCTCACTGAGTACCCGCTTGGAACACTCCATGGAACATGCCTCTCTTCCCTGTCCTTTTCTCCTGCAGGCCTGCGGAAGCTTGTGCCCCTTCGACATAGAAAGAGCAGCACCACAGCAACTGAGGCACAGCCGAGCCTGACTCCGGCTGACCCAGCTCCAGCAGAGCGTGATGTCAGCCCAGATCGACTGATACTTGGAAGACTCTGACACTGCAAGGAATGACGACAGGCAAAGACTGACATGCAGTGTCTGAGACGTGCCATCACAAACACCAACACCAGAAGACTCAAGCATCGCAACACTGACGCCATGCTCATTCCCTCTGCATCATGCTCCCGCTATGAGTTTCAAGAGATGCTCAGCATCGGTAAGCAGCTTGGCCAGGCTGAAGCCTCCAGGATCGTGTGCCCCCTCAGCCACACCACTGGCCACCTCAGTCTTGAGCCAGCAGGGTGGCGGAAGGAAGCATTTCTGGGGAAGCTGGGAACTGCTCCCTTGAACAGCGCTCCAATCTTCCCCATGTCTCCTGCAGTGCCAGCCATGTGAAGAACATCACCAGAGACTGGCGTCTCATGTCACTGAGGATGCCAGCTGCGCATTACCATTCTGAGCTGGCTGAAGAACAACCTGCTGACGTGTGCTGACCCTCCTGCACTGTGCCCCAACGTGTGACAGTACGGGCCCACCTGCCTTGAAGCTCAGGCTCAGCAGCCTTTAGCACAGCCAGTCCAATGGGTCTGCCAGACAGTGGAGCATCCAGACCCTCGGGCCCCTCTGTTCCCAAGCCTGCTGCGTCTCCCTCCCTGCCCCTCAGGCACCAGGCTCTGTCACCTGGTCTCCACAGCTCACAGGCATGGACTGTGACTGAACACCCTGACACAGACTCTGATCCCATAGAGCTGCTGCAATGATGTGAGAGCCATAGCTCGTCAGATGTACATGGAGAAGTACTGCAACACTGCTCAGCGTGATGGAGATTGCCTCTGCACAGAAACATTCACCTCCGATGGGAACAAGAAGATGTTTTGCCCTGGCAGTGAGTTTCTAGAACTGGCCTCTGCTCGCTGCCCGGTCCCCTCTCCATCCTCTCCTTGCCTTAGCGTTGGCCTAGGCTGGGTTTAGGGGCACCAGCCCCCTGCTCCCCTGCATCTCACCACAGGCCCTGCCACACGGGCATCTTAGCACTGAGCTCTGCCTCTGGCTGCTTCTTTTGCAGGCAACTCTGGTGCTGTGGTGATGTCCAGGGCCTGAGTGCCACCAGGCAATGCTCCTTTATTCAGCCCGCCTGTTTGTGGCTCTACTCTTCCACATTGTCATCACCACACAGGAGATGCACAAAGAAGTTGTGATTCTGGAGAGCATGCCAGGAGGATCACCACCTTCCCAGCCACCCCAACAGTCCCAGTCCTCCTGTCTTTTAATGTCCTTGTCGCCAGCGCCAGTGCTCCCGGTGCGACCTGGCTTTGCTCTGCACACAGGTTTGCGGTGCAGACCATGAGGGCTCTGCTCAGCCAACTGTGGTGTGACAAAGAGCTGATCGCTATGGAGAGCAAGCATGGCTGGGAAACTCTGCTCTGCGCCGACACCCAGCACTATGCCGTGGGTCTGCTGGCCAGGTGAGACCCTCTTCTCTCCCACATTGTGCCCTGTGCCCGAGGTGCCCCACACAGTCCCTGTGGTCATGGGCCTGAGGGCCTCGTCACCGAGGGACGCCAAGCAGGCTGGAAAAGGCTGGGAGAGGAGCGTGCCAGAAGCGGCCGCCTCCCAAAGCACCCACATCCCCTCCAGGGATGCTGGGGAAAGACCAGACCTCTGTGAGTCAGTCCTGGGAGAGCTTTGTCCCCCCGCCCAGCTCAGGGTCTTGGCGCCTTTTTGTCCCTGGCAGGGAGATGCGTCGTGACTTGGGCCTCATGTGCTCCCACATCGCATTCTACCTACTCCAGCTTCTAAGCAGGGAGGAGCCACGCTGGGATCTGCCCTTCCTGGCATTTCTTGTGGAGGTGAGCCAGTGCTGCCTTGCTGAGCTCTTTCCCAGCTCTCTGCCCTCTCGTAGCCGCAGTGGCCTGGGCCACTGCCCGAGCCCTGTGCTGCTACCTGGGCCCAGCCTTGTGTGGTTCTGGGCTCCTGCCCTTTGGGTCCCCTGTCACTGCCATGTGCCTTTCAGGTCCTCAAGTGCCTGGACTTGAGTGAATGTGCAGACACTGTCCTGGAAGTCATGTCAAGGCACCTGCGGGGCAAGTGCAGGCAGAGGCGTCGCCTGGCTCTCAGAGGCCTTGTGCTGCTCAGCAAGGATCCCTTGATGGTGAGAAGGGGGCAGCGGCCAAAGCTGCGCTGGGGAAAGCAGCCCCTTGGGCTGCTGGGCTTCAGGAGCTTGAGCAGCTGCTCCCAGCTCTCCTGCCTCCTGGTTCAGCTGCTCAGATGCTTTGGAACAGGCCTTTGGCCTCTGGGCCCTGCAGCAGCAGGGTGGGTTCCAGTGCCAGGGGAGAGGTGTTGGCAGTGCAGCTGTTGATGGCTTCCCAGTACAGCCTTGCGTTCCACACAGGCCAGACGTTTACTCAGCCTGTCTCAGAGCATTCTGGAGCTGCTGAGTGATGCCGATGGAGAAGTGGTCAGCATGTCCCTCTCCGTGCTCACGAATGTGCTCCAGAACAATGACATCGCAATAGGCAGCACCATCGCCCTGAAGCTAGCTGACCTACTCCTGTCACTCTTTAGAAACGTAAGCCTCTGTACCGCGGGCACTGTCTGCTGCCCAGAAACTTTGTGCCCTGTGGATTTTTAGGCTTTTGCCCAGCTGGGCTGGAGAAGTTGGTGCTGAGGTCTTTTCCGCTTCCTTTCCTTCAGGACAACAGCCATGTGCAGCTGCTCGCCATTGAGCTTTTCCAAAAGGTTATGCGCTTGGTAGTGGAGGAGGGAAAAAAGCTCCTGAAAAGAACAGTGAGCCAGAGCCTGCTCCCACTCTTCTTACACTGCCACGAGGTGAACTGGCCGTGGCGAAGGTGAGGTTTTGTGTGATGCTGGTGCATCCCTGAGAAGGGGCTGGGCTGCCTCCTGCCCGGGCACCTTCCGGGTTGCAGCCTCCTCCTGGCCTTGGCACTGGGACGCAGGTCCTGTGCCCTGGGCTGCGCTGCCATCTCCTGTCTCTGCTGCTCTCCAGGCCTCTCGGGAAACGCTGCATTGGGCAGCCGTGTTCCTGAAGAGAAGCAATCTCCAGCAGGTGCTGCTGAAGGAGAAGCTGCTGAAGTTCGCCGAGTGCCTGGTAAGGACGGCCTGGAGAAGCCAAATCCTCAGCCTGGGGAAGCCCCCTGACCGCGGTGCTGAGTGTGTGGGCTGGCAGCTGTGGCCCCTGCCCAGTGCTGCACCCGGGGGCGCCAGCCTGTGCTCAACACACCCTGGCTGGCTTTCCTGGGCTGTGAGGGCTCTTCTCCAGGCTCCTGTGGCCCCGAGCCGGGCACCAACAGAGCCCCGGCCCAGTGGGCAGCGGGATTGGGCGGCACCGCGGCTCCCCGGGCAGCACCCGGCCCTCTGGCCCCTCCAGACGCCGGCGCCAGCGACTGCCGGCTGGGCATCAGGGCTGTGTGGGAAGGGCAGGCCGGGGCTGGGCACAGGGAGCGCCCGGCCGAGGGGCTGAGCCCGCGCCAAACCTTCCCTCCTGCCGCTCTCTCCAGCTGGTAGAGGACGAGAGCCGAGCGGCCGAGCACCTGCGCCGCACCCTGCCCTACGTGGAGAGCCCACAGGAGCCCCTGCGACAGGCAGCCATCAGGGTCATCGGTGAGCCATGAGCCCCGGGGTCCCTCCCCGCCCCGTCGCAGCTCAGCCCCGGCAGCGGCATCCGCACCCGCACCGTGGAGCCGCGCCTGCCCTCGGGGCTGCTGCTGCCCTCTCGCAGCCGTGCCCTCAGGCGTCAGGATGCGGCCGGGGCCCGGGGCTGAGCCCTGCCGGGACAGGAGGGCGTGTGGCGGCCACAAGGGCTGGCAGCGCCGCTGGGAGGGAGCTGTGCCGCTGGGGCTGTGACAGGCTCTGTGTTCCCAGGGATCGCCGGGGTGTTCCTCATGGGCCAGAAGGAGAGCTCCAGGCCCTCAGTGAAGGTGAGTGAGAGCAGCGGGCTGGCAGTGGGGGCTGCCATGGGGAGACGCAATGCCTGGGCAGGGAGCTGCATTCCCTGCCCCGCTTGCGGACGGCTTTGCTCCCCGTGTGGACGAGGGGTGGCGCGGGCAGAGCGTACAGAGAGAGTTCAGGGACGCGGGCGGGGCGATTCGTGGCCAGCACCTTGCGACCATTCCCGTTGGCTCCTCCTCTCTCTCGTGGCCGTGGTGAGAGCTGGGTGGGATGGCCCTCGGCGGGAGGGTCTCCTTGGATTCCCGCAGATCCGGGCTCTGATCGTGGCTCTGCTCCTGTCTCTTCCAGCTCTTCAGGCCCTGAGAGAGACGACAGCCCCTCTATGATAAACCATTTTGTTCAACTGACCTTTGAGGGGCGAGCTGCAGAACTACGATCATCTGGCAGCTCAGAAGAACTGGTGCCCTTACAAGATCTCCAAGTACGGCAGAAGATGAGACTGCCTGGAGACCAGAGGAGACAGCTGGAGCTCCAGGCGCAGCTGATGATTTGCACAGCAGAGCCTGTGGGGAGCTCATGTGGCTTCAGCCCTCTCCCTACCTGCCACACCTCTTTTTCCCCTCCACTATTCCTCCATTTTGACAGCTCCATCTCTTCAGCCCTGACACCATGCCCATCCCCTTTGTTCCCTCTCAGCTCATTCCTTTGTTTTTCCTTCTACAAATAAACAGTTTGTCTTGTTCACTTTATCTGCATCTCTGTGGAGCTGAAGCAATGTAAATCCAGAGCCCTGGGACACACAGGCCCCTCCTGCTGCTCTCTTCTGCGCTGTGTTTGTGCACAGACATAGAGGAAGAAGGGCAGATCAGCTGGAAAGGTCCCTGTGCTGAAGGTCCAGTTCCACAAGACTGTAGTGCTAAAGGTCTTGCTGGAGTACCCTGAAGGTCCTGGATTTAGAAGATCCAGCTTGAGTGTGCTCTGAACCCAGCTATGAGGGATTGCATGGCGAGTGTCCACGGAGGGCAAAGGAGCTTGGAATGCTGCAAGTTTTCAAGAATAGCTTCCTGAAAGCACAGCAGTGCTCCATCCCTACACAGCATCAGGAAGCGGGCAGAACCAGAGACTATCTGGGCTTAAGAGGGAGCTTTGAGTGCGCCTAAGAGCAAACGAAGCAGCAGCACAGCGGCCGACACTCAGACATGGCACCGTGTCAGTGTCCAGAGCGCTGCCCGGCAGTGCCGGGATCCCGGGTGCGGTTGTGGTCGCCACAACGGAGGAATCGCCACCCCCGCCTCAGACCCAGCCAGAAAGCCAACCAAGTGAGAGCAGAGGGAGGGCACCCTTCCAGTTTCTCTTGGTTGCACGGCTGCAAAGCAGCCCCTGCTCCTCCTTCCTTCGCCTGTGTTTGGGGTGTGCTGGTGGCAGAGCCAGCCAGGCTGTGCTCTGTGTTCCAAAGCCTGTTCAAAGCGGGCATGAGAAGTGCTGCATGCACAGCAGAGAGTCCTGGAAGGTGCTGGCAAGATCGTCCTGAGGAAACAGGGCTCTGGTCTCTGGCCAGGAACAGGCTGGTTTTGCTACCGTGACCACAGGCAGGAGTTGAGGCAGGTGAAGAAGCAGCAGGCAGCTTGTGTTTGTAGAGGGCCTGGGGCTGCACACCTGAACCTCCACCTGGAAACACCCTTGGGTGAATTCGCACCAGAGCTGGAGTGCCTGTTCTGAAAGGACCAGAAGAAATTCAGCCTTGCCAGGGTTTCTTAGGAGTGTGTTGGTATCCCCAGCAAAGCTACACATTTGGGGAAACGGCTTTGGAGGAAAGGGGCTTGCTTCCCAAGGAAAGTGCTTCCCAAGGAGCTCCCAGTGAGGTAGGTGCAACCGTCCCCCTTTAGCTCTCTTTGGTCCTTGCAGTCTTGTGGCCCGTTGCACTTGGCAGAGGGGCAGGGGAAGGGAGAAGGCTGTGAGGAGCAGGTTTGGCATGCGCCTGGACCTGCAGAGGCAAACCCAAGCACCTGCAGCAGGGTGTGTTATCCCTCTTGGACAGAGGAGTGAGCAGGAGCAGCTCTGTCCAGCTGCGAGCCCCAAAGCTCCCTTTGAGAGCTGTGAATTAAAAAGCCTTTACGCACACACTTTTCACAACTTGCCCGCCTGATGTGTTTCAAATCCTGGCAATAGGCATTTGCCTCTTGCTTGGTGGAAGCTGCTCCGGCCCTGGGCCAGCATGGAACTGGGCTGTGTGGGCCAGGCAGTGCTGAGAGTCTTGGCTGATCTTGGTGTGGCCTTGGTCTCAGAAAAGGAAGGTTGGCCTTCCAAGGTGTCCTGCTCCTTAGCTCTTCCTGTGCATCTTGGAGAGAACAAGGTAGGCATTTCTGGCAGCTGGGCATTAGCAGGCCTTAAAATGAGGGCATGTTGTGGAGCAAGCCCAGCTGCGATACCCTGGGAGGAGCCAAGTGCTCCGTGCTCCTCTGCTGACACGTGAGCATGTGTCTGCTCTCGGGATGACCCTGGCGGTGTGAGGGGCTACTACAGGGACACCAGACAGCCGGTGCTGTCCTGCTGGGTCCCAGCAGTGCCTCGCAGCAGTCCTGCATCTGCATCAGGATGCTGGCCATGAGAGGTCCTGGAAGCTGAGGCAGCTCATCTTAAGCTTTTGCGTAGTACCTACAGGTCAAGTCCAACGGTGTTCCCTCAGGATATGAGAGTCCTGAGGGGTCCTCCCAGAGCTGCTTGATGCCACCCACTCCTTGGGCACCAGTTGCCTTCCTGTGGAGTGTTCTACATCCTCCGAGACAAAAGAGGGAGCTGGACAAAGAGCTTGCCAGGGTGCTCTCAATCCTTTACCAGCAGTCCTGGTTAAGTGGAGAAGTCCAAGCTCAAATGTGCAAATGTAACGGCTGGCACAGGAAGTGTTAGTGGGAAGGATGATCCAGGAATCCTATGCCTGGCAGCCTGAGCTTGCTACCCGGGAAGGCCTTGGAGCAGACCCTGCTGAGTGCCATCCCACGGCACATGCACAGAACCAGGGGGTCTGCTGGAGGGTGGGAAAACTGTGGAGGGATAGGGACATCTGGGGGTCCTGGTGGGGTGTTGAGGGCTCCTGTGTGGGTCTTTGGAGAGGTTGGTGTTGGGGGCGTGTTGGGGAAAGAGTTGTCTGGAAGGTGAGAGGTCAAAGCTGGAATTTGAGTCAGTTTGAAGGCAGCATCTGTGGTTTGGCACAGCTTTGGTTATGGAAGGCAGAAGGAATATCTGTGACTTTTTCTGTTAGTGATTCCTGGTTCTCCTGCAGAAAAGAAGAGGGGAGAGCTGTACTTTACTGGCCACTGAGATATCTGGGGGGGGGGGGGGGAGGATTAGCCTTTTTGCAATCTACTCTTCTTTGGGTTACTTTTGTAACACTGAATGGACTGGCATTCCTTGAGAGCTCTTATTCCTTAACAGAATTAGGATATTCACAGAATCACAGAATTTCAAGATTGGAAGAGACTTCCAAGATCATCGAGTCCAACCCATGCTCCAACACCTCAACTAGACCATGGCACCGAGTGCCGCATCCAGTCTTTTTTTAAACACATCCAGGGATGGTGACTCCACCACCTCCCCGGGCAGACCATTCCAGTACTTAATCACTCCTTCTGTGAAAAACTTTTTTCTAAGATCTAATCTAGACTTCCCTTGATGCAGCTTGAGACTGTGTCCTCTCCTTCTGTCCGTTGTTGCCTGGAGAAAGAGACCAACCCCCAGCTGACTACAACCACCCTTCAGGAAGTTGTAGAGATAAGGTCACCTCTGAGTCTCCTTTTCTCCAGGCTAAACAACCCCAGCTCCCACAGTCTTTCCTCACAGGGCTTGTGTTCCAAGCCCCTCAGCAGCCTCGTTGCCCTCCTCTGGATGTGCTCAAGCACTCAATGTTCTTCCTGAACTGAGGCGCCCAGAACTGGACGCAATACTCAAGGTGTGGCCTCATCAGTGCCGAGTACAGGGGAAAAAAGAATGACCTCCCTGCTCCTGCTGGCCACACCATTCCTGATACAGGCCAGGATGCCGTTGGCCTTCTTGGCCACCAGGGCATACTGCTGGGTCACGTTCAGCTGGCTGTCGACCAGAACCCCCAGGTCCCTTTCTGCCTGAACACTGTCCAGCCACACTGTCCCCAGTCTATAACGTTGCAGAGGGTTATTGTGGCCAAAGTGCAGGACTCGGCACTTGGATTTGTTAAGCTTTATCCTATTGGACTCTGCCCCATCCATCCAACCGATCCACGTCTCTCTGCAAAGCCCTCCATCTTTCCAACAGATCGACACATGCTCCCAGCTTAGTGTCATCTGCAAATTTACTAATGAAAGATTCAATACCCTCATCCATGTCATCAACAAAATATTGAACAGAGCTGGCCCCAGCACAGACCCCTGAGGAACACCACTGGTGACTGGCCCCCATCTGGATGCAGCACCATTCACCACCACTCTCTGGGTCCAGCCATCCAGCCAGTTCCTAACCCAGTACAGAGTGCTCCTGTCCAAGCCACGGGCTGCCAGGAGTATGCTGTGGGAGACAGTGTCAAAGGCCTTGCTGAAGTCCAAATAAACAACATCCACAGCCTTCCGTGCATCCACCAGGCGGGTCACCTGGTCATAAAAGGAAATCAGGTTGGTCAAACACGACCTACCCCTCCTAAACCCATGCTGGCTGGGTCTAATACCCTGGTCATCCTGTAAATTTTGTGTGATGACACTCAATATAAACTGTTCCATTATCTTGCCAGGTATTGAGGTCAGGCTGACTGGTCTGTAATTACCAGGATCCTCCTTTGCCCTCTTTTGTGAGTGGGTGTCACATTGGCCAGCTTCCAGTCATCCGGAACCTCACCGGTGAGCCAGGACTGATGGTAAATGATGGAGAGTGGCTTTGCAAGCTCATCTGCCAGCTCCCTCAATACCCTGGGATGGATCCCATCTGGTCCCGTAGATTTATGGATATCCAAGTATTTCAGCAGTTCTCTGACTGCCTCCTCCTGGATAACAGAGGGACCATTCTGTTCCCTGACATCATCTACCAACCCAAGAGGACAGTCGTCATGAAGGCAAGTTGTCTTCCCACTAAAAACTGAGGCAAGTAGGCATTAAGCACTTCTGCCTTCTCCTCATCTGTAGTTACTAAGTTCCCTCCCTCGTCCAATAAAGAACAAAGGTTGGTTTTAGCCTTCCTTTTACCATTAATATATTTGTAAAAACATTTTTTATTATCCTGTACAGCAGCCGCCATTCTAAGTTTAAACTGAGCTTTGCCTCCCTAATTTTTTTTCCTACATGCCCTAGCAGCCCTCCTAAATACTTCTGGAGAGACCTGACACTCCTTCCAAAGATGATATATCCTCTTTTTATTCCTAAGTTCCTGCAAGACCTCCTGGCCCATCCAGGCTGGACATTTACCCCATCAACTTATCTTTCAGCACACAGGGACAGTCTGTCCCTGTGTCCTCAAGATCTCTGCTTTGAGGCATGCCCACCTTTCCTGAACTCCTTTGTTTTTAAGAGCTGCTCCCAAGGAATGCTCTGAATAAATCTCCTAAATAGGCCAAAGTCTGCCCTCTGGAAGTCCAGTGCAAGAGTCTTACTGGTGCTCCTCCTGATTTCACCAAATATTGAGAACTCTACAATTTCACGATCACTGTGCCCCAAGCGGCCTCCAACCACTGCATCTCCCACCAGCCCATCTCTATTTGCAAACAGCAGATCTAACATAGTCCCTCCCCTGGTGGGTTCACCTCCAGCTGCGACAAAGAGTTGTCCTCCATACACTCCAAACATTTCCTGGACTGCCTCTTATATTATCATCCCTTCATCAAAAACCATTTGCAAACCAAAGAATGGCCCTTTCTTTTGCCTCCGTTAAGTTTTATTTTTTGTCGGTGACTCTAAATGGATGACGTTAAGGTAAATGAGCTGCTGCTTTGAGATGGGAAAAAAATTTCCAAGCCTTTCACATTCTCAGACCATCCCAATTAATTTGGGACGTTTGCAACTTTTTGGAACTACTTGAGTTGAGCAACACAGAAGTAAAGCTTTCCTGAAGTGAGGACTCTTAAATGCCAGATTCTTCTGTGCCTTTGCTGCGAAGGTGATTTTGTGCTGCTGGAAATTACTTCAATGAGAAAATAATTCCAACATGGAGTAAGAGCTTCTGACAAAGACCAGGTGTTGCCAGCAGTTGCTCCAGGCGCTCCTGCCAAGAGCCACATGCAAGAAGAAGCACAGCCCCCAGTGCACTTTAGCTGCCCTCTGGCACAGAAGCCTCCTGGTGGGCACAGGTCTCTGGGGCAGGAGACAGGCACCAGCGCTGCCAGGGCTTGGGGGTGTGGCAGGTCTGCTTCAGTGGGGACTTGGCCACACCTGCTAATCTCAGTGCTCCCCGGCCCCAGGGCTCAGAGCAGCAATCGTGCCCTGGCCCACACCTTCCTTGTCTCTGTCACACCCGTGGTTTTAGGATGGCCACCAGGCGGGTCATGTCCCAAGGAGGCCATGACAGGTTCTGTGGAAGGCCCCGTGCCTTTCCTGCTGCGACTGTGTCAGCAGCCCTGGGGGCTCCTTCTGCTGCCCAGAGCCCACAGAGCAGGGCAGCGTTTACTGATGATTTGAGCCATCAAATCATTAAAGATCCTGTCAGGCTGTCTTAGACACTTGGGATGAGGGATTTCTTCCAACCTGGGCCGCTTTGGGTGGGGTGGGGGCAGTGCCAGGGCAGGTGGCAGTGTGTGCAAGGGCCCTTTGTGACATGGTGCAGCATGGTCACCGTGGAATGGAATGGAACAGGGTGTCCTTGGTGATGTGTGGTGACGTAGGTGCTGGTGGCAACGCGCCTACGCCACAGTGCTCGGTGCACGCGACGGGACAGGACGCGCCAGAGCGGTGCTGTGAGGAGCCCCCACACAGCCCACTCATTTGTGTCTGACCCGGAGCTTTTCCGAGGTGTTACTCCTGCAGCTGACCTCGCGGCCAGACTGCGGGACTTGGTGACTCGGAGCTTTCCCGAGACATCTCCCATCCCTGCGGCCGGTGCCCTCGAGGCCAGACCGCGGGATTTGGTCACCTGAATCCTTTACGAGGAGTCTCCTGTCATTGTGGCAGGAGCCCTCAAGAGTGCAGGGCTTGCTGTCCTGCAGCCTTCCTGAGGCTTCTCTGTTGCAGGTGCCTTTGAGGCACAACTGCACGACTTGTTGCCTCAGAGCTTTCCCGAGGCATCTGTCTGAAGGTGCCCTCGAGGACAGACGCTGGCATGGCGGGCAGATTTCTCGGTCTGCTCAAAGTGTTCAGGCGGAAAAAGAATAAAGACCCTGGAGCAGCTCCAGCACCACAGCCTGAAGAGCTGGAGCAGTTCCAGCCACTGAAGGATGGTGAGTGGCAGAGCCAGGCCACAGGGCTGATGGCTGCACCCAGCTTGGTCCCATATCTCATCCTCACCCCCATCCCATCCTATCCCATCCCATCCCATCCCATTCCATCCATCCCATCCCATCCCATCCCATCCCATCCCATCCCATCCCATCCCATCCCATCCCATCCCATCCCATCCCATCCCATCCCATCCCATCCCATCCCTTCCCATCCCACCTATGGACCGGATGGAAGAGGAGCCAAGGCTGCCCCTGCAGCAGTTGTGCTCCATCCCCTGGGGCATCCTGGAGCTGTCCCTGCCTGGGGAGCGCAGGGCTGGGCTGTGTTCTCTGGCCTCTCCTGCAGCCTCTCAGCTCTGGCTGCGCTCGCCCTTTGCCAGATGCAGCTGTGGACGGGACACAAGAGCAGAAGCCCTCCCGTGGCCGCTTCCGCAGGACACTGAAGGTACCTGCAGCCATCCCCACCTGGGCTGGGCCTTCAGTCCCTGCTCAGCTGAAGCTGACCGCGCTTGGAACACTCCATGGAACATGCCTCTCTTCCCTGTCCTTTGTTCTCCTGCAGGCCTTGCGGAAGCTTGTGCCCCTTCGACATAGAAAGAGCAGCACCACAGCAACTGAGGGCACAGCCGAGCCTGACTCCGGGCTGACCCAGCTCCAGGCAGAGCGTGATGTCAGCCCAGATTCGACTGAGTACTTGGAAGACTCTGACACTGCAAGGAATGACGA
>JAJEOU010001339.1:0-14531 GCA_021534815.1 Acrocephalus arundinaceus
GACCGAGGGACTCCTTTGTCACCTCCCGCCGCGGAGGGGCCAGCAGGGACATTTTTATTGATGTGCAGGGCCGGAATTGACCCATCCGGGCCGTTTTTAACCCAATTTGGTCGTGCCTGACCTCGAGGCCATTAAAAACCAGCGACTGTGCTGCGGGGCGAGGGAGGGGCCAAGTGGGGCTTGTGGATGTGAAAAACGAGGTTCACCTTTTTGGAAAAATTTGGAAGTTTAATATAAAAAATTAAGAAAATAGACAATGAGGAGAGATAAAAGCAAAATACATTTTCTCAGCCGAGGGTGCCTGGCACAGAACCAGCCAGCAGCACCCATTTTAACAAAAGTTTTCCCTTTAAAAACATCTGGTTGATGCATATTTAAAAATTCACATGCATGATTCAAACATTCCTTTTGAGTGTGAGTTCTTTTGTTTAGTCCCAACTCCCCCCAACCATTCCATCCGGCAGACCCATCCTCGGGTGTCTCCATTCCATCTGATAACACAGGTCCATAAATTCTTCTCCAGGGGTTCTGGTCATTTTTATTCGGACAAGATAATTGATAACAGAAGTTTAATCGCTTTAAAAACAAAACAAAAGACCCCAGTGTTCTCACACTAAGATGCAATCATAAGGAGTATACATTCATCACATTTCTAAATTCTATTACTAAAGAAAATACAGCACAATCTTCCCACATTCTACATACAGTATTCATTTTAATATTTGCGAAAAACTAACTATATACTATGCATTTATAACATGGAGAAGAGCGGCGGGGCAGCCGCGCTCCTCCGGGGAGCTCCGCTACGCAAGGCCGAGGCTTCACTAGGCCGCGCTAGGCCGCGCGTTGCTAAGCAACGCTGCACGCTCTGACGTCACTTCCGCCAGCTGTCTCAGTGCCCACGGTCGCCTAGCAACGCGCGATGCCGTGACGTCACTTCCGCCGTCTTCTGTCCCCCTTGCGCCGCCATCATGGCGGCCGTGTCGGTGTTCCCGACCCCGGGCGAGCTGGGCGCGGCGCTGGCGCGGTTGGTGACGGAGGCGGCGGCCGAGGCGGTGGCGAGCGGCGGCCGCTTCACGCTGGGGCTGTCCGGGGGCTCGCTGGTGGCGCTGCTGGCGCGGGAGCTGCCGCCCGCCCTCAGCGCCGCGCCCGGCGCGGATCCGTCCCGCTGGCTGGTGGCGTTCTGCGATGAGCGCCTGGTGCCGCTCGAGCATCCCGAGAGCACCGAGGGCGCGTACCGGGTATGAGGGGGGCACCGGGAGGGGGCCCGGGGCTGCTCCGGTGCCGCCCAGTCCCGCCCAGTTCGGCCCAGTTCCTCCCTCAGCTGCCGCCATTTCCCTCCCAGTTCCCCATTCCCCTCAGATCCTCCCAGTTCCTCCCAGTTCCCCCCTCCAATTGCCGCCATTTCCCTCCCAGTTCCCATTTCCCGTTCCCAGTCTTCCCAGTTCTTCCCAGTTCCTCCCAGTGCCCCTCAATCCCCTCCCAGTCCCCCCCAGTTGCCCCCAGTCCCTCCCGGTTCCCATTTCCCGTTCCCAGTGTTCCCAGTTCCCCCCTCAACTGCTGCCATTTCCCTCCCAATCCCTCCTCATTCCCCCAGTCCCTCCCAGTTCCTCCCAGTAACCCTGTGTCCCAGTCCCAGTCGCTGTCCCAGATGCCGCCCCCAGTCCCTCCCAGTGCTCCCAGTAACGCTGTCCATCCATTCCCAGTTCCAGGTGCTGTTCCAGTGCTCCCAGTAACTGTGTATCCCATTCCCAGTGCTCCCAGTAACCCTGTGTCCCATTCCCAGTGCTCCCAGTAACCCTGTATCCCATTCCCAGTGCTCCCAGTAACCCTGTGTCCAATTCCCAGTGCTCCCAGTAACCCTGTGTCCCATTCCCAGTGCTCCCAGTAAGCCTGTGTCTAATTCCCAGTGCTCCCAGTAACCCCGTATCCCATTCCCAGTGCTCCCAGTAACCCTGTGTCCAATTCCCAGTGCTCCCAGTAAGCCTGTGTCTAATTCCCAGTGCTCCCAGTAACCCCGTATCCCATTCCCAGTGCTCCCAGTAACCCCGTATCCCATTCCCAGTGCTCCCAGTAACCCTGTATCCCATTCCCAGTGCTCCCAGTAACCCAGTCTCTCATTCCCACTCCCTCCCAGTGCTCCCAGTAACCTTGTTTGGGCTCTCCCAGTCCCAGCTCCACTCCGCTGGCTCTCCCAGGTTCTCTCCCAGTCCCTCCCAGTGCTCCCAGTAACCGTGTATCTCTCATTCCCAGTGCTCCCAGTAACCCTGTGTCCCATTCCCAGTGCTCCCAGTAACCCTGTGTCCCATTCCCAGTGCTCCCAGTAACCCTGTGTCCCATTCCCAGTGCTCCCAGTAACCCTGTGTCCCATTCCCAGTGCTCCCAGTAACCCTGTATCCCATTCCCAGTGCTCCCAGTAACCCTGTATCCCATTCCCAGTGCTCCCAGTAACCCTGTGTCCAATTCCCAGTGGTCCCAGTAACCCTGTGTCCAATTCCCAGTGGTCCCAGTAACCCCGTTTCCCATTCCCAGTGCTCCCAGTAACCCTGTATCCCATCCCAGTGCTCCCAGTAACCCTGTTTCCAATTCCCAGTGCTCCCAGTAACCGTGTATATCGCATTCCCAGTGCTCCCAGTAACCCTGTGTCCAATTCCCAGTGCTCCCAGTAACCCTGTATCCCATTCCCAGTGCTCCCAGTAACCCCATTTCCCATTCCCAGTGCTCCCAGTAACCCCGTTTCCCATTCCCAGTGCTCCCAGTAACCGTGTATCGCATTCCCAGTGCTCCCAGTAACCCCGTATCCTATTCCCAGTGCTCCCAGTAACCCTGTGTCCAATTCCCAGTGCTCCCAGTAACCCCGTATCCCATTCCCAGTGCTCCCAGTAACCCAGTCTCTCATTCCCACTCCCTCCCAGTGCTCCCAGTAACCCTGTTTGAGCTCTCCCAGTCCCAGCTCCACTCCCCTGGCTCCCAGGTTCTCTCCCAGTCCCTCCCAGTGCTCCCAGTAACCGTGTATCTCTCATTCCCAGTGCTCCCAGTAACCCTGTGTCCCATTCCCAGTGCTCCCAGTAACCGTGTATCTCTCATTCCCAGTGGTCCCAGTAACCCTATGTCCCATTCCCAGTGCTCCCAGTAACCGTTTTTGGTCTCTCCCAGTCCCAGTTGCCTCCCGGGTTCTGTCCCAGTGTTCCCAGTCTAACCCAGTCTGGTCTCCCCCAGTGCTCCCAGTAACTCCCAGTTTGGTCTCTCCAGTCCCAGTTGCTGTCCCAGTGCTCCCAGTAACTCCCAGTTTGGTCTCTCCAGTCCCAGTTGCTGTCCCAGTGCTCCCAGTAACTCCCAGTTTGGTCTCTCCCAGTCTCAGTTGCTGTCCCAGTGCTCCCAGTAACTCCCAGTTTGGTCTCTCCAGTCCCAGTTGCTGTCCCAGTGCTCCCAGTAACTCCCAGTTTGGTCTCTCCAGTCCCAGTTACTCTCCCAGTTGCCCCCCCCCGGCCCCCAGGTCCTCGGGGTCTCTCCCAGTTTGGGCCCGGCCGAGGCTGCCAGGGACTACGAGGAGCGGCTGCGCACGGTACTGGGAACACTGGGAGCACTGGGAGGGACTGGGAGGGCAAACTGGGAGGAACTGGGAGCCACTGGGGGTGATTGGGAGGGACTGGAAATGGTGCAGGGGGGAACTGGGAGGGACTGAGAGCAACTGGGGGATACTGGGAGGGAACTGGGGGGACTGGGAACACTGGGGGGGATTGGGATGGACGGGGAATGGTGGGGGGAACTGGGATGAACTGGGAGGGACTGGGATGGACTGGGACGAACTGGGAGAGACTGGGAGCACTGGGGGGGACTGGGAGGGACTGGGATGAACTGGGAGGCACTGGGAGGGACTGAGAAAAGTGGGGGGGGAACTGGGAGGAACTGGAATGAACTGGGGTGAACCGGGATCAGTCACCGGGCTGAACTGGTTCAGACTGGTCTGAACTGGTCTATACTGGTCCAAACTGGTCTGTACTGACCCAAACTGGTCCGTACTGGTCCATACTGGTCCATACTGGTTAATAGTGGTCCATACTGATCTATACTGGTCTGTACTGACCAGTACATATTGGATCATACCAGTCTGTACTGGTCTGTACTGGCCCAAACTGGTCCATACTGATCCATACTGGTCTGAACTGGTCCGTACTGCTCTGTGCTGACCCAAACTGGTCCGAACTGGTCCATACTGGTCCGAACTGGTCCATACTGGTCCAAACTGGTCCGTACTGCTCTGTGCTGACCCAAACTGGTCTGAACTGGTCCGTACTGCTCTGTGCTGACCCAAACTGGTCCATACTGGTCCAAACTGGTCCGTACTGCTCTGTACTGACCCAAACTGGTCCGTACTGGTCTGAACTGGTCCGTACTGCTCTGTGCTGACCCAAACTGATCCGTACTGGTCCAAACTGGTCTGTACTGCTCTGTACTGACCCAAACTGGTCCGAAGTGGTCCGTACTGACCCAAACTGGTCCGAACTGGTCCATACTGGTCTGTACCGGTCCGTACTGACCCATACCGGTCCGTACTGATCCATACTGGTCTGTACTGATCCATACTGGTTCATACCAGTCTGTACTGGTCTGTATTGGTCCCTACTGATTCGTACTGCTCCATACTGGTCCATACTGGTCTGTACTGGCCCAAACTGGTTTATACTGGTCTGTACTGATGTATATTGGTCTGTACTGGTCCGTACTGGTTAGTACTGATTTGTACTGGTCCATACCGGTCCATACTGGTCCGTACTGATCTGTACTGATCCATGGTGGTCTGTACTGGTCCGTACCAGTCCATACTGATTTGTACTGGTCCATACTGGTCCATACCGGTCCTTACTGGTCCATACTGGTTCACAGGCATTCCCGGGTGCGGCGGTGCCCCAGTTTGATTTGCTGCTGTTGGGGGTGGGGCCGGACGGTCACACCTGCTCCCTGTTCCCCGGGCACGCCCTGCTCCAGGTACGGCTGAAATCTGGGAATTCTGGGACTTCTTCCCACTTTTCCCGTTATTTTTCCCACTTTTCCCATTATTTCCCCATTTCCCCATTATTTTCCCCATTTCCCCATTATTTCCCATTTCCCCATTATTTCCCATTTCCCCATTGTTTCCCCATTCCCCCATTATTTCCCCATTCCCCCATTATTTCCCCATTTTCCCCATTATTTCCCCATTCCCCCATTATTTCCCCATTTCCCCCATTATTTCCCATTTCCCCATTATTTTCCCCATTTCCCCATTATTTCCCCATTTTCCCCATTATTTCCCCATTTCCCCATTATTTCCCATTTCCCATTATTTCCCATTTCCCATTATTTCCCCATTTCCCCATTATTTCCCCATTTCCCCCATTATTTCCCCATTTCCCCATTATTTCCCCATTTCCCCATTATTTCCCCATTTCCCCCATTATTTCCCCATTTCCCCCATTATTTCCCATTTCCCCATTATTTCCCCATTTCCCCATTATTTTCCCCATTCCATTTCCCATTTCCCCATTATTTCCCATTTCCCCATTATTTCCCCATTCCCCCATTATTTCCCCATTTCCCCCATTATTTCCCATTTCCCCATTATTTCCCATTTCCCCATTATTTCCATTTCCCCCATTATTTCCCATTTCCCCCATTATTTCCCCATTTCCCCATTATTTCCCATTTCCCCATTATTCCCCCATTATTTCCCATTTCCCCCATTATTTCCCCATTTTCCCATTATCCCATTTCCCCATTATTTCCCCATTTCCCCATTATTTCCCCATTTCCCCATTATTTCCCCCATTATTTCCCCATTTCCCCCATTATTTCCCCATTTTCCCCATTATTTTCCCATTTTCCCATTATTTTCCCATTTCCCCCATTATTTCCCCATTATTTTCCCATTTTCCCCATTATTTTCCCCATTTTTCCCGTTATTTTTCCCGTTATTCTTCCCTTTTTTCCTGTTTTTTTCCCTGGGTTTTTTCCTGTTTTTCTCATTATTTTTCCTTGGATATTTTCCCTTTTTCCTGCTATTTTTCCCATTATATTTCCTATTATTTTTCCCATTTTCCTGTTATTTTCCTCATTTTTCCCATTATTTTTCCCTTATGTTCCCCATTTTGCCCATGACTTTTCCCATTTTTCTTGTGATTTTTCCCTGGATTTCCCCTGAATTTTCCCCATTTTCCCTGTGATTTTCCCCTGGTTTTCCCTGTGATTTTTCCCTGGTTTTTCCTGGATTGTCCCTTTGATTTTTCCTGGATTTTCCCTGGATTTTCCCTGTTTTTTCCTGGATTTTCCCTTTGATTTTTCCCTGGATTTCCCCTGAATTTTCCCCATTTTCCCTGTGATTTTTCCCTGGTTTTTCCTGGATTTTCCCTTCGATTTTTCCCTGGATTTCCCCTGAATTTTCCCCATTTTCCCTGTGATTTTCCCTGGTTTTTCCTGGATTTTCCCTTTGATTTTTCCCTGGATTTCCCCTGAATTTTCCCCATTTTCCCTGTGATTTTTCCCTGGTTTTTCCTGGATTTTCCCTGGTTTTTCCTGGATTTTCCCTTTGATTTTTCCTGGATTTTCCCTGGATTTTCCCTGGTTTTTCCTGGATTTTCCCTGGTTTTTCCTGGATTTTCCCTTTGATTTTCCCTGGATTTTCCCCATTTTTCCTGTTATTTTTCCTGTTACTTTCCCTATATTTTCCCTATTCTCTCATTATTTTTCTCCGGATTTTTCCCTGGATTTTTCCCATTTTCACCATAATTTTTCCCTGGATTTTTCTGTTATTTTTTCCATTGTTTTTCCCTGGATTTTTCCCATTTTCCTGCTATTTGTCCCATTATTTTCCCTGTTACTTTCCCATTATTTTTCCTGAATTTTTTTGGTTTTTTCCGGTCATTTTTCCCTGGATTTTCCCTGTACTTTATTCTTGGGTTTTTTCCTGGTTTTTCCCTGATTTTCCCCATTTTCCCCGTGATTTTTTCCTGGTTTTTTTCCTGGTTTTTTTTCCTGGATTTTCCCTGGATTTTCCCCATTTTCCCCTGGTTTTTCCCCATTTTTCCTGTTATTTTTTCCTGGTTTTTTTCCTGGTTTTTCCCTGATTTTTCCCCATTTTTCCTGTTATTTTTCCTGGTTTTTCCCTGGATTTTCCCCATTTTCCCCGTGATTTTTTCCTGGTTTTTTTCCTGGGTTTTCTCTGGATTTTCCTCATTTTCCCCTGATTTTTCCCCATTTTTCCTGTTATTTTTTCCTGTTATTTTTTCCTGGTTTTTCCCTGATTTTTCCCCATTTTCCCCGTGATTTTTTCCTGGATTTTCCCTGGTTTTTCCCCATTTTCTCTGTTATTTTTTCCTGATTTTTTTCCCTGGTTTTTCCCTGATTTTTCCCCATTTTCCCTGGATTTTCCCTGTTATTTTTTCCTGTTTTTTTCCCTGGATTTTCCCCATTTTCCCCTGATTTTTCCCCATTTTCCCCGTGATTTTTTCCTGGTTTTTTTTCCTGGATTTTCCCCATTTTCCCCTGATTTTTCCCCATTTTTCCTGTTATTTTTTCCTGGTTTTTTTCCTGGTTTTTCCCTGATTTTTCCCCATTTTCCCCGTGATTTTTTCCTGTTTTTTTCCCTGGATTTTCCCCATTTTCCCCTGATTTTTCCCCATTTTCCCCTGTTATTTTTTCCTGTTTTTTTTCCTGGATTTTCCCTGGATTTTCCCCATTTTCCCCTGTTTTTTCCCCATTTTTCCTGTTCTTTTTCCTGTTATTTTTTCCTGGTTTTTCCCTGATTTTTCCCCATTTTCCCCGTGATTTTTTCCTGTTTTTTTTCCTGGTTTTTCCCTGATTTTTCCCCATTTTCCCTGGATTTTCCCTGATATTTTTTCCTGGTTTTTTCCCTGGTTTTTCCCCATTTTTCCCATTATTTTTCCTGTTACTTTCCCTATATTTTCCCCATTCTCTCGTGATTTTTCCCTGGATTTTTCCCTGGATTTCCCCATTGTTTTTCCCATTTTTCCCCGAATTTTCCAGGAGCAGAATTCCCTGGTCTCCCCCATCCTGGACTCCCCCAAGCCCCCTCCCCAGCGGGTGACGATGACGCTGCCGCTGCTCAACGGCGCCAAATCCGTCCTGGTCGTGGCCACCGGGGCCGCCAAAGCTGCCGTGATCAAGGTGGGCTCAAATCCCGGAGTTTGGGGTGAAATCCTGGGATTTTGGGGTGAAATCTGGGAGTTTGGGGTGAAATCCGGGATTTTGGGGGTGAAATCCGGGAGTTTGGGGTTAAATCTGGGATTTTGGGGTGAAATCCTGGGAGTTTGGGGTGAAATCCGGGAGTTTGGGGTGAAATCCTGGGATTTTGGGGTGAAATCCTGGGAGTTTTGGAGTGAAATTCCTGGGAGTTTGGGGTGAAATCCTGGGAGTTTGGGGTGAAATCCGGGAGTTTGGGGTGAAATCCTGGGAGTTTTGGGTTAAATCCGGGATTTTGGGGTGAAATCCTGGGAGTTTGGGGTGAAATCCTGGGAGTTTGGGGTGAAATCCTGGGAGTTTGGGGTGAAATCCTGGGAGTTTTGGAGTGAAATTCCTGGGAGTTTGGGGTGAATCCCGGAGTTTTGGGGTGAAATTCCTGGGATTTTGGGGTGAAATCCGGGAGTTTGGGGTGAAATCCTGGGAGTTTGGGGTGAAATCCGGGATTTTGGGGTGAAATCCTGGGAGTTTGGGGTGAAATCCGGGAGTTTTGGGGTGAAATCCTGGGAGTTTTGGGTTAAATCCCAGGATTTCGGTGCTCTGGAAAAACTTTTGGGCTCCCATCCCGGATTTTAGGCTCAAATCTTGGGATTTTGGGTTTCTGGGAATGATTTCTGGGGTGAAATCCTGGGATTTCGGGCTGAACTCTTGGATTTTTGGGATTAGTGCTGGGATTTCTCAGATTAAATCCTGGATTTTGGGGTTAAATCAACCCCCAAAATTGGGATTTTGGGCTTAAATCCCGGGATTTTGGTGTTCCAGGAAAGCTTTTGGGCTCCCATCCCAGATTTTGGGGTTAATTCCTGGATTTTGGGTTTCCTGACATGATTTCTGGGGTGAAATCCTGGGGGTTTGGGGTTAATCCCTGAGTTTTGGGGTTAAGTCTCAGATTTTTGGGGTTTATCCCAGATTTTGAGGTGAAATCCTGGGGGTTTGGGGTGAAATCCAGGAGTTTTGGGCTTAAATTTGGGGGTTTGGGGTTAAATCCCGTTTTTGGCATTAATCCCACATTTTTGAGGTTAAATCCCAGATTTTTGGGGTTAAATCCCAGATTTTTGGGGTTAATCCCAGATTTTTGAGGTTAAATCCCAGATTTTTGGGGTTTATCCCAGATTTTTGGGGTTAATTCTCAGGTTTTTGGGGTTAAATCCCAGATTTTGGGGTTTAAATCCCAGATTTTTGGGCTTTATCCCCCATTTTTGGGCTGTCATTCCGGATTTTGGAGTTAATTCCCATTTTGGGGGGGATTTATCTCACATTTTTGGGGCTCCCATCCCGGATTTTTGGGGTTTATCCCAGGTTTTTGGGGTTAAATCCCAGATTTTTGGGGTTAAATCCCACATTTTTGGGGTTTGTTGGGGTTCCCATCCCGGATTTTTGGGGTTTATCCCAGATTTTTGAGGTTAAATCCCAGATTTTTAAGGTTAAATCCCAGATTTTTGAGGTTAAATCCCAGATTTTTGAGGTTAAATCCCAGATTTTTGGGGTTTATCCCAGATTTTTGGGGTTAAATCTCAGATTTTTGGGGTTAATCCCAGATTTTTGAGGTTAATCCCAGATTTTTGGGGTTAAATCCCAGATTTTTGGGGTTAAATCCCAGATTTTTGAGGTTAAATCCCAGATTTTTGGGCTCCCATCCTGGATCTGGGGGTTAATTCTCAGGTTTTTGGGGTTAAATCCCAGACTTTGGGGTTTAAATCCCAGATTTTTGGGCTTTATCCCCCATTTTTGGGCTGTCATCCCGGATTTTGGAGTTAATTCCCATTTTGGGGGGGTTTATCCCACATTTTTGGGGTTAAATCCCACATTTTTGGGGTTAAATCCCACATTTTTGGCGTTTAATCCCATATTTTTGGGGTTAAATCCCACATTTTTGGGGTTAAATCCCACATTTTTGGGGCTCCCATCCCGGATTTTTGGGGTTTATCCCAGGTTTTTGGGGTTAAATCCTACATTTTTGGGGTTAAATCCCACATTTTTGGGGTTTATAGGCGCTCCCATCCCGGATTTTTGGGGTTAAATCCCAGGTTTTTGGGGTTAAATCCCACATTTTTGGGGCTCCCATCCCGGATTTTTGGGGTTAAATCCCACATTTCTGGGGTTTGTTGGGGTTCCCATCCTGGATTTTTGGGGTTTATCCCAGATTTTTGAGGTTAAATCCCAGATTTTTAAGGTTAAATCCCAGATTTTTGAGGTTAAATCCCAGATTTTTGAGGTTAAATCCCAGATTTTTGGGGTTTATCCCAGATTTTTGGGGTTAAATCTCAGATTTTTGGGGTTAATCCCAGATTTTTGAGGTTAAATCCCAGATTTTTGGGGTTAATCCCAGATTTTTGGGGTTAAATCCCAGATTTTTGAGGTTAAATCCCAGATTTTTGGGGTTAATCCCAGATTTTTGGGGTTAATCCCAGATTTTTGGGGTTAAATCCCAGATTTTTGGGGTTAAATCCCAGATTTTTGAGGTTAAATCCCAGATTTTTGGGCTCCCATCCTGGATCTGGGGGTTAATTCTCAGGTTTTTGGGGTTAAATCCCAGACTTTGGGGTTTAAATCCCAGATTTTTGGGCTTTATCCCCCATTTTTGGGCTGTCATCCCGGATTTTGGAGTTAATTCCCATTTTGGGGGGGTTTATCCCACATTTTTGGGGTTAAATCCCACATTTTTGGGGTTAAATCCCACATTTTTGGCGTTTAATCCCATATTTTTGGGGTTAAATCCCACATTTTTGGGGTTAAATCCCACATTTTTGGGGCTCCCATCCCGGATTTTTGGGGTTTATCCCAGGTTTTTGGGGTTAAATCCTACATTTTTGGGGTTAAATCCCACATTTTTGGGGTTTATAGGCGCTCCCATCCCGGATTTTTGGGGTTAAATCCCAGGTTTTTGGGGTTAAATCCCACATTTTTGGGGTTTTTGGGGCTCCCATCCTGGATTTTGGAGTTAATTCCCATTTTGGGGGGGTTTATCCCACATTTTTGGGGCTCCCATCCCGGATTTTTGGGGTTAAATCCCGGATTTTTGGGGTTTATCCCACATTTTTGGGGTTTATCGGGGCTCCCATCCCGGATTTTTGGGGTTTATCCCATATTTTTGGGGTGAAATCCCAGGTTTTTGGGGTTTTTGGGGCTCCCATCCCGGATTTTGGGATTAATTCCCACTTTTCCCTCTCTCCCAGCGGATCCTGCAGTCCCCGGGGGATCCGGCCCTGCCGGCGTCGCTGCTCCGGCCCCGCTGCGGCCGCCTGAGCTGGGTGCTGGACAGGGCTGCAGCACAGGAGCTGGAAAAACGGGATGGGGAATGAGAATTCCGGGAAAAAATGGGCTGGGGAATGAGAATTCCGGGAAAAATGGGCTGGGAACTCAGAAATCCTGGGAAAAATGGGCTGGGAATGAGAAATCCTGGGAAAAATGGGCTGGGAATGAGAAATCCTGGGAAAAATGGGCTGGGAATGAGAAATCCTGGGAAAAATGGGCTGGGAATGAGAAATCCTGGGAAAAATGGGCTGGGAATGAGAAATCTGGGAAAAATGGGCTGGGAATGAGAATCCTGGGAAAAATGGGCTGGGAATGAGAAATCCTGGGAAAAATGGGCTGGGAATAGAAGATTCTGATGGGAAATTATTTATGGATTGAGGGTTGGAATTCTCATGGAAAAATGACTCAGGAATTGAAAATTCCCATGGAAAAACACTCCAGGGACTGAAAAATTCCATGGAAGAACATTCCAGGAGTTGGGAATTTGGATGGGAAATGATTTGGGATCCAATCCAGTAACATCCCATCCCTCCCAGTCCCCCAGTTCCTCCCGCAGTTTTCCAGTCCCTCCAGTGCCATCCAGTCCCTCCCATTTATCCCAGTCCCTCCCCAGTCCCATTCCAGTCCCTCCCAGTCCTCCCATTCCCAGTCCCTCCCAGTTTATCCCAGTCCCTCCCAGTCCCTCCCAGTCCCTCCCAGTTCCCTCCAGTCTATCCAGTCCATACCCATGTCCATCCCAGTCACCTCCCAGTTCCTCCAGTTTATCCCAGTCCTCCCAGTCCATCCCAGTTCCCAGTCCCAGTCCTCCCTATCCCAGTCCCCTCCAGTCCCTCCCAGTCCATCCCAGTCCCCCAGTCCCATCCCAGTCCCTCCAGTCCCTCCCAGTATTATCCAGTCCCTCCCAGTCCCTCCCAGTTCCTCCCAGTCCTCCCAGTTTATCCAGTCCCTCCCAGTCCTCCCAGTCCCTCCCAGTCCCTCCCAGTTTATCCCGTCCTCCCAGTCCCTCCCAGTTTATCCCAGTCCCTCCCAGTTTATCCCAGTCCCTCCCAGTTTATCCCAGTCCCTCCCAGTCCAGGCCCCATCGGACCCCCCAATCCCCAGGAATTCCGACCCAAATTTCCAGCTCAGCCAAAGCTCCATTTATTCACAAAATTCCGCAAAATTTCCCCCCAAATTCCCGATTTTTTGAGGCCGTTCCCGGAATTCCCGAGGGTTTTCCCAGGGGAAATTCCAGGTTTGGGATTAAGCCCCAAATCCGCCGATTTTGGGCCCATTTTGAGCCCGAATTTTTTTTTTTAAATTTCCATTTTTTTTTTTCCCCTTGGAATTCTGAGGATTTCCCGGTGATTCCCAGCTCAGCCAAAGCGCCCGAAAGATCCCAAAAATCCAGCCAGGAATTCCCAAAGAAAGAGTCCAAAAATTCCTGAAAAAATCAAGTTGAAAACCAAAAAAAATCCAGTCAAAAATTCCCCAAAAAAGAGTCCAAAAACTCCCAAAACATCCAGTCAAAATTCCAAAGAAATCCAATCAAAAAATTCCCCAAAATTCCAACCAAAAATCCCTGAAAAGAGAGTCCAAAAATTCAAAAAAATTCCAGCGAAAAATTCCCAAAAAAGAGGGTCCGGAAATCCCCCCAAAAATCCAAAAATTCCAAAAAAATCCAGTCCGAAATCCCAGAAAAAAAAAGTTTAAAATTTTCCAAGAAAGTCTAAAAATTCCCAAAAAAAAGAGTCCAAAATCCCAGGAAAAACAAGTCCAAAAATCCCTTGGGAATTCCCAATTCCTGGGATGTTTTTCCATAGAAAATTCCCAATTTTTGGAACATTTCCCATGGGAATTCCCAGCCCTAAAATCCCAAATCATTTTCCATTGCGAATTCCCAATTCCTGGGATGTTTTTCCATGGAATTTTTCAGTTCCTGGAATGTTTTTCCATGGAAATTCCAACCCTAAATCCATCAATGATTTCCCATCCCGATTTCCAATTCCTGGAATGTTTTTCCATGGAAAATTCCCAATTTTTGGAACATTTTCTCCTGGAATTCCCAGCTCTAAAATCCCAAATCATTTTCCATTGGGAATTCCCAATTCCTGGAATATTTTCCATGGAAATCCTGGAATTCCTGGGACATTTCCCATGGGAATTTTGGGCTCTAAAATCCCAAATAATTCCCTGTTGGAATTCCCAATCCCTGGAATGTTTTTCCATAGAAATTCTGAATCCCTGGAATGATTTTTCCATGAAATTTCTCAATTCCTGAATTATTTTCCATGGGAATCCTGGAATTCCTGGGATATTTCCCATGGGAATTCCAGACTCTAAAAATCCCAAATCATTTTCCATTGGGAATTCCCAATTCCTGGGATGTTTTTCCATGGAATTTTTCAGTTCCTGGAATGTTTTTCCATGAAAATTCCAACCCTAAATCCATCAATGATTTCCCATCCCGATTTCCAATTCCTGGAATGTTTTTCCATGGAAAATTCCCAATTTTTGGAACATTTTCTCCTGGAATTCCCAGCTCTAAAATCCTGAATTATTTCCACTGGGAATTCCCAATTCCTGGAATATTTTCCATGGGAATCCTGGAATTCCTGGGACATTTCTCATGGGAATTCCAGACTCTAAAAATCCCAAATCATTTTCCATTGGGAATTCCCAATTCCTTGGATGTTTTTCCATGGAAAATTCCCAATTTTTGGAACATTTTCTCCTGGAATTCCCAGCTCTAAAATCCTGAATTATTTCCACTGGGAATTCCCAATTCCTGGAATATTTTCCATGGGAATCCTGGAATTCCTGGGACATTTCCCATGGGAATTCCAGACTCTAAAAATCCCAAATCATTTTCCATTGGGAATTCCCGATTCCTGGAATGTTTTTCCATGGAAAATTCCCAATTTTTGGAACATTTTCCCTGGGAATTCCCAGCTCTAAAATCCTGAATTATTTCCAATTGGGAATTCCCAATTCCTGAATTATTTTCCACGGGAATCCTGGAATTCCTGGGATATTTCCCATGGGAATTTCGGGCTCTAAAA
>JAJEOU010001148.1:0-26795 GCA_021534815.1 Acrocephalus arundinaceus
AAGAGGATAATCCAACTTGCAATCCCCCAAAACATCCCCTAAAAATCCTCTAAAAATCCCCTAAAAATTCACTTTAAATCTCAAAAAAAAATCCAAAAATCCCCTAAAAATTCACTTTAAATCTCAAAAAACATCCCAAAAACCCCCTAAAAATCCCAAAAATCCCCTAAATATTCAAATTAAAAATTAAATTATAAATTTCCTCACCAGTTGGGTTGGACGTTGTGGGGCCGCCCGAAAAGTTCGATTTTCCTCGTGCCCGGCGACAGCCGCTCGATCATCCCGTAAATCTCGTCGGGTTTGTGGCTGGTGGAGCGAACCTGGGGAGGGAAAAATCCCAAAAATCCCAAAAATCCCAAAATTTTATTTTTTCCCGAGGTTTTTTTGAGGGAATTTTTGCTTTTTTCTGCGTTTTCTGAGGTGATTTGGTTGTTTCCCGCCATTTTCTGAGGGGACTTCACCCTTTGCTGCTGTTTTCTGAGGTAATTTTTTAATATTTTTGCATTTCCTGAGGTAATTTTCTAATATTTCATTATTTTGTGAGGTAATTTTCTCATTTTCCATTATTTTATGAGGGAATTTTTAAAATATTTTAGCATTTCCTGAGGTAATTTCTTCATTTTTCATCATTTCCTGAGGTAATTTTTTATTATTTCACCATTTTATGAGGTAATTTTTAATATTTCACCATTTCCTGAGGTAAATTTCTCATTTTTGACCATTTTATGAGGTAATCTTCTCATTTTTCACCTTTTTCTGAGGTAATTTTTCAATATTTCCACATTTCCTGAGGTAATTCCTTAATTCTTAATTATTTTATGAGGTAATTTTTTAATATTTTAGCATTTTCTGAGGTAAATTTTTAATATTTCCACATTTCCTGAGGTAATTCCTTAATTCTTAATTATTTTCTGAGGTAATATTTTAATATTTTAGCATTTCCTGAGGTAATTTTCTAATATTTCATTATTTTGTGAGGTAATTTTCTCATTTTCCATTATTTTATAAGGGAATTTTTAAAATATTTTAACATTTCCTGAGGTAATTCTCTCATTTTTCATCATTTTATGAGATAATTTTTAAAGTATTTCCACATTTCCTGAGGTAATTCCTTAATTCTTAATTATTTTCTGAGGTAATTTTTTAATATTTTTGCATTTCCTGAGGTAATTTTCTAATATTTCATTATTTTGTGAGGTAATTTTCTCATTTTCCATTATTTTATGAGATAATTTTTAAAATATTTTAACATTTCCTGAGGTAATTCTCTCATTTTTCATCATTTTATGAGATAATTTTTAAAATACTTTAACATTTCCTGAGGTAATTTCTTCATTTTTCATCATTTCCTGAGGTAATTTTTTAATATTTCACCATTTTCTGAGGTAATTTTTAATATTTCACCATTTTCTGAGGTAAATTTCTCATTTTTCATCATTTTCTGAGGTAATTTTTTAATATTTTTGCATTTCCTGAGATAATTTTCTAATATTTCATTATTTTGTGAGGTAATTTTCTCATTTTCCATTATTTTATGAGGTAATTTTTAAAATATTTTAACATTTCCTGAGGTAATTTCTTCATTTTTCATCATTTCCTGAGGTAATTTTTTAATATTTCACCATTTTCTGAGGTAATTTTTAATATTTCACCATTTTCTGAGGTAATTTTCTCATTTTTGACCATTTTATGAAGTAATTTTCTCATTTTTCACCATTTTCTGAGGTAATTTTTCAATATTTCACCATTTTCTGAGGTAATTCCTTAATTCTTAATTATTTTCTGAGGTAATTTTTTAATATTTCAACATTTCCTGAGGCAATTCCCTCATTTTTTCACCATTTTCTGAGGTAATTTTCTCATTTTTCATCATTTTCTGAGATAATTTTTAAATATTTTTGCATTTCCTGAGGTAATTTTTTAATATTTCATTATTTTGTGAGGTAATTTTCTCATTTTCCATTATTTTATGAGATAATTTTTAAAATACTTTAACATTTCCTGAGGTAATTTCTTCATTTTTCATCATTTCCTGAGGTAATTTTTTAATATTTCACCATTTTCTGAGGTAATTTTTAATATTTCACCATTTTCTGGGGTAAATTTCTCATTTTTCATCATTTTCTGAGGTAATATTTTAATATTTTTGCATTTCCTGAGGTAATTTTCTAATATTTCATTATTTTGTGAGGTAATTTTCTCATTTTCCATTATTTTATGAGATAATTTTTAAAATATTTTAACATTTCCTGAGGTAATTTCTTCATTTTTCATCATTTCCTGAGGTACTTTTTTATTATTTCACCATTTTATGAGGTAATTTTTTAATATTTCACCATTTTATGAGGTAATTTTTAATATTTCACCATTTTATGAGGTAATTTTCTCATTTTTGACCATTTTATGAGGTAATTTTCTCATTTTTCACCTTTTTCTGAGGTAATTTTTCAATATTTCCACATTTCCTGAGGTAATTCCTTCATTCTTAATTATTTTATGAGGTAATTTTTTAATATTTTTTGCATTTCCTGAGGTAATTTTCTAATATTTCATTATTTTGTGAGGTAATTTTCTCATTTTCCATTATTATATGAGATAATTTTTAAAATATTTCACCATTTTATGAGGTAATTTCTTCATTTTTCATCATTTCCTGAGGTACTTTTTTAATATTTCACCATTTTCTGAGGTAATTTTTTAATATTTCACCATTTTATGAGGTAATTTTTAATATTTCACCATTTTATGAGGTAATTTTCTCATTTTTGACCATTTTATGAGGTAATTTTCTCATTTTTCACCTTTTTCTGAGGTAATTTTTCAATATTTCCACATTTCCTGAGGTAATTCCTTAATTATTTTATGAGGTAATTTTTTAATATTTTTTGCATTTCCTGAGGTAATTTTCTAATATTTCATTATTTTGTGAGGTAATTTTCTCATTTTCCATTATTTTATGAGATAATTTTTAAAATATTTTAACATTTCCTGAGGTAATTCTCTCATTTTTCATCATTTTATGAGATAATTTTTAAAATATTTTAACATTTCCTGAGGTAATTTCTTCATTTTTCATCATTTCCTGAGGTACTTTTTTAATATTTCACCATTTTATGAGGTAATTTTTAATATTTCACCATTTTCTGAGGTAATTTTCTCATTTTTCACCTTTTTCTGAGGTAATTTTCTCATTTTTCACCTTTTTCTGAGGTAATTTTTCAGTATTTCCACATTTCCTGAGGTAATTCCTTAATTCTTAATTATTTTATGAGGTAATTTTTTAATATTTTTCGCATTTTCTGAGGTAATTCCCTTATTTTTTATTATTTTCTGAGGTAATTTTCTGATTTCCCACTTTTTTCTGAGGAAATTTTTAAAATATTTTAGCATTTTCTGAGGTAATTTTTTAATATTTCAACATTTCCTGAGGCAATTCCCTCATTTTTTCACCATTTTCTGAGGTAATTTTCTCATTTTTTATCATTTTCTGAGGTAATTTTTAAATATTTTTGCATTTTATGAGGTAATTTTCTAATATTTCATTATTTTGTGAGGTAATTTTCTCATTTTCCATTATTTTATGAGATAATTTTTAAAATATTTTAACATTTCCTGAGGTAATTTCTTCATTTTTCATCATTTCCTGAGGTACTTTTTTAATATTTCACCATTTTATGAGGTAAATTTTTAATATTTCCTCATTTCCTGAGATAATTCCTTAATTCTTAATTATTTTATGAGGTAATTTTTTAATATCTTAGCATTTTCTGAGGTAATTTTTTAATATTTCAACATTTCCTGAGGTAATTCCTTAATTCTTAATTATTTTATGAGGTAATTTTTTAATATTTTTCACATTTTATGAGGTAATTTTCTAATATTTCATTATTTTGTGAGGTAATTTTCTCATTTTCCATTATTTTATGAGATAATTTTTAAAATATTTTAACATTTCCTGAGGTAATTTCTTCATTTTTCATCATTTTATGAAATGATTTATTAATATTTTGGCATTTAATGAGGTGATTCCTTCATTTTTAATTATTTTATAAAATAATTTTTTAATATTTTTGCATTTCCTGAGACAATTCCTTCATTTCTAATTAATTTAAGAAATTATTTTTAATATTTTAATAAGTCCCTCATTTTGAATTATTTTATAATTTTTAATATTTTATTAATTCCCTCACTTTTAATTATTTTATTAGATAATTTTTTAATATTTTAACATTTCCTGATGTAATTTTCTCATTTTTTCCCATTTTTTATACAATTCCTTCATTTTTCCCCATTTTCTGCAGGAATTCTCACATTTAAACCCAATTTTAATATTTTTAATTATTAACTAATAAATTATTTAATTAAATTATTTATTTAATTAAAATATTTAATTAAGAATTAATTTTGGGGTAAAATTTGGGGTAAAATTTTTGAATTTTTGTGTTAAAATTTGGGGTAAAATCTTTAATTTATTGGGTTAAAATTTGGGGTAAAATCTTTAAATTTTGGGGATTTTTGGGTTAAAATTTGGGGTAAAATCTTTAAATTTTGGGAATTTTTGGGTTAAAATTTGGGGTAAAATCTTTAAATTTTGGGAATTTTTGGGTTAAAATTTGGAGTAAAATTTTTAAATTTTTGGGTTTAAATTTGGGGTAAAAAATTTAAATTTGGGGAAATTTTTGGGTTAAAATTTGGGGTAAAATCTTTAAATTTTTGGGAATTTTTTTGGGTTAAAATTTGGGGTAAAATTTTTAAATTTTTGGGTTAAAATTTGGGGTAAAAATTTAAATTTGGGGAAATTTTTGGGTTAAAATCTGGGGTAAAATTTTTAAATCTTGGGGATTTTTTTTGGGTTAAAATTTGTGGTAAAATTTTTAAAATTTTGGGTTAAAATTTGGGGTAAAATTTTTAAATTTTTGGGTTAAAATTTGGGGTAAAATTTTTAAGTTTTTGGGTTAAAATCTGGGGTAAAATCTTTAAATTTGGGGGATTTTTGGGTTAAAATCTGGGGTAAAATCTTTAAATTTTGGGGATTTTTGGGTTAAAATTTGGGGTCTCACCTCGGCCACGATGACGTCACAATCCAGACCCCGATTGAAGCCTTGGGGGTTCCCCTTCACCCCAACCTGTGGGAAAGGGAAAAATTTGGGATTTTGGGGAGCCCAAAATCCTTTTAAAGTGCCCCAAAATACCCAAAATTCACCCCAAAACCAAAATTCATAAAATTCACAAAAAAAATCCCCAAAATCCTTTAAAAGTGACCCAAAATACCCAAAATTCACCCCCAAAACTCCAAAATCCACAAAACTCACCCCAAAATCCAACCAAAAAACCCCAAACCTCTCAAAATTCACCCCAAAATCCACAAAACTCACCCCAAAATCCAACCAGGAACATCCAAACCTCCCAAAATTCACCCCAAAATTCCCCAAATCCCCCAAATTCACCCCAAAGTCCACGCAGGAATACCCAAAATTCTCTAAACCAACCCCAAAATCCACCCAGAAACCCCAAGAACCCCAAAATTCACCCCAGAAACCCCAAAATCCACAAAACTCACCCCAAAATCCACCCAGAAACCCCAAAATTCACCCCAAAAATCCACCCAGGAACACCCAAAATCCCTCAAACCCACCCCAAAACCTCCAGGGGTTTTTGGGATCCCAATTTTTGAGGTGATTCCCAGATTTTCTGGGGTCCCAGATTTTTTGGGGTCAATCGCAGAGTTTTTGGGTCCCAGATTTTGGGGTTTTTTGAAGTTTTGGGGTCTCAGATTTTGGGGTCTTTGGGGTCCCAGATTTGGGGGTTTTTGGGGTTTTGGGGTCCCAGATTTTGGAGTTTTTGGGGTGAATTTTTGGGGTTTTTGGGTCCCAGTTTTTTGGGGGTAAATCCCAGAGTTTTTGGGGTGAATCCCCGGGATTTTGGGGTCCCAGATTTTAGGGTTTTTGGGGTCCAAAATTTTGGGGTTTTTGGGTCCCAGATTTTTGGGGTTTGGGGGTTTTGGAGTTGCAGATTTTGGGGTTTTTGGGGTGAATTTTGGGTCCCAGATTTTGGGTTTTTGGGGATCTGGGGTCCCAGATTTTGAGGTTTTTGGGGTCCCAGATTTTGAGGTTTTTGGGGTGAATTTTGGGATTTTTGTGTCGCAGATTTTGGGCTTTTTGGGTTTCTGTGGTCCCAGATTTTGGGGTTTTTGGGTCCCAGATTTTGGGGGTTTTGAGGTGAATTTTGGCATTTTTGAGTCCCAGATTTTGGGGTTTTGGGGTCCCAGATTTTGGACTTTTTGGGGTGAATTTTTGGTGTTTTCGGGTCCCAGTTTTTTGGGGGTAAATCCCAGATTTTTTGGGGTGAATCCCCGGGATTTTGGGGTCCCAGATTTTAGGATTTTTGGGGTTTTTTGGGATTTTTTGGGGTTTTTTCCCTCACCAGGCAGTGCTCCTTGCCGTGGTTCAGCCAGTGCCCCGTGCTGGGTTTTTGGGGTAAATCCCAGATTTCTTGGGGTGAATCCCAGGGATTTTGGGGTTTTTGGGGTCCAGGATTTTTTGGGGTGAATCCCCGGGATTTTGGGGTCCCAGATTTTAGGATTTTTGGGGTTTTTTGGGATTTTTTGGGGTTTTTTCCCTCACCAAGCAGTGCTCCTTGCCGTGGTTCAGCCAGTGCCCCGTGCTGGGTTTTTGGGGTAAATCCCAGATTTCTTGGGGTGAATCTCAGGGATTCTGGGGTTTTTGGGATCCCGGATTTTTTGGGGTGAATCCCCGGGATTTTGGGGTCCCAGATTTTAGGATTTGTGGGGTTTTGGGGGATTTTTTGGGATTTTATCCCTCACCAGGCAGTGCTCCTTGCCGTGGTTCAGCCAATGCCCTGTGCTGGGATTTTGGGGTGAATCCCAGGGATTTTGGGGTTTTAGAGGTCCCAGATTTTTTGGGGTGAATCCCCGGGATTTTGGGGTCCCAGATTTTAGGATTTTTGGGGTTTTTTGGGATTTTTTGGGGTTTTTTCCCTCACCAGGCAGTGCTCCTTGCCGTGGTTCAGCCAGTGCCCCGTGCGCCCCGTTCGGATGATTCGTTGCAGCTGATTCGTCTTCACCCAAATTATTTCATCCACCCTCTCATACCTAAAAGGGATTTTGGGGTTTTTTTTAGGGTTTTGGGGTTTTTTAGGTTTTTAAGGGGTTGGGGGATTTTTTAAGGGATTTTTGGGCAATTTTGGGGGATTTTTAGGGGATTTTTGGGGTTTTTTTAGGGGTTTTGGGGGGATTTTTAAAGGGATTCTTTGGCAAATTTGGAAATTTTTGAGGGGATTTTGGGGGATTTTTTTAGGGGTTTGGGGGATTTTTTAAAGGGATTTTTTGCAAATTTGGGGGATTTTTGAGGGAATTTTTGAGGGGACTTTTGGGGTTTTTTTAGGGGTTTGGGGGATTTTTTAAAGGGATTTTTTGGGGTTTTTTTTAGGGATTTGGGGCTTTTTAGATTTTTAGGGGGTTGGAGAATTTCTTAAGGGATTTCTGGGTAATTTTGGAGGGTTTAGAATTTAAGGAATTTTTTGGGGGTTTTAGGGATTTGGGGTTTTTTTTAGGAGTTTGGGTGATTTTTAAGTGGGTTAATTGGGGATTGGGTGGTTTTGGGGTTTTTTAAGGTGGTATTTGGTGAGGAGGGTTTAGGGGTTTGGAAGGGTTTTTTTCACCATTTTGGGGTTTTTTGGGGAGTTTGGGTGTTTTTTGGGGAGGCCAGACCACAAAACTCACCCCCAGAGGTTGAGGCATTCACGGCCCAGCTCCATGGCCCTGGAATGGAGGAAAAATTAAAGATTTTGGGGGAAAATTTGGGGTAAATCCCTGTGGGTTTGGGGCGAATCCCTCTGGTTTTAGGGTAAATCCCAGAGGGTTTGGGGTAAATCCCACTGGATTTGGGGTAAATCCCGCTGGATTTGGGGTAAATCCTGCTGGATTTGGGGTAAATCCCTCTGGATTTGGGGTAAATCCTGCTGGATTTGGGGTAAATCCTGGTGGGTTTGGGGTGAATCCCTCTGGTTTTGGGGTGAATTCCTCTGGGTTTAGGGTAAATCCCAGCAGGTAAATCCCAGTGGGTTTGGGGTAAATCCCAGTGGGTTTGAGGTAAATCCCTCTGGTTTTGGGGTGAATCCTTGTGGATTTGGGGTCCCCCTGACCTGCCAGTGACCCAGAGGAAGAGGAAACCCTCGAGGAAACCCCGGTGGGTTTGGGGTAAATCCCGCTGACTTTGGGGTAAATCCCTGTGGGTTTGGGGTAAATCCCAGTGGTTTTGGGGTAAATCCCAGCAGGTAAATCCCAGTGGGTTTGGGGCAAATCCCTCTGGTTTTGGGGTGAATCCCTGTGGATTTGGGGTCCCCCATACCTGCCGGTGACCCAGAGGAAGAGGAAACCCTCGAGGAAACCCCTGTGGGTTTGGGGTAAATCCCTGTGGGTTTGGGGTAAGTCTTGCTGGTTTTGAGGTGATTAGGATGAATTTTGGGGTAAATCCAGCTGGATTTGGGGTGATTTCCCCTAGATTTAGGGTGAATCCTGATTCTGCTGGGTTTGGGGTAAATCCCACTGGATTTGGGGTAAATCCCACTGGATTTGGGGTAAATCCTGGTGGGTTTGAGGTGAATCCCTCTGGTTTTGGGGTGAATTCCTCTGGGTTTAGGGTAAATCCCTCTGGGTTTGGGGTAAATCCCAGCAGGTAAATCCCAGTGGGTTTGGGGTAAATCCCTCTGGTTTTGGGGTGAATCCCTGTGGATTTGGGGTCCCCCTGACCTGCCGGTGACCCAGAGGAAGAGGAAACCCTCGAGGAAACTCCGGTGGGTTTGGGGTAAATCTCTCTGGGTTTGGGGTTAATCCCTCTGGGTTTGGGGTAAATCCCAGTGGTTTTAGGGTAAATCCCAGCAGGTAAATCCCAGTGGGTTTGGGGTAAATCCCTCTGGTTTTGGGGTGAATCCCTGTGGATTTGGGGTCCCCCTGACCTGCCGGTGACCCAGAGGAAGAGGAAACCCTCGAGGAAACTCCGGTGGGTTTGGGGTAAATCTCTCTGGGTTTGGGGTTAATCCCTCTGGGTTTGGGGTAAATCCCAGTGGTTTTAGGGTAAATCCCAGCAGGTAAATCCCAGTGGGTTTGGGGTAAATCTCTCTGGTTTTGGGGTGAATCCCTGTGGATTTGGGGTCCCCCTGACCTGCCGGTGACCCAGAGGAAGAGGAACCCCTCGTCCTGCAGCACGGGGATGTTGAGGCGCCGCATTTCGTCGTCCGTCAGGGTTCCGTAGGGCAGCTCCATGTGGATGTCCCAGGGCGGATCCGCCATCACCACAGCGAATTTCCCCAAGATGGAAACGTCCAGATAACGAATGTCGCAGCAGATCCACTGGGGAGGGGAAAAAAAGGGAGGAAAAACGAGGGGAAAAGGGTCAGAAATGGTAAAGGAGCGTAGAAAATGGCGGCGGCGCCTCAGGAAATGGAGGGAAACGGGATCCCCTCAGAAAATGGCGGGAAAACGCCTCAGGAAATGGGGGGAAACTGAATCACCTCAGGAAATGGCATAAAAATTGAATTGCCTCAGAAAACAGAAAGAAATGCCTCAGAAAATGGTGGGAAATGGGATACCCTCAGGAAATGGAGAAAAAACACCTCAGAAAATGGAGGGAAATGGGATCCCCTCAGAAAATGGTGGGGAAATGGGATTGCCTCAGGAAAAAAAATTGAAATGCCTCAGAAAATGGAAGGAAACACCTCAGGAAATGGAGAGAAATGGAATTCCCTCAGAAAATGGAGGGAAAACACCTCAGGAGAAATGGGATCCCCTCAGGAAATGGAGGAAAATGGGATCCCCTCAGGAAATGGGGGGAAAGGCCTCAGAAAATGGTGAGAAGTGCCTCAGAAAATAGAGAAAAATACCTCAGGAAATGGCACAAAAACTGAATTCCCTCAGAAAATGGAAGGAAATGAGATTGCCTCAGGAAATGGAGAGAAATGGGATTGTCTGAGGGAAAAAAATTGAATTGTCTCAGGAAATGGCACAAAAATGGAATTGCCTCAGAAAATGATAGGAAACAGCTCAGGAAATGAAGAGAAATGGGATCCCCTCAGAAAATGGAGGGAAAACACCTCAGGAGAAATGGGATTGCCTCAGGAAATGGAGAAAAATGGGATCCCCTCAGGAAATGGGGGGAAAGGCCTCAGAAAATGGTGAGAAGTGCCTCAGAAAATAGAGAAAAATACCTCAGGAAATGGCACAAAAATTGAATTCCCTCAGAAAATGGAAAGAAATGAGATTGCCTCAGGAAATGGAGAGAAATGGGATTGTCTGAAGGAAAAAAATTGAATTGTCTCAAGAAATGGCACAAAAATGGAATTGCCTCAGAAAATGGAAGGAAACAGCTCAGGAAATGAAGAGAAATGGGATCCCCTCAGAAAATGGAGGAAAAACACCACAGGAGAAATGGGATCCCCTCAGGAAATGGAGAAAAATGGGATCCCCTCAGGAAATGGAGGGAAATAAAATTGCCTCAGAAAATGGTGAGAAGTGCCTCAGAAAATAGAGAAAAATACCTCAGGAAATGGCACAAAAATTGAATTCCCTCAGAAAATGGAAGGAAATGAGATTGCCTCAGGAAATGGAGAGAAATGGGATTGTCTGAGGGAAAAAAATTGAATTGTCTCAAGAAATGGCACAAAAATTGAATTGCCTCAGAAAATGGAAGGAAACAGCTCAGGAAATGGAGAGAAATGGGATCCCCTCAGAAAATGGAGGGAAAAACACCTCAGGAGAAATGGGATCCCCTCAGAAAATGGAGGGAAATACCTCAGAAAATAGAGGAAAACACCTCAGGATATGGCAGGAAATGGGATCCCCTCAGAAAATGGAGGGAAATACCTCAGAAAATAGAGGAAAACACCTCAGGATATGGCAGGAGATGGGATCCCCTCAGAAAATGGTGGGGAAAGGCCTCAGGAAATGGAGGGAAATGGAATTCCCTCAGAAAATGGAGGGAAAACACCTCAGGAGAAATGGGATCCCCTCAGGAAATGGAGGAAAATGGGATCCCCTCAGGAAATGGGGGAAAAGGCCTCAGGAAACTGAGGGAAATAAAATTGCCTCAGAAAATGGTGAGAAGTGCCTCAGAAAATAGAGAAAAATACCTCAGGAAATGGCACAAAAATTGAAATCCCTCAGAAAATGGAAAGAAATGAGATTGCCTCAGGAAATGGAGAGAAATAGGATTGTCTGAGGGAAAAAAATTGAATTGTCTCAGGAAATGGCACAAAAATTGAATTGCCTCAGAAAATGGAAGGAAACACCTCAGGAAATGGAGAGAAATGGGATCCCCTCAGAAAATGGAGGGAAAAACACCTCAGGAGAAATGGGATCCCCTCAGGAAATGGAGGGAAAAACACCACAGGAGAAATGGGATCCCCTCAGAAAATGGAGGGAAAACATCTCAGAAGAAATGGGATCCCCTCAGGAAATGGAGGGAAATGGGATCCCCTCAGGAAATGGGGGAAAAGGCCTCAGGAAACTGAGGGAAATAAAATTGCCTCAGAAAATGGTGAGAAGTGCCTCAGAAAATAGAGAAAAATACCTCAGGAAATGGCACAAAAATTGAATTCCCTCAGAAAATGGAAGGAAATGAGATTGCCTCAGGAAATGGAGAGAAATGGGATCCCCTCAGAAAATGGAGGGAAAACACCTCAGGAGAAATGGGATCCCCTCAGGAAATGGAGGAAAATGGGATCCCCTCAGGAAATGGGGGAAAAGGCCTCAGGAAACGGAGGGAAATAAAATTGCCTCAGAAAATGGTGAGAAGTGCCTCAGAAAATAGAGGAAAACACCTCTAAATTCCTCTGAAATTCCTCAGAAAATGAAATAAAATTGAATCCCCTCAGAAAATGGTAGGAAATACCTCAGGAAATGGAAGGAAATGAGATTGCCTCAGGAAATGGGATTGCCTCAGGAAAAAAAATTGAATTGTCTCAGAAAATGGAAGGAAACACCTCAGGAAACGGAAAAAAAAATCTCAGGAAATGGCAGGAAATGGAATTCCTTCAGAAAATGGAGGGAAACACCTCAGGAAAAGGCAGGAAAACGGGATCACCTCTGAAAACAGCAGGAAACGCCTCAGCAAATAGAAATGGAAATAAAACAATTACTCTCCAAAAAACACTGAGAAATAAAACACCAAAAAACAAGGGAACACCACCAAAATCCATTTTTTTCACAAGGATCCCTGTGGGGGAAAAAAAGTAAAATACCTGGGGAGGGAAGAGACGATTTTTTGGGGTGAATCCCAGGGATTTTGGGGTTTAGGGGTCCCAGATTTTGGATTTTTTAGGGTTTTTGAGGTGAATTTTTAGGGTTTTTCCTCTCATCAGCCAGTGCCCCCTGCCGGGTGTGTTCAGTGGGGTCAATCCCAGATTTTTGGGATTTTTCAGGGTATTTGGGGTCCCAGATTTTTTGGGGTTAATCCCAGGGATTTTGGGATCCCAGATTTGGTGGTTTTGGAGTGAATTTTGGGATTTTTGGGTGCCAGATTTTGGGGTTTTTATGTCCTGGATTTTGGGGTTTTTGGAGTTTTGGGGTCCTAGATTTTGGGGTTTTTGGGGTCCCAGATTTTGGGTTTTTGGGGTCCCAGATTTTGGGGTTTTGGGGGTTTTCGGTTTTCAGGGTCCCAGATTTTGGGGTTATGGAGTTTTTGGAGTCCCAGATTTTGGGGTTTTTGGAGTTTTGGGGTCCCAGATCTTGGGGTTTAGGGGTTTTTGGGGTCCCAGATTTTGGGGTTTTTGGGGTCCCAGATTTTGGAGTTTTTAGGGTGAATTTTTGGGGTCCTAGATTTTGGGGTTTTTGGGGTCCCAGATTTTGGGGTTTTGGGTCCCAGATTTTGGGGTTTTTGAGGTTTTGGGGTCCCAGATTTTGGGGTTTTTACGTCCCAGATTTTGGGATTTTTGGGTTCCAGATTTTGGGGTTTTGGGGTCCCAGATTTTGGGGTTTTTACATCCCAGATTTTGGGGTTATGGGGTTTTGGGGTTTTTACATCCCAGATTTTGGGGTTTTTGGGGTCCCAGATTTTGGGGTTTTTACATCCCAGATTTCAGGGTTATGGGGTTTTTGGGTTTTTGGGGTCCCAGATTTTGGGATTATGGTGTTTTTGGAATCCCAGATTTTGGGGTTTTTGGGGTCCCAGATTTTGGGATTATGGTGTTTTTGGGATCCCAGATTTCGGGGTTTTTAGCACCCCATATTTTTTAGGGGAATACCTGAGGAGGGAACAGACGATCAGCGCCGGCGTCGGGCGGCGGCCCCCGGGGCAGCTCCGGGGGAGGGGAGCGGTCGCGGGGCCGCGCCCGGGTGGGGCTGCGGGGGGGCGTGGCCACACAGGCGTCGATCTCGTAGTGCACATATTTACAGGTGTCCATGTGGAAACAGGTGTTGAGGAAGGAGCAGTCACCCAGGGATTCATCCGTGTGTTTGTTAATGATGCGTCTGGGTGGAAAAAATTGGGGTTTTTAGGGTGGAGCAAAAAAAATTGGGGTTTTTTTAGGGTGAACGGGAAAAAAATCGGGTTTTTTAGGGTGGAGAGGAAAAAATTTAAGTTTTTTTAAGGTGGAAAGAGAAAAAATTGGGGTTTGTAGGGAGGAGACAAAAAAAATTGGGGTTTTTAGGGTGGAAAAGAAAAAAATTGGGGTTTTTTAAGGTGGAAAAAAAAATTAAGTTTTTTTAGGGTGGAGACAAAAAAAATTGGGTTTTTAGGGTGAATGGGAAAAAAATTGGGGTTTTTTAGGGTGGAGAGGAAAAAAATTGGGGTTTTAGGGTAGAGTGGAAAAAAATTGGGGTTTTTAGGGTGGAAAAGAAAAAAATTGGGGTTTTTAGGGTGGAGAGGAAAAAATTTGGGGTTTTTAGGGTAGAGTGGAAAAAAATTGGGGTTTTAAGGGTGGAGAGGAAAAAAAATTGGGGTTTTTAGGGTGGAAAAGAAAAAAATTGGGTTTTTAGGGTGGAAAGGAAAAAAAATGGGTTTTTTTAGGGTGGAGTGGGAAAAAATTGGAGTTTTTAGGGTGGAGTGGAAAAAATTGGGGTTTTTAGGGTGGAGAAGAAAAATTTGGGGTTTTTTAGGGTGAAGAGGAAAAAATTGGGGTTTTTTTAGGGTGGAGAGAAAATAAATTTGGTTTTTTAAGGTGGAGAGAAAAAAATTTGGGTTTTTTTAGGGTGGAGAAGAAAAAATTGGGTTTTTAGGGTGAAAAGGAAAAAAATTGGGTTTTTTTAGGGTGGAGAAGAAAAAATTGGGTTTTTAGGGTGAAAAGGAAAAAAATTGGGTTTTTTTAGGGTGGAGTGGGAAAAAATTGGAGTTTTTAGGGTGGAGTGGAAAAAATTGGGGTTTTTAGGGTGGAGAAGAAAAATTTGGGGTTTTTAGGGTGGAGAGGAAAAAAATAGGGTTTTTTTAGGGTGGAAAAGAAAAAAATTGGGGTTTTAGGGTGGAGAGGAAAAAATTTGGGGTTTTTAGGGTGGAGAATTAATTAATTTTTTTGGAAGGTTTGGCAGTGGTTGTGTGGTTTTTGAAGGGTAAAGATGACAGATTAAAAATGTGTAATTTTGGGTAAAAAATGTGAAATTGTGGGTGAAAAACATGAAATCACAGTTAAAACTCCCAAAATTTCGGTTAAAAACCCAAAAATCCCAGTTAAAACCCCAAAATTGCAGTGAAACCCCTCAAAATTTCGGTAAAAATCCCAAAATTTTGATTAAACCCCCGAAATCCCAGTTAAAACCCCAAAAATCCTTGTTAAACCCCCAAAATCCTGGTTAAAACCCCCAAAATTTTGGTTAAAGCCCCCAAAATCCCAGGTAAAACCCCAAAATTTTGATTAAAACTCCCAAATTTGGAATAAAACCCCAAATATTCTAGTTAAACCCCCAAAATCATGGATAAACCCCCAAAATTTTGGTAAAAACCCCAAATCTCAGTTAAAACCCCCAAAATCCCAGTTAACCTCCAAAATCTCAGTTGTAATTCCCAAAATTTAGGTTTAAACCACCAAAATCCCAGTTAAACCCCAAAATCCCAGTCAAAACGCCAAAATCCCAGTTAAACCCCCCAAATCATGGATAAACCCCCAAAATTTTGGTTAAAACCCCAAAATTTTGGTAAAAACCCCAAAATCCCAGTTAAAACCCCAAAATTTTGATTAAACCCCCAAAATTTTGATTAAACCCCCAAAATTTTGATTAAATCCCCAAAATCCCAGTTAAAACCCCCAAAATACTTGTTAAATCCCCAAAATCCTGGTTAAAACCCAAAGATTTTCCTTAAAACCCCCAAATTTTGGTAAAACCCCCACAATTTTGGTTTAAACCCCCAAATTTTGATTAAACCCCCAAAATTTTGGTTTAAATCCCCAAATTTTGATTAAACCCCCAAAATTTTGGTTTAAACCCCAAAATTTTGATTAAACCCCCAAAATTTTGGTTTAAAATCCCAAAATTTTGATTAAAACCCCAATTACCCCGTTCCCCGGAAGTGCATTTCTCCCAGACCGGAAGTGCAGCTTGCGGCAGGGCCGCTCGGCGCCTGAGGCTTTGGGGTTTAACCCCCCAAAATCCCAGTTAAAACCCCAAAATTTTGGTTTAAACCCCTGAAATCCTGGTTAAAACTCCCAAAATCCTTGTTAAACGCCCAAAATTTTGGTAAAACCCCAATTATCCCCTCCCCCGGAAGTGCATTTTGGCGGACCGGAAGTGCAGCTTGCGGCAGGGCCGCTCGGCGCCCGAGGCTTTGGGGTTTAACGCCCCAAAATCCCAGTTAAAACCCCAAAATTTTGATTAAAACCCCAATTATCCCGTTCCCCGGAAGTGCATTTCCCCCGGACCGGAAGTGCAGCTTGCGGCAGGGCCGCTCGGCGCCCGAGGCTTTGGGGTTTAACCCCCCAAAATCCCAGTTAAAACCCCCAAAATTGCACTGAAACCCCCAAAATCTTGGTTTAAAATCCCAAAATTTTGATTAAAACCCCAATTAACCCCTCCCCCGGAAGTGCATTTCTCCCAGACCGGAAGTGCAGCTTGCGGCAGGGCCGCTCGGCGCCCGAGGCTTTGGGGTTTAACCCCCCAAAATCCCACTTAAAACCCCCAAAATTGCACTGAAACCCCCAAAATCTTGGTTTAAAATCCCAAAATTTTGATTAAAACCCCAATTATCCCCTTCCCCGGAAGTGCATTTTGGCGGACCGGAAGTGCAGCTTGCGGCAGGGCCGCTCGGCACCCGAGGCTTTGGGGTTTAACCGCCCAAAATCCCAGTTAAAACCCCAGAATTTTGGTTTAAACCCCCATATCATGGATAAACCCCCAAAATCACAGTTAAAACCCCCCAAATTTTGGTAAAACCCCAAAAATCCCACTTAAAACCCCCAAAATTGCAATGAAACCCCCCAAAATTTTGGTTTAAACCCCAAAATTTTGATTAAACCCCCAAAATTTTGGTTTAAACCCCAAAATTTTGATTAAAACCCCAATTATCCCGTTCCCCGGAAGTGCATTTTGGCGGACCGGAAGTGCAGCTTGCGGCAGGGCCGCTCAGCGCCCGAGGCTTTGGGGTTTAACCCCCCAAAATCCCACTTAAAACGCCCAAAATTACACTGAAACCCCCAAAATCTTGGTTTAAAATCCCAAAATTTTGATTAAAACCCCAATTAACCCCTCCCCCGGAAGTGCATTTTGGCTGACCGGAAGTGCAGCTTGCGGCAGGGCCGCTCGGCGCCCGAGGCTTTGACGCATTCCTCCTTGGTGCCGTGGTCGCAGAACTCCTGCACCTGCGCGCGGCCCCGCGAGCGGAACTTCTCCACGATCGATTGCTCCTTGGCCGTGGTGGTGTTGAGCAGCTCCAGGATCTCCTGGCTCACCTGGACAGCAGGGCGGCGGCCATCTTAGAGAGGAAGCGTGAGGCTCCTCCCACCATTTTAGGCTCCTCCCACCATTTTTAGGCTCCACCCACTGGTTTTAGGCTCCTCCCATCTTTAGGCTCCACCCATCTTTAGGCTCCACCCAGCATTTTTAGGCTCCACCCATCTTTGGGCTTCTCCCACCATTTTTAGGCTCCACCCACTGGTTTTAGGCTCCACTCATCTTGGGGCTCCACCCACCATCTTTATGCTCCACCCACCATTTTTAGGTTCCTCCCACCATCTTTAGGCTCCTCCCACCATTTTTAGGCTCCTCCCACCATCTTTAGGCTCCTCCCACCATTTTTAGGCTCCTCCCACCATCTTTAGGCTCCTCCCACCATTTTTAGGCTCCTCCCACCATTTTTAGGTTCCTCCCACCATCTTTAGGCTCCTCCCACCATTTTTAGGCTCCTCCCACCATCTTTAGGCTCCTCCCACCATTTTTAGGCTCCATCCACCGGTTTTAGGCTCCTCCCATCTTTAGGCTCCACCCATCTTTAGGCTCCTACCATCATTTTTAGGCTCCACCCACCGATTTTAGGCTCCTCCCACCATCTTTAGGCTCCTCCCACCATTTTACGCTCCACCCACCATTTTTAGGCTCCACCCAGCATTTTTAGGCCCCACCCATCTTTGGGCTCTCCACCATCTTTATGCTCCACCCATCTTGAGGCTCAACCCACCACTTTTAGGCTCCACCCACCATTTTTAGGCTCCGCCCACAGGTTTTAGGCTCCTCCCACCATCTTTAGGCCCTACCCACCAGTTTTAGGCTCCACCCACCATTTTTAGGCCCCACCCATCTTTGGGCTTCTCCCACCATCTTTATGCTCCACCCATCTTTAGGCTCCACCCAGCATTTTTAGGCTCCTCCCATCTTTAGGCTCCACCCACCTTTGGGCTTCTCCCACCATTTTTAGGCTCCACCCACCGGGTTTAGGCTCCTCCCATCTTTAGGCTCCACCCATCTTTAGGCTCCTCCCACCATTTTTAGGTTCCACCTATCTTTAGGCTCCTCCCACCATCCTTATGCTCCACCCATCTTGAGGCTCCTCCCACCACTTTTAGGCTCCACCCACCATTTTTGGGCTCCACCCACCACTTTTAGGCTCCTCCCACCATCTTTAGGCCCCACCCACCAGTTTTAGGCTCCTCCCACCATTTTTAGGTTCCACCTATCCTTAGGCTCCACCATCTTTAGGCTCCTCCCACCATCTTTATGCTCCACCCACCATCTTTAGGTTCCTCCCACCGTTTTTAGGCTCCACCCACCATTTTAGGCTCCACCATCTTTAGGCTCCACCCATCTTTAGGCTCCTCCCACCATTTTTAGGCCCCACCCACCGGTTTTAGGTTCCATCCACCATTTTTAGGCCCCATCTTTGGGCTTCTCCCACCATCTTTATGCTCCACCCAATATCTTCAAGCTCCTCTACCCATCTTTAGGCTCCACCCACCATCTTTGGGCTCCTCCCACCATTTTTAGGCTCCACCCACCGTTTTAGGCTCCACCCACCATTTTTAGGCTCCACCCATCCTTAGGCTCCTCCCACCATTTTTAGTCTCCACCCAATATCTTCAAGCTCCTCCACCCATTTTTAGGCTCCACCCACCATCTTTATGCTCCACCCATCTTTAGGCTCCACCCACCATTTTAACCTCCTCCCATCTTTATGCTCCACCCATCTTTAGGCTCCACCCATCTTTAGGCTCCTCCCACTCTCTTTAAGCTCCATCCATCTTTGGGCTCCTCCCATCTTTAGGCTCCACCCACATCTTTAGGCTCCTCCCACTCTCTTTAAGCTCCACCCATCTTTGGGCTCCTCCCATCTTTAGGCTCCACCCACATCTTTAGGCTCCACCCATCCTTATGCTCCACCCACCATATTTAGGTGCCACCCACCGGTTTTAGGCTCCTCCCACCATCTTTAACCTCCACCCATCTTTAGGCTACTCCCGCCATCTTTATGCTCCATCCATCTTTAGGCTCCACCCACCGATTTTAGGCTCCTCCCATCTTTAGGCTCCACCCATCTTTGGGCTTCTCCCACCATGTTTAGGCTCCACCCACCACTTTTAGGCTCCACCCATCCTAATGCTCCACCCATCTTTAGGCTCCACTCACCATCTTTAGGCTCCACCCATCCTTATGCTCCACCCATCTTTAGGCTCCACTCACCATCTTTAGGCTCCACCCATCCTTATGCTCCACCCATCTTTAGGCTCCACTCACCATCTTTAGGCTCCACCCATCCTTATGCTCCACCCACCCCCTTTAAGCTCCACCCATCTTTATGCTCCATCCATCTTTAGGCTCCTCCCACCATCTTTAGGCTCCACCCATTTTTAGGCTCCTCCCGTCATCTTTAGGCTTTAGCCATCTTTGGGCTCCACCCATCCCGATGCTCTACTCATCTTTGGGCTCCACCCACCATCTTTAATCTCCACCCATCCTTGGGCTCCACCCCTCTTTAGGCTCCACCCCTCTTGAGGCTCCACCCATCCTTGGGCTCCACCCATCTTTGGGCTCCACCCAAAATTTTTAGGCTCCTCCCACCATCTTTAGGCTCCACCCACCATTTTATGCTCCACCCATCTTTGAGCTCCACCCATCTTTAGGCTCCTCCCACCACCTTAAAGCCCCACCTGCCATCTTGAAACCCCGCCATCTTATAAAGGCGCCATCTTGAAACCCCGCCATCTTATAAAGGCGCCATCTTGAAACTCTGCCATCTTGAAACCCTGCCATCTTGGAACCCTCATCTTGAAACTCCACCATCTTGAAACCCCGCCATCTTTAAAAGCTGCCATCTTGAAACCCCATCATCTTTAAAAGCTGCCATCTTGAAAGCCCCCATCTTGGAATCCTGCCATCTTGAAACCCCGCCATCCTAAAAGGCCGCCATCTTGAAACCCGCCATCTTAGCTGCCATCTTGAAAACTCCGCCATCTTGAAACCCTGCCATCTTTAAAAGCCACCATCTTGAAACCTTGTCATCTTGAAACTTGCCATCTTAAAACCCCACTATCTTAAAACCCCACCATCCTAAAAAGCCGCCATCTTGAAACCCCGCCATCTTAGCTGCCATCTTGAAACCCCGCCATCTTGAAACCTTGTCACCTTAAAATCCCGCCATCTTAAAGCCCCACCATTTTGAAACCCCGCCATCTTAAAACCCCACCCAAACTCCATCCCCACCCCCAACCCCACCCATTTCCAAACCCCGCCCAACTCCACACCCCCAACCCCCCCCAAAAAAACCCCCCCTCACCTTCTTACTCTGCTGCTCCTTGGTGGACTGCTGACTCAGCAAACTCTCGATCTCCAAATCCACGTCCGACGCCGCCGCCCTCCGGCACCGCTTGGCCTCCTTCCCCTCCCCCATCGCCCCGCCCCCGCCCCGCCCCCTAACCCCGCCCCTCCCCCAGCCACGCCCCCTCCGGGCCCGTCCCGCTCCGCCCGGCGCCGCTCGGCCGCCGCCGCCGCCGCCACGGCCGTCATGGCCGACAGCTTGGAGTGATCGGCGCAGGTGACCAGGGTGGGGCCATCCTGGAGCAGCCCCCGGCGCACCTCGATCAGCTCCTGAGCGGCGAATTTGTGCAGGAGGCTCTCCACCGCCCGCAGCGTCACCGCGGAGTCACCCTGAGGGGAGAGAGGGCACCTGGGCACACCTGGGCACACCTGGGCACACCTGGATGTACCTGGGGGGCAGCTGAGGGCACCTGGGCACACCTGGGCATGCCTGGATAGACCTGGGGGCACCTGGAGAGTACCTGGATACACCTGGGGGGCACCTGGGGGCATCTGGGGGATACCTGGATACACCTGAGAACACCTGGGAGGTACCTGGATACACCTGGGGGGCACCTGGGGGGGCTACCTGGGGTGTCCTAGGTGTGTCCCTCCATGCCCAGGTGTGCCCAGGTGTATCTCAGGTGTGCCCAGGTGTATCCCAGGTGTGCCCAGGTGTGTGCTGGGTGTGTCCCCTCATACCCAGGTGTGCCCAGGTGTACCCCAGGTGTATCCCAGGTGTGCCCAGTTGTATCCCAGGTGTGTTCCCTCCTACCCAGGTGCCCCCAGGTGTGCCCAGGTGTACCCCAGGTGTACCCAGGTGTTCCCAGGTGTATCCCAGCTGTCCCCAGGTGTGCCCAGGTGTAACCCAGGTGTGCCCAGGTGTACCCAGGTGTACCACAGGTGTTCCCAGCTGTCCCCAGGTGTGCCCAGGTGTATCTCATGTGTACCCAGGTGTACCCCAGTTGTTCCCAGGTGTACCCCAGGTGTACCACAGGTGTACACAGGTGTTCCCAGGTGTCCCCAGGTGTGCCCAGGTACGTACCCCAGCGATGGCGGCGCGGATGGCGCGGGCGTCGGTGGGCAGGGGCAGCGCCAGGTCGGACAGGTGCAGCAGCAGGCGCCGCTCCAGCTCCGGGTCCGGCTCCGGGGGCTCCCCCGGGACCCCCTCGGGACCCCCGGGAGGGGAGGGGGCACCGGAAGGGGCGGGGCCAAGGGAGGACACGCCACCTGAGGTGGGGCCGGGTGGGGTGAGGCCGGAAGGGGCGGGACTTCCGGTGCGGGGGGGCGTGGCCAGGGAGAGGTCATGGCGGGGGTCTGTGGGGGGGAGAGTCGTAATTAACACCGGGTTCTTAATTAATATTCGTTCCTCGTTATCCCTAGCTCTTAATTAACTCCTTAATTAATCCCTGTTCTTAATTAATCCCTTAATTAACCCCCCATTCTTCATTAACCCCCATTCTTAGGTAATCCCTTAATTAATCTTTAATTCTTAGTTAACCTGTCATTCTTAATTAACCCGTTATTCTTACTTAACTCCCCATTCTTAATTAACCCCCCATTCTTAATTAATCCCCTCTTTGTAATTACCTCCCTGTTCTTAATTAACCCCTGATCCCTGATTAACCCCACTAATTAACCCCTGACCCCTGATTAACCCCACTAATTAACCTCTAACCCCTCATTAGCACCTCTAATTAACCCCTAACCCCTCATTAGCCCCATTAATTAACCTCTAACCCTTCATTAACACCTCTAAATAACCCCCAACCCCTCATTAACCCCACTAATTAACCCCTGACCCCTCATTATCCCCACTAATTAACCCCTAACCCCTCATTAACCCCACTAATTAACCCATGTCCCCCTCATTAACACCTCTAATTAATCCCAACCCCTCATTAGCCCTATTAATTAACCCCTGCCCCCTCATTAACCCCACTAATTAACCCCTAACCCCTCATTAACACCACTAATTAACCCCTGACCCCTCATTAACCCCACTAATTAACCCCTTACCCCTCATTACCCCACTAATTAACCCATGTCCCCCTCATTAACACCTCTAATTAATCCCAACCCCTCATTAGCCCTATTAATTAACCCCTGCCCCCTCATTAACCCCACTAATTAACCCCTAACCCCTCATTAACACCACTAATTAACCCCTAACCCCTCATTACCCCACTAATTAACCCATGTCCCCCTCATTAACACCTCTAATTAATCCCAACCCCTCATTAGCCCTATTAATTAACCCCTAACCCTCATTAACACCACTAATTAACCCCTGACCCCTCATTAACCCCACTAATTAACCCCTAACCCCACATTACCCCACTAATTAACCCTTGTCCCCCTCATTAACACCTCTAATTAATCCCAACCCCTCATTAGCCCTATTAATTAACCCCTGCCTCCTAATTAACCCCACTAATTAGCCTCTAACCCCTCATGAACCGGCCGCCCCGGTGCTCTCACCGCCGGCCCCGAGCGGGTCCTGCTTCCTCCGGCGCTGCAGCCGCTCCCGCAGCGAGTCCAGCTGCTTCTTGTGCGCCTGGATGGAGCTCCACGTGTCCGACATGGCTGCGATCGCGACTCTGTCGCGACAGAACCGGGCCCAGACCCTCTTACTCCCCTCCCGCTCCCGAGCCGGGCCCAGGGCGCCTCAGCCCGCCGGAACCGGAAACGCGTGAGGTTCCCTGAAGGAACCGCCGCCATTTTGAATACGGGCAACCCCTGTTATTTCTATGGTGACCGCCGCCATTTTGAGTACGGGCATTCTCCCTTTATTCCTATGGTGACCGCCGCCATTTTGAGAGCTGGCAGCACCGCCCCTCACACACAAACCCACAAAATTCCTATGGCGGCTTTCTTAAAATCACAAAATTCCAGTCGTGCCTTTTCCATGGAAACCGTGACTTTATCCCAATAAAAACCGGCAGAGTTTTGAGCCGTGGGACCGCGTCCCGGTGAGGGCAAAGCGGCGCTATTCTAACCTCGGGCATTTCCCGCCTTCTGTTGCTACGGCAACCGCGCCATTTTGATTAAGGGCAGCCCCTGTTATTTCCTATGGCAACCACCGCCATTATGATTAAGGGCAGCCCGTTATTCCTATGGCGACCGCCGCCATTTTGAGAGCTGGCAGCACCGCCCCTCACACACAAAAAACCCACAAAATTCCTATGGCGGCTTTCTTAAAATCACAAAATTCCAGTCGTGCCTTTTCCATGGAAACCGCGACTTTATCCCAATAAAAACCGGCGGCGTTTTGAGCCCCGAGACCGCGTCCCAGTGAGGGCAGAGCGGCGCCATTTTAACCTCGGGCATTTCCCGCCTTCTGTTGCTACGGCAACCGCCGCCATTATGATTAAGGGCAGCATCCCATAATTTCCATGGTGACCGCCGCCATTTTGATTAAGGGCAAAACCCTCCCCTCGTTGTTTCCATGGTCACCGCCGCCATGTTGACACCGGGCAATTTTCCCGCCTCTCGTTTCTATGGCAACCGCCGCCATGTTCCTTGATCACGCCCCTTTAAGGGCACGAAGCCGCCGCCGCCATCTTGGTTGAGGGCGCCGCCATTTTGTGAGGGGATTTTTGGGTTGATTTTTCTCAATTTTGGTGATTTTTCTCAATTTTTGCGGTTTTTTTTCCCTTTTCATTTTCAAATCACGCACGGGGTGATCACAGAGCTTTAATTGTTTTCTACACGCGAGGTTGTGGGAATTTTTTGGGGTTTTGGAACAATTTTTGGAGTAAATTCCTAAATTATTCCCTCGAAGTTTCGGGGTTGCCAGCAGAGGTCGGGGTCCGGTTTGGGGGTACCTGAAATGAAAAAAAATGGGGGATCCCCCCAAAAATTAAATTTTAAATTAAATTAAATTTAAATAAAATAAAATAAAATAAAATTTTGAATTAAATTGTTTTATTATCAAGAATTTTATTAATTTTATTAATTATTAATTATATTATTATTAATTAATTATATTTTAATTACATTAAATTATTTTATTATTAGTTACTACTTTTATTATTAATTTTATTAATTATTAATTGTAATAATTATAAATTAATTTTATTTTAAATTACATTAAATTTTAAATTAAATGAAACTAAATTAAAATAAAACTATTTTAAAATTATCTTATTAATTATTAATTTTATTAATTATTAATTATATTAATTATTAATTAATTCATTTTATTCTAAGTTACATTACATTTTAATTTAATTTAATTTAACGTTAATTTTATATTAAATAAAATTAAATTTTAAATTAAATCTAAATTAAATTAAATTTGGGGGGTCTCCCTAATTTGGGGGAATTTTAGGGGATTTTGGGGGCACCTGAGGGGAACAAACAATGGGGGATCCCCCCCAAAAATTAAATTTTAAATTAAATTAAATTAAATTAAATTAAATTAAATTAAATTAAATGTTGGGGGTCTCCCTAATTTGGGGGAACTTTAGGGGATTTTGGGGCTCACCTGCCCTCGCCCCTCGGGGTTTTCGGGCTCCGCCGCCATTTCGGGGGGGTCCGACCCCTCCATTTCTTCTTCCTCCTCCTCCTCTTCTTCCTCCTGGGGCTCCCCCGGGTTGGGATTTTGGGGGTCCCCGGGGCGGGGCCGGCCACGCCCACACACCTGGCACAGGTGAGGGAGCCCCGGGGCTGAACAATTCCCACATAAAACTGAGGAATTCCCGCCCAAAACTGAGGAATTCCCGCCCAAAATTGAGGAATTTGCACCCAAAATTGAGGAATTCCCGCCCAAAACTGAGGAATTTGCACCCAAAATTGAGGAATTTGCACCCAAAATTGTGGAATTTCTGCCCGAAATTGAGGAATTGCTGCTCAAAATTGAGGAATTCCCGCCAGGAATTGAGGAATTCCCACCTGAAATTTTGGAATTTCCACCCGGAATAGAGGAATTCCCGCCCGAAATTGAGGAATTTCCGCCCAAAATTGTGGAATTCCCACTTAAAATCGTGGAATTCCCACCCAAAATTGAGGAATTCCCACCCGGAATTTGGGAATTCGCACTTGAAATGGAGGAATTTCCACCCGGAATTTGGGAATTCCCTCCCAAAGTTGAGGAATTCCCACCCGGAATTTGGGAATTCCCACCCAAAATCGCAGAATTTGCACCCAAAATTGTTGAATTCCCGCCCAAAACTGAGGAATTCCCACCAATAATTTGGGAATTCCCTCCCGAAATTGTGGAATTTCCACTCAAAATTGAGGAATTCCCACCAGGAATTTGGGAATTCCCTCCCGAAATTGTGGAATTCCCACCCAAAGTTGCAGAATTTGCACCCAAAATTGTTGAATTCCCGCCCAAAATTGAGGAATTTCCACCCAAATTTGAAGAATTCCCACCAGGAATTAAGGAATTTCCACCTGGAGGAATCGAGGAATTCCCACCTGGAATTTGGGAATTCCCACCCAAAATTGAGGAATTCCCACTCAGAATTCCGGAATTCCCACCCGAAATCGCAGAATTTACACCCAAAATTGTGGAATTCCCACCCGGAATCGAATTCCCACCCAAAACTGTGGAATTCCCACCCGGAATCGAATTCCCGCCCGGAATTTGGGAATTCCCGCCAGGAAATTCCAATTTTTCCACCAATTCCTGCAGTTTGGAGGTCTCGGAAGGGGCGTGGCCGGGCGGGTTGGGGGCGGGGCCGGGCGAGGGCGTGGCCGAGCCCTCGTGGGCGGGGCCGGGCGGGCGCAGCAGGAGGAGCTTGGGGAAGGGGGCGGGGCCGGATTTGACCTCTTGACCTTTGGGGCTGGGCAGAGGGGGCGTGGCCGGAGGCTGGGGGGGCGTGGTCACTTCCGGGGGGACCTGTGGGGTGACCAGAGTGACCCAATGACCCCGAGCTTGACCTCCTGACCCCAACCTTGACCCCAACCTTGACCCAGTGACCCCCTGACCCCAAATGTGACCCCCTGACCCCAAATGTGACCCCCTGACCCCACCACTGACCCACTGACCCCAGCCTTGACCCACTGACCCCAAAAGTGACCCCCGACCCCACAATGACCCGTTAACCCCATAACTGACCCCACCACTGACCCCTTGACCCCATCACTGACCCACTGACCCCAAATGTGATCTGTTGACCCCAATCTTGACCCCCTGACCCCAACCTTGACCCACTGACCCCATCACCGCCCCACTGACCCCAGCCTTGACCCACTGACCCCCAAATGTGACCCCGACCCCATCAGACCCCACTGACCCCAGCCTTGACCCAATAACCCCCAAATGTGACCCCTTGACCCCATCACTGACCACTTGACCCCAGCCTTGACCCAGTGACCCACTGACCCCAAATGTGACCCACTGACCCCAAATGTGACCCCCTGACCCCATCACTGACCCCAGCCTTGACCCACTGACCCCAAAAGTGACCCCCGACCCCACAATGACCCGTTAACCCCATAACTGACCCCACCACTGACCCCTTGACCCCATCACTGACCCACTGACCCCAAATGTCACCCCTGACCCCAACCTTGACCCCATTCCTGACCCCAGCTTTCCCCAATGACCCTGTGACCCATCTCT
>JAJEOU010001693.1:0-15346 GCA_021534815.1 Acrocephalus arundinaceus
CTTGTCTCCCCCAGGCACCTTGCAGAGCCCCAGCCATGCTGTTTACCCCAGCCTGCCCACGGCCAGCCTGGGGCTGCTCCCGGGGCTTTTCTGGGCTCAGCATTGGCCTGGGAAAAGTGTTCTGGAGAGAGCCTGGGCAAGGAGCCTGCAGCCCCCAGGCCCTGGCCTGAGGCGCAGCGCTGCCCCAGCAGTGCCCATGGCCTGTCCCTGCTGCAGCCCCGCACTGCCACCCCCAGCACTGTGCCCGGCCCCGAGAGCACTCAGGCCCTACAGCAACACCAGGGCCAGCAGGGCAGCGGGGCAGGGCCACGGCAGCAGCACTGGCAACACCAAGGGCTGCTGCTGCTGCTGCTGGGCACAGCTGCTGTGCCAGCACTGATCTGCCCCCAGCTCTGCACACAGACATTGCTGCTGCAGCTGCAGAGAAGGGAACCAAAGGGGCATCTCTGCAGAAAACTTGGCTGGGAGATCCTTGAGTTCTTTTAAAGCCACCAAGATCCCAGCCCCTCATTGACACAGTCTGTGGTCACAGGGAAGGTGCAGAGAAACAAAATGATTAATGGCAAACAGTTTTTTTTTTTGAACAAGTTAAAAAAGTAAAACACAGGGCAAAAAACCCATAGCCCAACATACAAAAGCTATAAAATATGACTTTTTTAAAAGTGATTTGCAGAAACTGTCCATCAGTTTAATGTTTCTGAATCCATCCAGTCATCAGCCTCCACACTGCAGCCTTGAGCTCCTGGTTCCTCAGGCTGTAAATGAGGGGGTTCAGGGTTGGAGGCACCATTGAGTACAGAACTGACAGGGCCAGATCCAGGGATGAGGAGGAGATGGAGGGGGGCTTCAGGTGAGCAAATATGGCAGTGCTGACAAACAGGGAGACCACGGCCAGGTGAGGGAGGCAGGTGGAAAAGGCTTTGTGCCGTCCCTGCTCAGAGGGGATCCTCAGCACAGCCATGAAGATCTGCACATAGGAGAAAATCATGAACACAAAACAACCTAATACAACACATGCATTAACTGCAATGAGCCCAACTTCCCTGAGATGGGATTTGGAGCAGGAGAGCTTGAGTATCTGTGGGATTTCACAGAAGAACTGGCCCAGGGCATTGCCATGGCACAGGGGAAGGGAAAATGTATTGGCTGTGTGCATGAGAGCAATGAGAAAGCCACTGGCCCAGGCAGCTGCTGCCATGTGGGCACAAGCTCTGCTGCCAGGAGGGTCCCGTAGTGCAGGGGTTTGCAGATGGACACATAGCGATCGTAGCACATGACAGTCAGAAGGGCAAGCCCTGTTGTAGTGAAGGAAAAAAAAAAAAAAAACTTGAGCAGCACATCCTGCATATGAGATGGTTGTGGTGTCCCAGAGGGAATTGTGCATGGCTTTGGGAACAGTGGTGCAGATGGAGCCCAGGTCGGTGAGGGCCAGGTTGAGCAGGAAGAAGAACATGGGGCTGTGCAGGAGGTGGCCGCAGGCTACGGCGCTGATGATGAGGCCGTTGCCCAGGAGGGCAGCCAGGGAGATGCCCAGGAAGAGGCAGAAGTGCAGGAGCTGCAGCTGCCGCGTGTCTGCCAATGCCAGCAGGAGGAAGTGGCTGATGGAGCTGCTGTTTTTCATGAGCTTCCCCTGGGTTTCAGCACCTTTCTGACAAGGAGAAGGCAGTGACAGATTACTGTTGATGTCTCAGAATTAAATCTATACCAATCCTCATGTAAATCTCCCCAAATCACCTCCAGCACACAAAACTTTTTCTGGCTCATTTCATTGACTCTGGTGAGAGCTGGCTTAGAAATCTCCAAGGAGCATGGGGTCCTCCCGATGTGCTTGAGGAATCAGTGTTTCCCTACAACAACAGGTAAATAGGAGCTAGGAGTGATGTTTGATTAAAATCATTCTCAATTCACCTGACTGCAGGGCAGAGCTCTGGGGATATTGTTTTAGTTATTTGCTTCTACTTTCCCCAGCACAGGCAGTGGAATTTTTAAGGCAGAGATCCTTGGCATTTCCACTTGTTTCTGAGAGACACCTCGTGGTTTCTTTGAGGCAGAGATCATCCCTTGTTGCAGGGTGGGGCAGACAGGCTGTCCATCAGCCCTGCTCTCAGCTGCCCAGGGCTGTCACCTCTGGGGGCTGGAGGGCGATGGCACCCAGGGCTTCCCTGAGGAGGAACAGAGAGTCCTGCAGACTCATTGCCCAGAGCTCCCACCTGAGCTGCCAACAAAGGCAGCAGCAAGAGGAGAGGAAAAGGAGAAATTCCCCAACACTGCTCTGGAGGCTGTACAGGGATATCAGATGGGAACAGGGAGTGTCCTGTCATCAAGGGGATCTGCCAGGGAGGGAACTCCTGCCACTGACCCATGGGGGCAAAGGCTCTGCTTGGTGGTGCAGGAGATCAGGAGCTTGTGCTGGGGAAGAAATCTGCAGTGCAGGGATGGCCCAGAGCTTCCTTATCCCCCCTGCCAGGGCATTTAAGCAGCAGCTCCCTCTCCCTGCCTGCCCAGGGCCCTGCTGCTGCAGCTGTCCTTCCTGCAGCTGCCCTGTGCAGGGATGGGCCCTGCCAGTGCTGCCAGAGCCCAGCCCAGCCCTGGGGGCTCAGCTCTGCCCTGCAGAGCCCTCCCAGCTCAGGCACTGCCCAGGGGCAGCTCTGGCTCTGCGGCTCTGATGGCAACGTCAGAGCAACCCTGAGGAGGCTGGAAAGTGACACTAGTGCCGTCTGCAAGGGACCCTGTGCTGATTCTGTCTCTGCCTTGTTTAATAAAGTTGGAAAGAAAACTGGTTTTTTATTTGCTCAATTTGAACTGAAAGATTGAATATCTGGGTGCAATTTCCCACACAGGCAACACACAGCAGTATTTTTAGAAAGCAGGATTTTCCCTTTAATGCAGCCCCTGCCTTAGTGTGCTCCCTGTATAATCTACTTGGAAATGTTCTGGAGTTAAATCTCATGCTGGGAGCAGTCTTTAACAATGCAGCATCCTCACCACACACAGAAAACACTTCCACGCCTTACCAGTTGTCTCCTTCCACCCAGATCTTGTCCCCCAGTGCTGGCAGCAGCCCCCCGGGCCGGCTGAGAGCTGTCCCTGGCAGGCAGCAGAGTCCCTGGGCCAGCACAGCGCCCTGGGCTGCAGGACCCTGCTCTGCACCACAGCCCTGGGCACCCCTGGCTGCTCTACACAAGAGATCATCAGAGAATGTACTCACACAGTCTGTAGGCATTGGGGATGTTGCAGCTTGAGGAGATCACTGCAGGAGCTGCAGCTGCATTGTCCTGCAGCCTGAGGTTCCTGTGCCAAGGGCTGGCAGTGATTCTTCCCCAGTCCCTTCTCAGCCCCTTCCCAGCGCTGAGTGATTGAAGCTCTCTGTGCCTGTGTGCTGTGCCCGGGGTGGCTGCAGGCAGTGCCCCAGCTCTGCTGGGCTGACAGAAAAGCTGCTCATCCAGAGAAATATGTTTTTAAGCTCTTCTTGGTTGCCAGAAACTGCCTCTGGATGATGAGCTCATCAGCACAGAAAGAGCACAAGGACTTTAATGACCCTCTCAGGGCTTTGTGCTGAGGCCCTGAACATCAGTCCCTGAGAGGGAGATGAAGAAACCTCTCCAGAACTCCAAGGCAGAAGCCAACTCCAAAGTTTCTGGAAGTTTTAATGGGTCCCACTGAGGGACACGACACAGAAAGTGTCCCCAGGCCCCAGGCAGAGCAGAGAACTGCAGGCAGTGATGACAGATGGGGACAAAGAGAAGCCAAGTCTTGCTGCCCTGGGCCACAGCAGCCTCTGTGCCACCAAGGACACTGAGGAGACCCCTTGTCCTGAGGCCCTGGGGCCTCCTGGCACAGCCCCAGCAAGGCTGGGCACTGTCAGCCCCTTGTCCTGCCCTCAGCATCCCCCTCCCATGCCAGTGGCCTCCAGGATGTGCTGGAAGGAGTCCCTGGGGAAGGAGCCTTGGTCAGCAATGGCCCTGGGGGGCTCCTTCATGCTGCCAGGGACTGCAGGTTTTTCCAAGGACTTTGGGTTTGGCTTTTGCCTTGGAGTCTCTGAGAGGTTTGTGCAATCCTGGCCTCCAATTCTCTGCTTTAATGAGTCCCTTGAGAGGCTTTGTCAGTAACAACACTCAGTGGGGATCATTAATACTTCAAGGTACTTCAGTTCTTTTAGGGTACTTGGTGTTTCCCTTTTCAAACTGACTCTAGGAAAAGTTTGTGCAATCATGGCCCCAATTATATCCTTTAAGAAGTCCCTGGGGATTCTTAGTCAGTAAAAACACTAAGTGGGGCTTATTAATACTTCAGGATACTCAAAGTTTATTACAGAACGTTTTTTGACACTAAGTCTGAAAGTTTTGTGCAATCATGGCCCCAATTATCTGCTTTAATGAGTCCCTTGGGATTCTTAGCCAGTAACAACACTCAGTGGGGTTTATTAATACTTCAAGGTACTCAGGGTTAGTTTAAGTACTTCTTTGGGCCACTGAGTGAGAAGTTTTTGTGCAATCCTGGCCTCCAATTACCTGCTTTAATGAGTCCCTTGAGAGCTTTGCAATGACGCACAGTGGGGCTAACTAATGCTTTGAGACAGTCAAGATTTTAAAGATACTTTGGATTTTCCTTTGGATTTTCCATCCTACGCTGAGTCTCTGAGAGGTTTTTGTGCAATCTTGGCCTCCAGTTCTCTCCTCTACAGACCTCATGAGGAGCCTGTGTTGGGGATGGACCTCAGTGCAACCCATTAATACTTCAAGACACTTTGGGTTTTTCTTCTGACTTGGACACAGGTTTGTGCAATCTCCTCTCAGGCCCTGATGTTCCAGGGTTCAGCACCAAATGCACCACGGGGCTCATTAGGATCAAGCAAGTCCTGAAAAACCATGGCACTGCCTTGATTTCCCTTTAGTCTTTTGCAGTTCATTAGGAAGTCTTTTTTCCTAGAGTTATGGGGAAATATTTCAAAAAAACCCATATTCATATTTTCATGGGTATATTTTTCTCTTCAGAGAAGAGATGACTGCAACATTCAGGGATTGATATTGGTACGGGGTGTCTCCTCAGGAGGTCTGGCCTGGTCAGAGAAGCTGTTCCTTGAGGTCTGACCCAGTGTGGGCAACCTTGCTCCACAATCCACAACCCCATCCTGTCTCTCCTCACTCACCTGGGACCTGCTTTGCTTGGAGAACTGGCTGCACTCTGGCAAAGAGGGGTTTTCTTCCTTTTTTACCAACCTAAAACTCCTGAGTTTCAGAAAATCTCAAAAAATCTCAAGTGTTAATCAGCAAAAACAGATGTGACCATGGACAGAGACTCTCTAACTAGTTAAAGTCAGTAATTGTTACGTTTATTAACACCAGCGGGTGGCATGCGAGTCATCTCCAAAAGGTGTGACCACCCCGTACAAGGTTCTTTGACCTCTCTTTATTTCCCAAGATCTTACATACAATGCATGTGCATAACCCCAGCAACTCCCATCCCTGCTCTGTATTTAATGAGGCTATTAGTCCTTCATGTGTGTGCAATTCTTCTCTTGAATTGGGTCAGTGATCTCAAAGGATGAAGTCAGGAGAGTCTTCCTCAGGTCTCTGTGACCCTCTGGCACAATCCAAGGTCCCCTGCTTTGTGATTGATTGATTGATTGATAGAAAGTCCAGGTGCTGGTCATTGTTCTACTGGTTTCAATCTGTTCTTATAAAGGTTCACTTACTCCTATTCCTTCTTTAAACAAGCTCATAATGGCAAACAATACAACAATTAGCCTTAGCTTAAGCATCTAATAATCATTAACCTATCATTTGCTAATGAAACTTACACCCTGATCCATATAAATTACTTCCATTTCTTAGCTAAAATCTTAGCTCTTTAAAATCATGATTCAGTGCCCCCCGAATGTTGGGGTGCCCCCTGAATGTTGGGGTGTCCCCCCACAGCCCTCCCGCTGCCGAGGGTAATCAGCATCCACATCGATCGGGAGTACGCGACGGTGGCCGTCATCTTCTCTCAGCCTGTCAGGGTGAGTGGGGACACCCGGGAACTCCCCAAATCACCTGGGTACCCCCCAAATCACCTTAGTAACCCAAAAAAAATCACCAGATACACCCAAAAATCTCCTGAGTACCCTCAAAATCTCCTGGATACATCTAGGTATCCCCCTCCCAATGAGCTAGATACCCCCAAAAATCTTCTCAGTCCTTCCCAAAAATCACCTGGGTACTTTCCAAAATCACCTGGGTACCCCCCAAAATCACCTGAGTATCTCCCCAAATCTCCTGCATTCTCCCCAAAAATCACCTGGATACAGAATTTTGAGTACCCCCAAAAATTCTTGGGCCCCTGACCAAAATGGTGGTCGTGACTACCCACTTCTTTGACTGGGTAGACGCAGACGCAGTGTCCCATTTTTCATATTGACTTGAATGGGTAGACCTGGTGTCCCTCAATCCCTATTTACTTGCGTGGGTAGACCTGGTGTTCATTTTACCCCCATTAATCCCCAGTAACCCTTCCCAGTGCTCCCAGTAATGCCCCGGAGCTCCCAATAACCCCATTGCCTCCATTTAACCACTCCCAGTGCTCCCAGTAACCCCTCCCAGTGCTCCCAGTTTGCTCAGTTTCCCACATTCCTCCCTCCCAGTGCTTCCTAAACCCCCCAAGTGCTTCCAGTTCTGCTCCCAGAGCTTGCCCTTAGCCCTGACAGGTACTCCCATTTTAACCAGTAACCCTTCCTGATCAAGTGCTATTAATGGGTAGACCTGGTGTCTCTAAATCCCATTTTGCTTTACTAGGGTAGATCTGGTTTCTTTTTCTATCTATTGATTTCAAAGGGTAGACCTGGTGCCTTTTCTCTGCCATTCATTTCAGTGGGTAGACCTGATGTCCCAAATATTTTGGGGTTAAAAACACCAATTTCAGGCTTGGAAATTCCCAATTTAGGGTGGGAAACTGCCCCAAATTTTGTTCTTTTTCCCCCACACCTGAACCTGGTGTGCCCGGAGCTGAGGGCAGCGCTGGACGGCACCGCCCTGGCTGTTACTGTTAGGTCGGATGTGACACACACACACATGATCAGGATACAAAATGGAAGAAGTTTTCTTCTGTGTGTTCTCCAGCTTATATACTGTTAACAAAGTGTGATCTTAAGTCATTGACTACATTGGTGCAAAGCAAATGTCATCAATATAGTTGGCAAAAGTTTGACAGAAAGTTAGTAAGGCACAAATATACACTTTTACTTATGCACGTAGTCTAACTTACAAAAAATTTCATCTATCTTTTTTCATCAGTTCCCATGCTGTGGTGGTTTTGACCAGCAAGTGAGTTTTCAGGATGTTCAGGAAAGAACCAATTGAAAGTAGTTACATCTCCGTGGACATGAAAGGTTTAAATATCATTCTAACATTTGCGAGCTGCAGCAAGAGAGAGAAAAAGACCTTGGGCAGATTTAACCCTTTCCTGGCAACATGAAGCTTTCAGAACTCCAACCCTTTCGCAGAGGGAGAGAAGGAGACCAGAGTGATTTAAAATGTAGAGAGACAGCATGATACAGTCAGCAAAAGAACTGATAAAAGTTATCTGGAAGAAAGGATTGAGCAAGTGGACATTTTTGACTGGACTTCTCTAGATGTAAACCATGGAGAAATGGACTATTTCTTGTAATCTATTGATGCTGTTTTGGGGCAATGCTGTTCCAGCTGAAGGTAATAGACCGATGTAATTGAGATTTCATTGAGAATGTTGTAGAGGAAGTTCCCCAGCTCCTGAGATAAAAAGAGGTCTCAGCTGTCTGAGATGCAGATTTGGCCCTTTAGCTGTAGTGAAAGGAGGTCTCTTGAGAGAGAAACGATTTTAAAGATAGAAGAAGAGGATCTTTGCAAAATACTAAAAAAAGCATTCTTAAACTAATATACCAAATATGCTGAGAGGCCCATGAGTAGCCAAGAGAAAGGCTGCTCATGGGTGAGATGGCACAATCTGCAAAATTCCAGCGGCTGGAGGTTGGTGACATTGGGAGCCACCAGACTGGTTTGTTCTTGTGGTGAATGTCTCCAATGGGACATCTAGTGAGACTCCTCTCCAAAGGTGATGAAAGATTATGTTTAAATTGTTGAAACTGACTGAAAATCACAGTTTTGTCTCTCTATGTTAGTTTTGGGAAAGTGAACAGTTTCTGGGGGAAAGAGAAGTCTTTTGAAGCTTCAATTTTTTTCTTTTTATTTTTTCCTTTATACTTTAGAGTATGTAAATAAACTATCTTTGTAAGTTTAAAAGTTCAGGCCTGTTTTACTTTTTATTTTTTCCTAGTCCAACTATCACAGGACACCAGGTCTACCCCAATTAAAGTCAATGGGGATGTAGGGATACCAGGGCTGTCCATTAATAGGGCTTGGTCAGGAAGGGTTACTGGTTAAACTGGGAGCACTGGGAAAGGCTAAGGGGAAACACTGGGGGAGGAACTGGAAGCACTGGTGGGGAACTGGAAGCACTGGGAGGGAGGAAAGGGGGAAACTGGGCAAACTGGGAGCACTGGGAGGGGCTACATGGAGGACTGGGAGGGTAAACTAATCAAACTGGGAGATATTCCTGGGAGCACTAGAGGTGGCTAAGGGCGGGAACTGGGGTTACTGGGAGAATTGGGAGTGGCTGAGGGTGGGAACTGGAGTTACTGTGAGCCCTGGGGCATTGCTGGGTACACGGGGAAGGGTTACTGGGGGTAAATGGGGGTAGACAGGACACCAGGTCTGCCCAATCAAGTAAACAGTGATTTAGGGACACCACGTCTACCCAGTCAATGCAATGGGATTCACAACCACCAGTTTGGTGGGGCCCGAGGATTTTGGGGGGTACCCAGGTGTATCCAGATGACTTTTGAGGGGTTCTCAAATAATTTTTTGTGGGTACTGAGGTGATTTGAAGGAGTATCTAGGTGTATCCAGGTGGTTTTGGGGAGTACCAGGGTGATTTGGGGAGGGGAGAATCCAGGTGATTTTTTGGGGTTCCCAGGGATCCCTACTCACCCTGATGGCCTGGCAGAAGATGACTGCCAGAATCGTGTCCTCACAGTCAGTGTTCACACAGATGACACTCTGAGGCAGGGGGGCTGTGGGGGGACACTCCAAAATTCAGGGGGCACCCCAACATTCAAGGGGCACCCCAAAACTCCAGGGGAGGGCCCCAGGGATGGGAGGAAGCCCCGAGTTACCTCTGGAGAGGATGCTGTGCAGGTACACCCACGTGCTTTAGTCCGTGGGGTTGGTGAAGACAGCGTTGGGCACCAGCTCCAGCTCTGGAGAGGGGCAAAGGGGGCACCCCAAAATCTCAGGGGGGCAGCCAGGGGACACCCTGAGATCTGAATGGAGGCACCCAGGTGTGAGGTGGCTCAGGTCTACCCATCAAAACAAATGGGGATTTTTAGGGACACCAGGTCTACCCATTGAAACCAATGGGGATTTTTAAGGACAAGAAGTCCACCCATTAAAACCAGTGGAGATTTTTAGGGCCAACAGGTTCAACCTCTTTATCCAATGAGGATTTAGGGACAACAAGTCTACCCATTAAAACCAATGATGTTTAGGAACAACAGGTCTAGCCTTCGAAACCAATGGGGATTTACGGACATGGGGTCTACCCAATAAAATCAAAAGGGATTTTTTAGAGACCATGTCTGTTAAGGGCAATGTCAATCTGGGGAAACCAGGTCTGCCGATTCAAGGCAATGGAGATTTAGGGACACCAGATTCATCTTAATTAAAGATAAAGAGAATTTTGGAACACCAGGTCAAGCCACAAATGTGGGGAATTTGGAAAATTGGGTCCAGGCATTACTGGGAATTTAGGGATGTCAGGTCTGCCCATTGAAATAATGGGATTTTTTGGTCCACCAGGTCTAATCTTTAAGGACAATGGGGATTTAAAGACACCAGGTCTACCCATTGAAACCAATGGGGATTTCAGGAAAACAGGTCTACCCATCAATGGAAATGGTGATCTGGGGACACCAGGTATACGCATGAACAACTGTAAAGACATCAGGTCTTCCACTGAAGTCAATGGGGATTTAGGGAAAACAGATTTTTGGGACAGCAGATCTACCCATTGAAGTCAATGGAAATTTTTTGGACACCATTGAACCCAACAGAGCTCAAGTTCAAGCAAGGGGCTGGAGAATTTTTGGAATAGGATCTTGGTGAAATTCTGGGAATTTTTCCAGGGGAATCTCTCACCTTCCTTCAGCCTTTCGGGGGGCAGCATCCCACCCTCACCATTCCTGCAGTACCTGGTGGGTGCCAGGAGTCACAGCCAGTGGTGCCAGGCCAAGAAGCTGGAGAAGTTGTGGCTCAGCAAGGTCATGGCAAAGGCCAGCTTGGCCTCAGGGTCCTACCTGGCCACCAGTGCCTGTCTGTGGTCCCAGGTGTTGACTGGGAGGGCACCAGTACAAACCAGTAAGCTACAGAAGCTGCCCCTGAGCCCCTGCAGCCTGAAGTGGCAGCTCCCAGTACAAACCAGTAAGGGTTAATGCACCCAAACCCATTCTCTCTATGGGGTTTAGGGGCACAAGGTCTACCCTATTGAAGTCAAAGGGGATTAAGGGACATCAGGACTACCCGTTCAAACCAACAGGGACGTTGGGACGTCAGGTCTACCCATGAAAGGCAGCTCTAAGGGCTCCCAGTGTGGTCTTGGGGCTCCTACTTTTACCAGGTTTATACTGGGAGGGCACCAGTATGAACCGGCAAGCATCAGGAGCATCCCCCAATCACCTGAGCCCTGTGAGGGCAGCCCCCAGTATAAACCAGTAAGGCCAGCTGAACCTTAAGTCACTCCCAGTGGGTCCCAAGCCCCATCCCAGTATAAACCAGTACATCCCAATATAACCCAGTACATCCCAGTATAACACAGTATGAACCAGTGCTCCCAGCAAGCCATTCCTGTAAAAATGAGTATAAACCAGTGCAAACCAGTGTAACCCAGTAAAACCCAAAAACTCCCAGCACCATCCCAGTACAAACCAGTAAAATCCAGTGTAACCCAGTAACCCCTCCTGTGTTAAATCACATGAAGGATGCTGCCAAAAGGGCATTTCAGATCATGCCCACTAAAGATCCTAGGCAGGGTTATATCTCAATTAAACAATCCCCTTCTGAGCCTTTCCTAGATTTTATAGATAGACTTCATGCAGTGGTGGAAAACCAGAGAAAGGACCAGGAGTTGCAACAGAAGATGATCCTGGAAGTGGCACAAAGCCACTTGGTGCCTGGAAGTGGCACAAAGCAATGCCAGTGATGTCTGCAAGAGGATCATCTCCGGGCTTCTCGTTGCTCCGCCTCCAACCCTGGACCTCCTCACTGAGACCTGCACCAAGTGCACCACAAGGGACCCAGATGAACAGCGGAAAGGGTCTGGGCTCAGAGGCCGGATTGCAGCACCAGCCACCATTCCAGCTGGACCAGCAGTGGCTGGGAGGGTCAAATGTCTCCAGTGTTGTCGGGAGGGACACGTGATGTGCTTTTGTCCCTTTAAGAATAAAACATCACACACACTGTTGGGAAAAGTGGGGGAGGGGGAGAAATAGGACATTCCAGTTCCAAAAAACTAGGGGAGGAGCCTGAGCTACTCCCATGTGATGAAACAAATGGGACAGGTCACTGACTTTTCAGGGGTTTTGGGGCAACCCAGTTCTGGGAAGGTATGGGACCCTAAGGAACCCTCAGGGTTGGTAACAACCAAGAGGATATGGAAGCCATTTAGGCTTGAGTTAACAACAGGTATGCCTTTCAACACACCGGACTGGCAAGTGGTCACCGTTGACCCTGGACATGTCACCAACCTACAGCAGACTGATAGTAAGTGCCTTGTTATCAGGGATTCTAAGCACATTCCCTCGGAGATCAAGATTAGTCCAGCACTTTTGCCATCAGATCCGGAGCAACGAGCTCTCCTGGCACGTTGTGTCCATCCTCCCCTCTTCCTACCAAAGGGCCGAGTCATTGCCCAGGCCATACCACTGCCCAAACTGCCCTAGGATGGTCTGGACCTTTGGGTCTATTGGACAGAAATGGTGGGAGAGAACAAACCCGAAATTTGGTGTGGGCTCAAGAGGGAGGGGGATTTCATCCAGCTCCAGGGAATGATGGACACAGGATCAGATGTGACAGTCATACCACCACCACACAAGTGGCCATCACATTGGGAGTTGCAACCCATGGCTGGTAAGGTTACAGGTACAGGGGACACACAATTGGCAAAACAATCCAAGAGCATTGTGCAAATTGAGGGACCAGATGGGCAATTGGCTTCTCTGTTTGTTCTAGATTCCAAATTTACCTTGTGGGGAAGAGATGCCATGTCCCAGTAGGGACTTAAAGTAAAGATCCCAAAAAACCCAAAAGATTTTTAATTGCCTTCACTGAGGAGCGCTGCTACCAAAAACTAACATTGCTGAGGGATACCCCAATTTGGGAGGATCAGTGACCGCTGAACAAACAGAAATTGAAGGCACTCAACTTGGGGAGGAGCAATTGGCTAAAGGTCATATTGTGGAAACTAACAGTCCCTGGAATTCTCTGGTGTTTAAGAACAAAAAGCCGGGGAAGGCCAGGTGACACCTCCTCTACGATTTGGAAAAAAAAAAGAGGTCATTGAGGGGATGGGGTCTCTTCAGCCACATATGCCATCCCCTTCAATCCTCTCCCAAAGTGGGAATTTGGCTGTTATTGATATAAAAGATTGTTTTTTTCCAGATTTCAATAGATCCAGCCAATGCCCCACAGTTTGCATTCTCTGTTCCATCAGAAGGGAGGCACCCATGAAGCATGGGGATTTTTGGACATCAGGTCTATCCATGAAAGGGGGGTCTGGAGAGTTTTTCTACAAGGGTTAAAGAACTCACCAAGTATTTGCCAGTGGTACATGGCCAAAATACTGTCCCTGGTGTGTGCCAAGGCTGGAGAGGCCGTCATCCTTCATTATATGGATGACGTGCTTGTGTGTGCCCCCAGTGACAATGCACTTACACAAATTCTGGATGAGACTATCACTGCTTTGGCCACTGCGGGATTTGAGTTGCAGCAGGAAAAAGTGCAGAGACTGCCACCTTGGAAATACCATGGGCCTGAGATTGCCAACCGGACCAGAACACCCTAGAAGTTGGTAACCAGTGAGAGACCTGAGACTTTGAAGGATCTCCAGCAGCTGTGTGGATCTTTGAATTTGGTCAGGCCTTGGCTTGGGCTTACTATGGAGGACCTAGCCCCTCTCTTTAATTTTTTAAAGGAGGGAGAGGAGTTGGGTTCTCCAAGGGCTCTGACTCAGGAGGTTCGGCAGGCATTGGAGAGGGTTCAGTCGGCAATGTCCAGCCGGCAGGCCCATCACTGCCAGCCAGAACTTCCATTTAATGTCATCATTTTGGGAAAATTGCCACACTTGCATGGGCTGATTTTTCAGTGGGACAAGGACCAGAAGTACCCCCACCTGATCATAGAATGTGTGTTCCTAAGTCATCAGCTGTCCAAAAGTATCACTAAACCACAGGAGTTGATGGCTCAGCTGATCAGCAAAGCAAGGGTCAGGATGGGACTGCTGGCAGGGTGTGAGTTTGCATGCATTCCTGTGCCAATCAAATTGTCAGCTGGAAGGTTAACAAAGGAGGCTTTGGAGCAGTTGCTCTGTGAGAATGAGATGTTGCAGTTTGCTCTGGATAGCTACCCAGGGAAAATTTCAATCCATTGCTCAAACCACAAATTATTTCATTCAGAATTTAATTTGATTCCAAAAGAGAAACAGAGCCACAAACTTCTCAAAGCTCTGACAATTTTTACTGATGAAAACAGAGGGTCACACAAGTAAGTGGTGACTTGGAAGGATCCTCAAACTCAGCAGGGGGAGGCTGACATCGAGGTAGTCAAAGGTTCACCTCAGGTGGCTGAGTTGGCCGCAGTCATCAGGGCTTTTGAGAAGTTTTCCGAAACCATTAATTTGATTACTGATTCAGCATTTGCAGAAGGGATAGTGTCCAGAGCAGAGAATGCAGTTCTCAAATAAGTCTCAAATCAAGCCATTTCCAAGCTGCTCTCAGAGCTGACACACCCAGTGTCCCACAGAGAGCATCCTTACTGCGTTATGCATGTGAGATCACACACTGACCTTCCTGGTTTCAGCACAGAGGGTAACCGCAGAGCAGATGCCCCAGCTGCTCCTGTGCAGCTGGGTGGCCAACCTAACATTTTCCAGCAGGCCAAACTCAGCCATCAGCAATTCCACCAGAATGTCCCAGGCCTGGTGCGCCAATTCCACCTAAGGCGGGACCAGGCCAAGGCAATCATAGACACATGCCCAAGCTGCCAAAAGTTTTCCTTATCCTCTCTGGGATCAGGGGTCAACCCCAGAGGGCTTGGCAGTTGTGAGGTGTGGCAGACAGATGTCACACACATTCCTGAGTTTGGAAGGTTCAAATATGTTCATGTGTCAGTTGATACCTTCTCTGGTGCTGTTTATGCCTCAGCCCACACAAGGGAGACCAGAGATGCACAGAAACACCTTGGGCAGGCCTTCTCCATGCTGGGGATCCCCAAAGAGATCAAACCTAATCATGATCAAGCTTATGTTTCCAAGGAATTTGATTGTTTTCTGAAAGAGTGAAGGTTGAAACATAACATGGGGATCCCTTCCTCCCCCACTGGCCAGGCAGTGATAGAAAGAAATCACCAGACATTGAAGAAGACCTTGGGACAGCAGAGAGGAGATGTCAGGGTAAACAGTCCACAACAATGACTTTGTAAGGCTCTGTTTACCAGGAACTTCCTTAACTGTTCATTGGAAAACCTTAATCCACCTGTAGCTGGGCACTTCAATCAAAATCATTGGTTGAAGTTTGAGGAGAAACCACTGGTCCTTGTGGAGGACCCTGAGACTTGGAAGGTCCAGGGGCCTTTTGATTTGGTCACTTGGGGGTGAGGATACGCCTGCATATCCACCCCCACAGGTTTGAAATGGGTTACACAAAAATGGTTCAAACCCTACGTTCCACCCAGGGAAAAGAAGGCCCAGAATGTGGCCCCAATTCCACCTTCCTGACCCAATGACGTGGCAATTGCTTCTTCTAGGCAACAGTGCAAAGGAAGTGGGGAACCCAAACTCTGTGTTATCCCTAACTCAGTGCCTTAAATCGATTGTGTTAAACTGTGCTTACCTGTGGATGTTCTTTTTAGATTTCTTTTCAGAGCATCCTCCTGATCCCCAAGATGAGGCCAGAACTCCTGTGTTTGCTGTTGCTTCTGACTCAGTCAGTAGGACAGGGACATGAATGTGAGGACACTCAAGGGATACACTGCTTCAATCTATCCAGCAAAATCCAGAGCATCCA
>JAJEOU010002059.1:0-26741 GCA_021534815.1 Acrocephalus arundinaceus
CCTGCCGAAATTCCCCAAATTCCACCAAAATTCCCGAGGAATTCCCAAGAAATCCCACCGAAATTCTCCAGGAATCCCCAAAATCCCACTGAAATTCCTGAGGAATTCCAAAAATCTCGCCAAAATTCCTGAAGGGAATTCCCCAAACCCCTCCGGAATTCCCGAAATTTCCCAAACCCCTCCGAAATTCCCTGGGAATCCCCAAACTCCTCCAAAATTCCCGAGGAATTCCAAAGAAATCCCACCGAAATTCCAGAAAGTTCTGCGCAGGGAATTCCCGACCTTGCCCAAGAAATCCCGCTGAAATTCCTGAGGAATTCCCAAAATCCCACTGAAATTCCCAAGGAATTCCCAAGAAATCCCATCAAAATTCCTGAGGGGAATTCCCCAAATCCCACCAAAATTCCCTGCAATTCCCCAAAATCCCGCAAAAATTCCCTGGGAATCCCCAAACCCCTCCAGAATTCCCTGGGAATTCCCAAACCCCTCTGAAATTCCTGAAGGATCCCCAAACCTGAGAAATTCCCAAGAAATCCTGTGAAAATTCCTGAGGGGAATTCCCAAAATCCCACCAAAATTCCAGAGAATTCCCCAAAATCCCGCCGAAATTCCTGAGGAATTCCCTGGGAATTCCCAAACCCCTCTGGAATTCCCGAAATTCCCCAAACCCCTCCGAAATTCCCTGGGAATCCCCAAACCCCTCCAGAATTCCCAAAATTTCCCAAACCCTCCAGAATTCCCAAAATTTCCCAAACCCCTCAGGAATTCCCAAAATTTCCCAAACCCCTCAGGAATTCCCGAAATTCCCCAAACCCCTCCAGAATTCCCGAAATTTCCCAAACCCCTCAGGAATTCCCAAAATTTCCCAAACCCCTCAGGAATTCCCAAAATTTCCCAAACCCCTCCGGAATTCCCGAAATTTCCCAAACCCTCCAGAATTCCCGAAATTTCCCAAACCCCTCGGAATTCCCGAAATTCCTCAAACCCCTCAGAATTCCCGAAATCTCCCAAACCCCTCCGGAATTCCCGAAATTCCCCAAACCCACCAAAATTTCTGAGAAATTCCCTAAGTCCCACCAAAATTCCTGAGGAATTCCCAAAATCCCACCAAAATTCCCGAGAAATTCCCCAAATCCCACTGAAATTCCCTGGGATTCCCCAAAATCTCATCAAAATTCCCAAGGAATTCCCAAGAGATCCTGCCAAAATTCCAGAAGGTTCCATGTGGGAATTCCCGACCTTGCCCAAGAAATCCCACCAAAATTCCTGAGGGTAATTCCCAAAATCCCACTGATATTCCCAAAGAACCCCCAAACCCCTCCGGAATTCCCGAAATTCCCCAAACCCCTCGGAATTCCTCCATCCCAATCCTGCGTTGCCATCCCAATCCCAAAGCTGCTCTATCCCATCCCAATCCCATCCCACCATTATTGCATCCCATTATGTATCCCATTATCCCATCCCATTATCCCATCCCATTATCCCATCCCATTATCCCATCCCATTTTCCCATCCCATTATCCCATCCCATTATCCCATCCCATTATCCCATCCCATTATCCCATCCCACCCCACCCCCTTATCCCATCATCCCAATCCTGCACTGCCATCCCAATCCCAATCCTGCTCCGTCCCAATCCCAATCCTGCTCCATCCCACCCCAATCCCAGTCCTGCTCTATCCCATCCAATCCCCATTCCACTCCAACCCTGCATTTCCAACCCATCCCATCTCAATCCTGCTCCATCCCATCCCATTTTCCCATCCCATTATCCCATCCCATTATCCCATCCCATTATCCCATCCCATTATCCCATCCCATTATCCCATCCCATTATCCCATCCCATTATCCCATCCCACCACACCCCATTATCCCATCATCCCAATCCTGCACTGCCATCCCGATCCCAGTCCTGCTCTATCCCATCCCAATCCCCATCCCACCCCAACCCTGCTCCATCCCATCCCATCCCATCCCATCCCATCCCATCCCATCCCATCCCATCCATCCCATCCCATCCCATCCCATCCCATCCCATCCCATCCCATCCCATCCCATCCCATCCCAATCCTGCTCCATCTCATCCTATCCCATTGTCCCATCATCCCAATCCTGCGTTGCCATCCCAATCCCAAAGCTGCTCTATTCCATCCCAATCCCCATCCCACCCCAATCCTGCTCCATCCCATTACCCCATCCCACCCTTATGCATCCCATAATCCCATCATCCCAATCCTGCACTGCCATCCCAATCCCAAAGCTGCTCCATGCCAGCCCAATCCCAATCCCATCCCACCTCAATCCTGCATTCCCATCCCAATCCTGCTCCATCCCATCCCATTATCACATCCCATTATCCCATCCCATCCCATTATCCCATCCTATCATCCCATCCCATGGATCCCATCCCATCATCCCAATCCTGCACTGCCATCCAAATCCCAATCCTGCTCCATCCCATCCCATTCCATCCCAGTCCCAGTCCCAATCCCAATCCCAATCCCATCCCATTCCACCCCAGTCCTGCATTCCTATCCCATTATCCCATCCCATCCCATAATCCCATCATCCCAATCCTGCACTGCCATCCCAATCCCAATCCTGCTCCGTCCCAATCCCAATCCCAATCCTGCTCCATCCCATCCCAATCCCAATCCTGCTCCATCCCATCCCAATCCCAATCCTGCTCCATTCCATCCCAATCCCAATCCTGCTCTATCCCATCCCATTCCATCCCACCCCAATCCTGCATTCCCATCCCATCCCAATCCTGCACTGCCATCCCAATCCCAATCCTGCCCCATCCCATCCCAATCCCAATCCTGCTCCATCCCATCCAATCCCCATTCCACTCCAACCCTGCATTTCCAACCCATCCCATCTCAATCCTGCTCCATCCCATCCCAATTCCATCCCATTATCCCATCCCATTATCCCATCCCATTATCCCATCCCATCCCATTATCCCATCCCAATTCCATCCCATTATCCCATCCCATTATCCCATCCCATTATCCCATCCCATCCTCCCATCCCACCCCACCCCCTTATCCCCAATCCCCTGGGAATTCCCGAAATTCCCCAAACCCCTCCAGAATTCCCGAAATTCCCCAATCCCCTGGGAATTCCCGGCATTCCGGACCTGGCGCGGCTCCGCGTCTCCCGGAAGAGCCGCTCCAGGCGCTCCAGCTCCGCCCTCAGGCTCTGCTGCTCCTCCTGGGATTTCCTCTGGTGCGCCGCCCGCCGGGCCCGCAGCGCGCTCAGGGTGCTCAGGAGCCTCGGGAACGGGGGAATTCGGGAATTTTTGTTGGGAATTCTGGGAATTTTGGGATATTTTGGGGATATTCTCCGAGTTTTGGGGAAATTCGGGAAGTTTTGGGAATTTCGGGAAGTTTAGGGCCCGCAGCGCGCTCAGGGTGCTCAGGAGCCTCGGGAATGGGGGAAATCGGGAATTTTAGTTGGGAATTCTGGGATATTTTGGGAATACTGGGGATATTTTGGGAGTTTTGGGAATTTCGGGAAGTTTAGGGCCCACAGCGCGCTCAGGGTGCTCAGGAGCCTCGGGAATGGGGGAATTCCGGAATTTTTGTTGGGAATTCTGGGATATTCTGGGGAATTTTGGGGATATTCTCCGAGTTTTGGGGAAATTCGGGAAGTTTTGGGAATTTCGGGAAGTTTAGGGCCCGCAGCGCGCTCAGGGTGCTCAGGAGCCTCGGGAATGGGGGGAATTCGGGAATTTTAGTTGGGAATTCTGGGAATTCTGGGATATTTTGGGAATACTGGGGATATTTTGGGAGTTTTGGGAATTTCGGGAAGTTTAGGGCCCGCAGCGCGCTCAGGGTGCTCAGGAGCCTCGGGAATGGGGATGGGAATTCGGGAATTTTAGTTGGGAATTCTGGGGAATTTTGGGATATTTTGGGAGTTTTGGGGATTTTGGGGGATTTCGGGAAGTTTAGGGAATTTCGGGAAGTTTAGGGCCCGCAGCGCGCTCAGGGTGCTCAGGAGCCTCGGGAATGGGGGAATTCGGGAATTTTAGTTGGGAATTCTGGGATATTCTGGGGAATTTTGGGATATTTTGGGAGTTTTGGGAATTTCGGGAAGTTTAGGGCCCGCAGCGCGCTCAGGGTGCTCAGGAGCCTCGGGAATGGGGGAAATTCGGGAATTTTAGTTGGGAATTCTGGGATATTTTGGGAAATTTTGGGATATTTGGGGGAAATTAGGGAATTTGGGGGAATTTTGGGGAATTTTGGGAAGTTTTGGGAATTTGGGGCATTTGGGAAAATTTGGGGATTTTGGGGAATATTTGCGAATTTTGGGGAATTTTGGGAAATTGTGGGAATTTGGGGGATTTGGGGGAATTCTGGGAATATTGGGAATTTTGAAATTTTGGAATTTAGGAATTTGGGGAATTTGGAAATTGGAGGATTTGGGGAATTTTGGGAATATTTGAGGATTTTTGGGAATATTTGGGAATTTTTGAGAATTTTTGAGAATTTTTTGAATTTCAGAATTTTAGGAATTTGGGGAATTCTGGGGATTTGGGGAAATTTTGGAAAAATTTGAGAATTTGGGGAATTTTGGAAATAGTTTGAGAATTTTTGGAATTTTGGAAATTTATGGGAATTTTGGGATTAGGGGAATTTTGGGGGATTTCGGGAATTTTTGGGAATTTCGGGAAGTTTAGGGCCCGCAGTGCGCTCAGGGTGCTCAGGAGCCTCGGGAACGGGGGAATTCGGGAATTTTAGTTGGGAATTCTGGGAATTCTGGGATATTTTGGGGATATTCTGCGAGTTTTGGGGGATTTCGGGAAGTTTAGGGAATTTCGGGAAGTTTAGGGCCCGCAGCGCGCTCAGGGTGCTCAGGAGCCTCGGGAATGGGGATGGGAATTCTGGAATTTTAGTTGGGAATTCTGGGGAATTTTGGGATATTTTGGGAGTTTTGGGGATTTTGGGGGATTTCGGGAAGTTTTGGGAATTTCGGGAAGTTTAGGGCCCGCAGCGCGCTCAGGGTGCTCAGGAGCCTCGGGAATGGGGGAATTCCGGAATTTTAGTTGGGAATTCTGGGATATTTTGGGATATTTTGGGAATTCTGGGATATCTTGGGAAATTTGGGGGATTTGGGGGATTTTTGGAAATTTTGGGAATCTTGGGAAGTTGGGGAAATTTTGGGAATTTGGAGATTTGAGGAAATTTTGGAGTTTGGGAAAATTGGAAAATATAGGGAATTTTGGGAATTTTGGAAATTTTGGAAATTTTTGGAATTTGGGAAATTTTGTGAAATTTTGGAATTTTGAAATTTTAGGAATTTTGGGAAATTCGGGAAATTTGGGGTTTTTTTGAATTTTCGGGTTTTTTTGAAAATTTTGGAAATTTGGGAATTTTGGGGAATTATGGGAAATTTTGGCATTTGGAAAGTTTGGGAAATTTTCAGGAAATTTGGGAATTTTGGGACTTTTTGAGAATTTTTGGGAATTTTGGAATTAGGGGAATTTTGGGGGATTTTGGGAATTTTTGGGAATTTCGGGAAGTTTAGGGCCCGCAGCGCGCTCAGGGTGCTCAGGAGCCTCGGGAATGGGGATGGGAATTCCAGAATTTTAGTTGGGAATTCTGGGATATTTGGGATATTTTGGGAAATTTTTGGAAAATTTGGGATATTTTGGGAATTTAGAGGACTTTGGAAATTTGGAGACTTTGAGAATTTTTCAGAATTTTGAGAATTTTTGGAAATTTGGGAATTCTGGGATATTTTGGGAAATTTTGGGAATTTTGCGGAAATTTGGGAATTTTTGGAAATTTGGAGATTTGAGGAATTTGGGGGATTTTGGGGAATTCTGGGAATTTTTGGAATTTGGGGGATTTGGGGAAATTCTGGGAATATTGGGAATTTTGAAATTTTGGAATTTAGGAATTTGGGGAATTTGGAAATTGGAGGATTTGGGGAATTTTGGGAATATTTGAGAATTTTTGGGAATATTTGGGAATTTTACAATTTTTGAGAATTTTTGGAATTTCGGAATTTTAGGAATTTGGGGAATTCTGGGGATTTGGGGAAATTTTGGAAAAATTTGAGAATTTTTGGAATTTTGGAAATTTATGGGAATTTTGGGATTAGGGGAATTTTGGGGGATTTCAGGAATTTTTGGGAATTTCGGGAAGTTTAGGGCCCGCAGCGCGCTCAGGGTGCTCAGGAGCCTCGGGAATGGAGAAAATTCGGGAATTTTAGTTGGGAATTCTGGGATATTTTGGGAAATTTTGGGAGTTTTAGGGATTTTGGGGGATTTCGGGAAGTTTAGGGAATTTCGGGAAGTTTAGGGCCCGCAGCGCACTCAGGGTGCTCAGGAGCCTCGGGAATGGGGATGGGAATTCGAGAATTTTAGTTGGGAATTCTGGGATATTTTGGGAATTTTGGGGATTTTGGGGATTTGGGGGATTTTGGGAAATTTTGGGAATTCGAGGAATTTTGGGGAATTCGGGGAATTTTGGGGAATTTTTGGGCATTTGGAGAAATTCGGAAAATTTGGGGGAATTTTGGGGATTTGGGAAATTTGGAAATATTATTTGGGAATTCTGAGAAATTTGGGGAAATTCTGGAATTTGGGGAATATTTGGGGATTTTTGGGAATATTTAGGAAATTTTCAGAATTTCTGGGAATTAGGGAATTTTGGAATTAGGGGAATTTGGGGAATTTCGGGAATATTTGGGAATTCCGGGCTGGAATTACCGGGTGATTTTGCGCTTCTGCTCGGAGCGGACGCGGGAGTTTTGTGAATTTCGGGAATTTCGGGAATTTCGGGAATTTCGGGAATTCCTGGCTGGAATTACCGGGTGATTTTGCGCTTCTGCTCGGAGCGGATGCGGGAATTTCGGGAATTTCAGGAATTTCAGGAATTTCGGGAATTCCAGGACGGATTTACCGGGTGATTTTGCGTTTCTGCTCGGAGCGGATGCGGGAATTTCGGGAATATTTGGGAATTTCAGGAATTTCGGGAATTTCAGGAATTCCAGGATGGATTTACCGGGTGATTTTGCGCTTCTGCTCGGAGCGGACGCGGGAGTTTTGGGAATTTTGGGAATATTTGGGAATATTTTGGGAATATTTTGGTCAGGATTTACCGGGTGATTTTGCGCTTCTGCTCGGAGCGGATGCGGGAGTTTCGGGAATATTTGGGAATTTCAGGAATTTCGGGAATTTCGGGAATTTCGGGAATTCCCGGATGGAATTACCGGGTGATTTTGCGCTTCTGCTCGGAGCGGATGCGGGAATTTCAGGAATTTCGGGAATTTCAGGAATTTCAGGAATATTTGGGAATTCCGGGCTGGATTTACCGGGTGATTTTGCACTTCTGCTCGGAGCGGATGCGGGAATTTTGGGAATTTCGGGAATATTTGGGAATATTGGGAATATTTGGGAATATTGGGAATATTTGGGAATTTTGGGAATTCTGGGAACTTTGGGAATTTGGGGAATTTTTGGGGAATTTTGGAAATTTTGGAGAAAATTCAGGAAATTTTGTAAATTTTTAGAATTTTGGGAATTTGGGAATTTTGGAATTTAGGAATTTTGAGAAATTAGGAAAATCTGAGCATTTGGAAAATTTTGGGAATATTTTGGGAATGTTCGGAATTTTTGGAATTTTGGGAATTTCAGGAATTTCGGGAATTTCGGGAATTTCGGGAATTTCAGGAATTCCAGGACGGATTTACCAGGTGATTTTGCGCTTCTGCTTGGAGCGGATGCGGGAGTTTTGTGATTTCTGGGAATTTCAGGAATTTTGGGAATTCCAGGCTGGAATTACCGGGTGATTTTGCGCTTCTGCTCGGAGCGGACGCGGGAGTTTTGTGATTTCTGGGAATTTCAGGAATTTCGGGAATTCCGGGCTGGAATTACCGGGTGATTTTGCGCTTCTGCTCGGAGCGGACGCGGGAGTTTTGTGATTTCTGGGAATTTCAGGAATTTCGGGAATTCCTGGCTGGAATTACCGGGTGATTTTGCGCTTCTGCTCGGAGCGGACGCGGGAGTTCTGGGAATTTCAGGAATTTCGGGAATATTTGGGAATTCCAGGCTGGAATTACCGGGTGATTTTGCGCTTCTGCTCGGAGCGGACGCGGGAGTTCTCCAGGTCCAGCTGCCGCAGCACGGCCAGGTCGTACTCCAGCCTCACCGCGTTCCCGTGGAAAATTCCCAACTGCTGGCGCAGCTGCCGCTCCAGGGACTGCACAAATAAAATTTCATCAAAGCTTTAATTAAAATTAAATTAAATTAAATTGAATTAAAATAAAGTTAAAGTTAAATTAAATTAAATAAAGTTAAAATTAAAATTAAATGAAAATTAAAATTAAATAAAGTTAAAGTTAAAATTAAATAAAGTTAAAGTTAGAATTAAAATGAAATGAAATTAAAATTAAATAAAGTTTAAATTAAAATTCAATAAAAATTAAAATTAAAATTAAATAAAAATTAAAATTAAGATTAAAATGAAATTAGAATTAAAATTATAAAAAAATAAATAATTCAAATAAAATTAAATAAAGTTTAAATTAAAATTAAATTAAAATTAAATAAAATTAAAATTAAAATGAAAATAAAATTAAAATGAAATTAAGTTAAAATTAAAATTAAAAAACTTAAACTTAAAATTAAATAAATATAAAAATAAAAACAAATGAATAAATAAAATTAAAGTCAAAATTAAAATTAAATTAAATTAAAGTTAAAATTCAAATTAAGTTAAAATTAAAATTAAATGAAAATTAAGTTATAATTTAAAAAAAATTAAATAAAACTTAAAAATAAAAATAAAAATTAAAAATAAAAATTAAAATAAAATAAAAAATAAAAAATTAAATTAAATTAAATTAAATAAAGTTAAAATTAAAATGAAATTCAAATTAAGTTAAAATTAAAATTAGGATTAAATAAAAATTAAAATAAAATAAAGTTAAAATTAAAATTAAATTAAAATGAAATAAAATTAGAAATAAAATAAAATTAAAATTAGGTTAAATAAAGTTAAAGTTGAAATGAAAGTAAAGTTAAAATTAAAATTAAAATTAAAATTAAAATTAAATAAAAATTAAACAAAAAATAAGAACAAAAATAAATAAAATAAAATAAAATAAAGTTAAAGTTAAATTAAATTAAATTAAATAAAGTTAAAATTAAAATACAATTCAAATTAAGTTAAAATTAAAAAAAAATTAAACAAAAATAAAACAATAAAAATTAAAAATAAAGATAAAAAAATAAAAATAAATTAAATAAAAATACAAAATAAAAATAAAACTATAAAATAAAAATAAAACCAAAAATTAAAAAATAATAAAAATAAAAATAAAAAATAAAAATAAAAATAATAATTAAAAAAAAAAATAAATAAAACAAAATAAATTGGGAATTCCGGGATGGGGTAATGGGATCATGGGATGGAATGGATAATGGGATCATGGGATCATGGGATGGGAATGGATCATGGGATCATGGGATCATGGGATAATGGGATAATGGGATGGGAATGGATAATGGGAAAATGGGATCATGGGATAATGGGATCATGGGATAATGGGATCATGGGATCATGGGATCATGGGATCATGGGATCATGGGATAATGGGATCATGGGATAATGGGATGGGAATGGATCATGGGATGGGAATGGATCATGGGATAATGGGATCATGGGATAATGGGATCATGGGATGGGAATGGATCATGGGATGGGAATGGATCATGGGATAATGGGATCATGGGATCATGGGAAGGGAAACACCCCAATCCCAGGGAATTTGTGGGCAGCTCCATCAAGAACTCCCCAGGAAGGGCCGGCCTGGAATTCCCAGAGAATCCCTGGGAGTGTCCAAAGGAAATTTGGGAGCAGCCCGGGCTGGCGGGAGTCGGAACGGGCTGGGATTGGAGGTCCCTTCCCGCCATTCCGTGATTCCCGGCGGAGATTCCCGGCACCTCCACGTCGTGCTCCAGCTGCAGTTTCATGGTGTCGTAGCTGTCCAGGCTCTCGTCCTGCAGCTCGTTCAGCTGCCGCTCGAACTGCAGCGCCCGGTCCGTCTGCTGCCGCAGGAACTGCAGCTGCGGGAGCGGGGAGAGCTCGGCACAGCTCGTCCAAAGTCATCCAAAGTCATCCCACCGCATCCAAAGTCATCCAAAGTCATCCAAGCTCATCCATCCTTATCCAACTTCATCCAAAGTCATCCAACATCATCCCACCGCATCCAAAGTCATCCAACATCACCCACCTCATCCAAAGTCATCCAACATCATCCCACCTCATCCAAAGTCATCCATCGTCATCCAACTTCATCCAAAGTCATCCAACATCATCCCACCTCATCCAAAGTCATCCAACATCATCCCACCTCATCCAAAGTCATCCAACGTCAGCCCACCTCATCCAAAGTCATCCAAGCTCATCCATCCTTATCCATCCTCATCCAAAGTCATCCATCTTTATCCAACTTCATCCAAACTCATCCATCGTCATCCAAACTCATCCATCCATATCCAACCTCATCCATCCTCATCCATCTTCATCCATCCTCATCCATCTTCATCCATCCTCATCCATCTTCATCCATCCTCATCCATCTTCATCCAAAGTCATCCATCTTCATCCAACTTCATCCATCCTCATCCAACTTCATCCGTCCTCATCCATCCTCATCCAAACTCATCCATCGTCATCCAACCTCATCCATCCTCATCCATCGTCATCCGAACTCATCCATCCTTATCCAACCTCATCCATCGTCATCCAAACTCATCCGTCCTTATCCATCTTCATCCAAAGTCATCCATCTTTATCCAACTTCATCCAAACTCAACCATCGTCATCCAAACTCATCCATCCTTATCCAACTTCATCCAAAGTCATCCAACATCATCCCACCTCATCCAAAGTCATCCAGCATCATCCCACCTCATCCAAAGTCATCCAACATCATCCCACCTTATCCAACTTCATCCAAAGTCATCCAGCATCATCCCACCTCATCCAAAGTCATCCAACATCATCCCACCTCATCCAAAGTCATCCAACATCATCCCACCTTATCCAACTTCATCCAAAGTCATCCAACATCATCCCACCTCATCCAAAGTCATCCAAGCTCATCCATCCTTATCCAACTTCATCCAAAGTCATCCATCTTCATCCAAACTCATCCATCCTTATCCAACTTCATCCAAACTCATCCATCCTTATCCAACTTCATCCAAACTCATCCATCTTTATCCAACTTCATCCAAACTCATCCATCTTCATCCAAACTCATCCATCCTTATCCAACTTCATCCAAAGTCATCCAACATCATCCCACCTCATCCAAAGTCATCCATCGTTATCCAACCTCATCCAAACTCATCCATCCTCATTCATCCTCATCCGTCCTCATCCAAACTCATCCAAACTCATCCAACTTCATCCATCCTCATCCATCGTCATCCAAAGTCATCCATCTTTATCCAACTTCATCCAAAGTCATCCATCTTCATCCAAACTCATCCATCTTTATCCAACTTCATCCAAATTCATCCAACATCATCCCACCTCATCCAAAGTCATCCATCCTTATCCAACTTCATCCAAACTCATCCATCTTCATCCAAACTCATCCATCATCATCCAAACTCATCCATCTTTATCCATCCTCATCTAAACTCATCCATCCTTATCCATCGTCATCCAAACTCATCCATCTTTATCCAACTTCATCCATCCTCATCCAAACTCATCCATCCTTATCCAACTTCATCCATCCTCATCCATCGTCATTCCAACTTATCCATCCTTATCCAACCTCATCCCAACTCATCCATCCTCATCCATGCTCATCCAACCCCATCCAATCCATTCCAACACCATCCAACCTCATCCAAACTTATCTCAACTCATCCAACCTCATCCCAACTCATCCAACCTCATCCAAACTCATCCATCCTTATCCATCCTCATCCAAAATCATCCAACCTCATCCATTCTCATCCCAACTCATCCAACATCATCTCACCTCCTCCCACCTCATCCAAACTCATCCGTCCTTATCCAACCTCATCACAACTCCTCCATCCTTATCCAACCTCATCCATCCTTATCCAACCTCATCCAACATCATCCAACCTCATCCAACATCATCCAATCTCATACGTCCTTATCCAACCTCATCCCAACTCATCCATCCTCATCCAACATCATCCATTGTTATTCAACCTCATCCAACCCCATCTAACCTCATGAAACTTTCTCCAACCTCCTCCAACCCCATCCAATCCCATCCAACCCCATCCAACCCCATCCATCCTTATCCATCCTTATCCAACCTCTTCCAACCCCATCCAACCCCATCCAACCTCATCCAACCCCATCCAACCTCATCCATCCTCATCCAACTTTCTCCAACCTCCTCCAACCCCATCCAATCCCATCCAACCCATCCATCCTTATCCATCCTCATCCAACCTCACCCATCCTCATCCAACCTCATCCATCCTCATCCAACCCCATCCAACCCCATCCATCCTCATCCAACCCCACCCCAACTCATCCCGACTCATCCAATCCCCTCCAACCCCATCCAATCTCATCCCACCCCATCCAACATCATCCATCCTCATCCCAACTCATCCAACTTCATCCAACCTCATCCATCCTTATCCAAACTCATCCAACATCAACCCACCTAATCCAACCTCCTCCAACCTCATCCAACACCATCCAACCTCCTCCATCCTTATCTAACCTCATCCATCCTCATCCAACCTCATCCATCCTCATCCAACCCCATCCAACCCCATCCATTCTCATCCAACCTCATCCCAACTCATCCCGACTCATCCAATCCCCTCCAACCCCATCCAATCCCCTCCAACCCCATCCAACATCATCCATCCTCATCCCAACTCATCCAACATCAACCCACCTAATCCAACCTCCTCCAACTTCATCCAACCTCATCCAACATCATCCAACCTCATCCATCCTTATCCAACCCATCCATCCTCATGCAACCTCACCCAACCTCACCCAACCTCACCCAACCTCATCCAACCTCATCCAACGCCATCCAACCTCATCCATCCTCATCCCAACTCATCCAACATCAACCCACCTAATCCAACCTCATCCCAACTCATCCAACGCCATGCAACCTTCTCCCATCTCATCCATCATCATCCAACCCCATCCAACCCAATCCAAACTTATCCAACCTCATCCCAACCCATCCATCCATCTCCAACCTCATCCATCCTCATCCAATCCCCTCCAACCCCATCCAATCCCCTCCAACCCCATCCAATCCCCTCCAACCCCATCCAACCTCATCCCAACTCATCCCAACTCATCCAATCCCCTCCAACCCCATCCAATCTCATCCCACCCCATCCAACATCATCCAACCTCATCCCAACTCATCCAACATCATCCAACCTCCTCCATCCTTATCCAACCCATCCATCCTTATCCCATCTCATCCAACCTCATCCAACCTCACCCAACCTCATCCATCCTCATCCAACCTCATCCAACCTCATCCATCCTCATCCATCTTCATCCATCCTCATCCCACCTCACCCATCCTCATCCATCCTCATCCAACCTCATCCCAACCTCACCTCAACTCATGCAACCCCATCCAACCCCATCCAACCCCATCCCACCTCCTCCATCCTGACCCCAGCCCAATCCCACCACAATCCCAAAAATTCCAGCTCCCTCACGGCGCCTCCCAAGCCGGATCCGATCCCGGCATTCCGAGCAGGACCTGGAGGGGCCGGAGCGTATCCGGCGGAAGGGAACGGATCGGGAATGGCGGATCCCGGAATTCCCGGAAAAGTTGGAGTCGGGATTCACCTCCTGCTCGTTGTGGGCCTGGATGGCCTCGTTCCACCTCCTCCGGTTCTCCACCAGCATCTCCTGCCGCTCCTCCTCCAACGTTTTCTGCGGGAAGAGAACGGGAATTCCCGGAGAATCCCCGGGAGCAGCCAAGGGTGGGTTTGGAGCAGCCTGGGATGGTGGGAAGTGTCCCTGGGATCCAGGGATTGAAGGGCCGTGGATCCCAAATCCCAAACCATGCCGGGATTCTGGGATCAAGGACGCTCAGGATCCATCCCGAGGGGTTTGGATGGAATTCGGGGATGGGAAAGGGAAGGGAGACCCTGCCTGGAGTCCCTAATTCCCAGGGAATTCCCCAAAATTCCTTCCCGGAGAGGAGCTGGGCTGGGGCTGGATCCAATCCAGGATCTGGGAATGGAGGGAATTCCCTGGGAAAGGGGAAAATGGGATTGGGGAAGGAATTCCCAGCTGGAATTCCCAGAGAATCCCTGGATCCCAAGGAAAAGCTGGAAAATCCCAGGATTGTGGGGTTGGACTGGGATTTGAAGTCCATGGATCCCAAATCCCAAACCGTGCTGGGATTCTGGGATCAAGGACGCTCAGGATCCATTATTTTAATTTAATTTAATTTTATTTTATTTTAATGTAAAGTTACTTGAATTTATTTTTATTTGAGTTATTTTTAATTTATTTAATGATAATTTAATGTAATTTTCCTTTATTTTAATTTAATTTAATTTAATTTAATTTATATTAATGTTATGTTACTTTAATTAATTTTTATTTGAATGTATTTTAACTCTAATTTAATGTAATTTTATTTTAATTTTATTTTAATGTAATGTTACTTTATTATTTGAATTCAATTTTAATTTATTTAAACTATAATTTAATGTAATTTTGTTTTATTTTAATTTAATTTTATTTTAATGTAATGTTACTTTATTTTATTTTTATTTGAATTCAATTTTAATTTATTTAAACTCTAATTTAATGTAATTTTACTTTATTTTAATTTAATTTAATTTTTCTTTATTTTAATGTAATGTTACTATAATTTACTTTTATTTGAATTTAATTTTAATTTATTTTATCTCTAATTTAATGTAATTTTACTTTATTTTACTTTATTGTAATTTTAATGTTATGTTACTTGAATTTATTTTTATTTGAGTTATTTTTAATTTATTTTAATGATAATTTAATGTAATTTTCCTTTAATTTAATTTAATTTAATTTATTTTAATGTAATGTTACTTTAATTTATTTTTATTTGAATTCAGTTTTAATTTATTTAAACTCTAATTTAATGTAATTTTATTTTATTTTAATTTAATTTAATTTCAATGTTATGTTACTTTAATTTATTTTAATTTTTATTTTATTTAATTTTATTTTAAAGCTAATTTAATGTAATTTCATTATTAATGTAATGTAATGTAATTAAATAATGTAATTAAATAAAAGATTTTATTCCCAAAAACCGTTGAGAAACCGAACGATTTCCCGATTTTCCAGGATTTTCCCACTTTTCCCGTTTTTCCGGGATTTTCCGACTTCTCCCGTTTTTCCGGGATTTTCCCATTTTTCCAGGATTTTCCGACTTTTCCCATTTTCCGGGATTTTCCGACTTTCCCCGTTTTCTCCAGGATTTTCCGAATTTCCCGGTTTTCCCGCGATTTTCCGACTTTTCCCGGTTTTCCGGGATTTTCTGACTTTTCCCGGTTTTTCCGACTTTTCCCATTTTTCCGGGATTTTCCGACTTTTCCCATTTTTCCGGGATTTTCTGACTTTCCCCGTTTTTTCTGGGATTTTCCAACTTTTCCCGGTTTTTCCCACTTTTCCCGTTTTTCCAGGATTTTCTGACTTTTCCCGTTTTTCCGGGATTTTCCCACTTTTCCCATTTTTCCCGGGATTTTCCGACTTTTCCCATTTTCCCGGATTTTCCGACTTTTCCCATTTTTCCCGGGGTTTTCCGACTTTTCCCATTTTCCCGGGATTTTCCCACTTTTCCCATTTTTCCGGGATTTTCTGACTTTTCCCGTTTTTCCGACTTTTCCCGTTTTTTCCAGGATTTTCCGACTTTTCCCAGTTTTTCCGACTTTTCCCATTTTCCCGGGATTTTCCGACTTTTCCCATTTTCCCGGGATTTTCCGACTTTTCCCATTTTTCCGGGATTTTCCGACTTTTCCCGTTTTTCCGGGATTTTCCCACTTTTCCCGTTTTTTCCAGGATTTTCTGACTTTTCCCGTTTTTTCAGACTTTTCCCATTTTCCCGGGATTTTCCGACTTTTCCCGTTTTTTCAAACTTTTCCCATTTTCCCGGGATTTTCTGACTTTTCCCGTTTTTCCGGGATTTTCCGACTTTTCTCATTTTCCTGGGATTTTCCGAGGCTTTTCCCGTTTTTCCAGGATTTTCCGACTTTCCCCGTTTTTCCGGGATTTTCCGACTTTTCCCATTTTCCCGCGATTTTCCGACTTTTCCCATTTTCCCAGTTTTTCCGACTTTTCCCATTTTTTCCAGCATTTTCCGACTTTTCCCGTTTTTCCGGGATTTTCCCACTTTTCCCATTTTCCCGGGATTTTCCGACTTTTCCCATTTTTCCCGGGATTTTCCGACTTTTCCCATTTTCCCGGATTTTCCGACTTTTCCCATTTTTCCCGGGGTTTTCCAACTTTTCCCATTTTCCCGGGATTTTCCCACTTTTCCCATTTTTCAGGATTTTCCGACTTTTCCCGGTTTTTCCGACTTTTCCCGTTTTTCCCGGATTTTCCCACTTTTCCCGTTTTTCCGGGATTTTCCCATTTTTCCAGGATTTTCCGACTTTTCCCATTTTTCCCGGATTTTCCGACTTTTCCCGTTTTTCCGGGATTTTCCCATTTTTCCGGGATTTTCCGACTTTTCCCGGTTTTTCCGGGATTTTCCCACTTTTCCCATTTTTCCGGGATTTTCTGACTTTTCCCGTTTTCCCAGGATTTTCCGACTTTTCCCGTTTTTCCGGGATTTTCCGACTTTTCCCGTTTTTCCTGGATTTTCCAACTTTCCCATTTTCCCGGGATTTTCTGACTTTTCCCGGTTTTTCCGACTTTTCCCATTTCCCGGGATTTTCCCACTTTTCCCATTTTTCAGGATTTTCCGACTTTTCCCGGTTTTTCCGACTTTTCCCGTTTTTCCCGGATTTTCCCACTTTTCCCATTTTTCCGGGATTTTCTGACTTTTCCCGTTTTCCCAGGATTTTCCGACTTTTCCCGTTTTTCCGGGATTTTCCGACTTTTCCCGTTTTTCCGGGATTTTCCCACTTTTCCCGTTTTTCCAGGATTTTCTGACTTTTCCCCGTTTTTCCGACTTTTCCCGTTTTCCCGCGATTTTCCCACTTTTCCCGTTTTTCCAGGATTTTCCCACTTTTCCCACTTTTCCCGTTTTCCCGCGATTTTCCCACTTTTCCCGTTTTTCCAGGATTTTCCCACTTTTCCCATTTTCCCGGTTTTTCCGACTTTTCCCGGTTTTTCCCACTTTCCCCCTTTTTCCGGGATTTTCCGACTTTTCCCGGTTTTTCCCACTTTCCCATTTTTCCGGGATTTTCCGACTTTCCCCGTTTTTTCCAGGATTTTCCCACTTTCCCCCTTTTTCCGGGATTTTCCGACTTTTCCCGTTTTTTCCGGGATTTTCCCACTTTTCCCGGTTTTTCCCACTTTCCCGTTTTTTCCCATTTTTTCCCACTTTTCCCATTTTTCCGGGATTTGGGATACCTCGATGTGGCGCAGGTGGCTCCGGTAGGATCTGAGGATATTCCGGGTTTGCTCTTCCATCCTTTCCAGGAGCACCCGGATATCCCGGGCCTGATCCCGCAGGCTCTGCTCGTACTGCTCGTCCTTGGACTTCAGCTCCTGGGAAAGAAAATGGGGAAAATGGGCCGGAATCGCCGGGAATTTGGCGGGAATTTGGCGGGAATTTGGCGGGAATTTGGCGGGAATTTGGCGGGAATTTGTGGGAATTCTTCATGGGAAAGGCGGGACACGGAATTATGTGGGAAGGGTTTGGGTGGGAAGGGGAGGTTGGAATTTGGCGGGAATTTGGCGGGAATTTGGCGGGAATTTGGCGGGAATTTGGTGGGAATTCGGCGGGAATTTGTGGGAATTCGGCGGGAATTCTTCATGGAAAGGTGGGACATGGAATTATGGTGGACGGTTTTGGGTGGGAATCAGTGGGAATTTGGTGGGAATTTGGTGGGAATTTGGCGGGAATTTGGCGGGAATTTGGCGGGAATTTGGCAGGAATTTGGCGGGAATTTGGCGGGAATTTGGCGGGAATTCTTCATGGAAAAGGCGGGACACGGAATTATGGGGGAGGGGTTTGGGTGGGAAGGGGAGGTTGGAATTTGGCAGGAATTTGGCGGGAATTTGGCGGGAATTTGGCGGGAATTTGGCGGGAATTTGGCGGGAATTTGTGGGAATTCGGCGGGAATTTGTGGGAATTCGGCGGGAATTCTTCATGGAAAGGGGGGACATGGAATTATGGTGGACGGTTTTGGGTGGGAATCAGTGGGAATTTGGTGGGAATTTGGCGGGAATTTGGCAGGAATTTGGCGGGAATTTGGTGGGAATTTGGTGGAAATTGGCGGGAATTCTTCATGGAAAAGGCGGGACACGGAATTATGGGGGAGGGGTTTGGGTGGGAAGGGGAGGGTGGAATTTGGCGGGAATTTGGTGGGAATTTGGCGGGAATTTGGCGGGAATTTGGCGGGAATTCTTCATGGGAAAGGCGGGACACGGAATTATGGGGGAGGGGTTTGGGTGGGAATTCGGCGGGAATTCTTCATGGATTAGCTGGGAATTCCATTTGATTTAATTAAATTTATTTTAATTTAAATTTAATTTAGTTAATTTAATTTAAGTTAATTTAATTTAACTTAGTTCAATTCAATTTAATTTATTTTAACTTAATTCAATTTAATTAACTTTGAATTTAATTTAAATTTAATTCAATTTCACTTTAATTTAACTTAGTTTAATTCAAATCAATTTAATTTACTTTTAATTCAATTTAATTCAATTTCATTAACTTTGAATTTAATTTTAATTTAATTTATTTTAATTTTAATTTTATTTAATTTTAATTTACTTTTAATTTGATTTAAATTTAATTTACATTTAATTAATTAAATTTAATTTAATTTCGTTTATTTAATTTTAATTTAATTTCCATTTCATTAATTTTAATTTAATTTCGTTTATTTAATTTGAATTTAATTTAATTTGAATTTAATTTACTTTATTTAAATTTAAATTAGTTTAGACCAATTTAATTTAAATTTAATTTAATTGATTTTAGTTTAATTTCATTTAATTTTAATCCAGGAGGGGTTTGGGTGGGAAAGGGAGGTTGGAATTTGGCGGGAATTTGTGGGAATTTGGCGGGAATTTGGCGGGAATTTGGCGGGAATTTGTGGGAATTCTTCATGGAAAGGCGGGACATGGAATTATGTGGGAAGGGAATTTAGGGATGATCCAAATTCCAATCCTGCCATAGCGGGGTGATCCAGGGATTGTCTGGGAATTCCATTTGATTAAATTTTATTTCAATTTTAATTTTATTAAATTTAATTTAATTCAGTTTAATTCAATTGACTTTTAATTTAATTTAATTCAATTCAATTTAATTGACTTTTAATTTTATTTAATTTAATTCAATTTAATTGACTTTTGATTTAATTAATTTCAATTTAATTGACTTTTAATTTAAATTTAATTAATTTAAATTTAATTTAATTTAATTTAATTTCGTTTATTTAATTTTAATTTAATTTACTTTTAATTTAATTTTAATTTTAATTTACTTTTAATTTAATTTAATTTAATTCAATTCAATTGCCTTTTAATTTAATTCAATAAATTAAATTAAATTAAATTTTAAATTACTTTTAATTTCATTTCATCTAATTCAATTAAATTCACTTTTAATTTAATTTAATTCAATTTAATTTACTTTTAATTTAATTTTAATTTAACTTTAATTTAATTCAATTTAATTTAATTTTAATTTAATTTACTTTTAATTTAATTTCATTTAATTCAATTCAACTCCCTTTTAATTTAGTTCAATAAATTAAATTAAATTAAATTAAAATTTACATTACTTTTAATTTAATTCAATTAAATTCACTTTTAATTTAATTTAATTTATTTCAATTCCATTTACTTTTAATTTAATTTTAATCCCGGCTCTGCTGGACATTAAAGTAAAATTAAATTAAATTAAAGTAAAATAAAATAAAAACTACATTAAATCAAATTAAAATTTAAATTAAATTAAATTAAATTAAAATAGAATTGAAATCAAATTTAAATTAAATTAAATTATATTAAATTAAAATATAAACAAATTAAAATTAAATTAAATTTTAATTTATATTAAATTAAATTTTAATTTAATTTATTTTAATTTTAATTTATTTTAATTTAATATTAATATAATTTAATTTAATTTAATTTTAATTTCATTTTAATTTGATTTAGTTTATATTTTAATTTAAGATAATTTAATTTAATTTAAATTTGATTTCATTTCTATTTTAATTTAATTTAATTTAATTTAAATTTTAATTTGATTTAGTTTATATTTTATTTTAATTTATTTTAATTAATTAAATTTAATTTTAATTTGATTTCATTTAGTTTATATTTTACTTTAACTTAATTTAATTTTAATTTAATTTTAATATAATATAATTTAATTTAATTTATTTTCATTTAATTTAATTTAATTTAATTTCATTTCATTTTAATTTAATTTAATTTATTTTAATTAAATTAAATTAAATTAAATTTAATTTAATTTAATTTAATTTAATTTAATTTAATTTAAATTAAGATCTCCTGGATTCCCGGATCCCAAGGATTCCCCGGATCCCTCCCTGGACATTCCCAGGACACCTCCTGGAGCTCCCGGATCAGTTGGTTCTTCTCCTCCAGGAGCTGCCGGCCCTGCTGCTGCTGCTGCTCCAGCAGATCCCAGAGATCCTGCGGGATCCGCAGATCCCCGGCCAGCGCCCACTTGGAATTGATCTCGGCCAGGGCCTCGGCCCCGCGCTTCGCTTCCGCCTCCAGCCGCTCCAGCCTGGGGGAATCCCGGGAATTCCGGGAGGTGGGATTGGGTGGAGGTGATGTGGGGGTGGCTTTGATTGCCTGAATTCCATTATCCCGTTATTCCTGAATCCCATTATCCCTGAATCCCATTATCCCGTTATCCCTGAATCCCATTATCCCTGAATCCCATTATCCCGTTATCCCTGAATCCCATTATCCCGTTATCCCTGAATCCCATTATCCCGTTATCCCTGAATCCCATTATCCCTGAATCCCATTATCCCGTTATCCCTGAATCCCATTATCCCTGAATCCCATTATCCCGTTATCCCTGAATCCCATTATCCCTGAATCCCATTATCCCGTTATCCCTGAATCCCATTATCCCATTATCCCATCCCATTAACCATTCCCATCCCATCCCACTGATTCCAACCCATTATCCCATTATCCCTGAATCCCATTATCCCGTTATCCCTGAATCCCATTATCCCGTTATCCCTGAATCCCGTTATCCCTGAATCCCATTATCCCTGAATCCCATTATCCCGTTATCCCTGAATCCCATCCCATTATCCCTGAATCCCATTATCTCATTGTCCCTGAATCCCATTCCATTGATCCCATCCCATTATCCCATTATCCCATCCCATTATCCCATCCCATTTCATTATCCCATTATCCCATTCCATTAACCATTCCCATCCCATCCCACTGATTCCAACCCATTATCCCATTATCCCATTACCCCACCTTATCCCATTATCCCATCCCATTATGCCATCCCATTATCCCATCCTATTATCCCATTCCATTGATCCCATCCCATCGATCCCATCCATCCCATTATCCATTCCCATCCCATTACCCCATTACCCCATTACCCATTATCCCATCCCATTACCCCATTATCCCACCCCATTATCCCATCCAATTCAATTATCCCATCCCATTACCCCATTATCCCATCCCATTATCCCATTACCCCATCCCACCCAATCCTACATTCCCATCCCATCCCATGGATCCCATCCTGTTATCTCATCCCATTACCCCATCCCATTGATCCCACCCCATTCGGGCCCATCCCATCCCATTATCCCATTCCATTAACCATTCCCATCCCATCCCACTGATTCCAACCCATTATCCCATTACCTCATCTCATCCCAGTATCCCACCTCATCCCATTATGCCATCCCATTATCCCATCCTATTATCCCATCCTATTATCCCATTCCACTGATCCCATCCCATCGATCCCATCCATCCCATTCCATTGTCCCATCCCTTCCCTTCCCATCCCACCCCACCCCAATCCTACATTCCCATCCCTTCCCATCCCATTATCCCTTCCCATTATCCCATTATCCCATCCCTTTGATCCCATCTCATTATCCCATTATCCCATTACCCCATTTTCACATTATCCCATCCCATCCCATTATCCTATTGATCCCATCGCATTGATCCCATCATCCCATTGTCCCATTGTCCCATCCATCCCATCCCATCCCCATCCCATCCATCCCATCCCATCCCATCCCATCCCATCCCATCCCATCCCATCCCATCCCATCCCATCCCATCCCATCCCATCCCATCCCATCCATCCATCCCATCCCATCCATCCCATCCCATCCCATCCCATCCCATCCCATCCCATCCATCCCATCCCATCCCATCCCATCCCATCCATCCCATCCCATCCCATCCCATCCATCCCATCCCATCCCATCCCATCCCATCCCATCCCATCCCATCCCATCCCATCCCATCCCATCCCATCCCATCCCATCCATCCCATCCCATCCCATCCCATCCCATCCCATCATCTCTTCCCATTATCCCATTCCATTTTCCATTCCCATCCCATTTTCCCATTATCCTATCCCAACCCAATCCTACATTCCCATTCCATGCCATCATCCCTTCTCATTATCCCATTATCCCATCCCTTTGATCCCATCTCATTATCCCATTATCCCATTGTCCCATTTTCCCATCCATCCATCCCATCCCATCCCATTATCCCATTATCTCTTCCCATTACGCCATCATCCCATTGATCCCGTTCCAGTATCCCATTATCCCATTATCCCATCCCATCCCAATCCCACATTCCCATCCCATCCCATGGATCCCACCCCATTCCATCCCATTATCCCATTACCCCATTATCCCATCTCATCCCATCGGAATACCCAAATTTCCCATCAGAATTCCCAAATTTCCCATCGGAATTCCCAAATTTCCCATCACATTTCCCGGATTTCCCATCGGAATTCCCAAATTTCCCTTAGGAATTCCCCCCCTGAATTCCCCATCGGAATTCCTGGAATTCCCATCACAATTCCTGAATGTGCCATCGAAATTCCCAAATTTACCATCAGAATTCCCAAATTTCCCATCAGAATTCCCAAATTTTCCATCAAAATTCCCTGATTTCCCTTAGGAATTCCCCCCCTGAATTTGCCATCGAAATTCCCAAATTTCCCATCGAAATTCCCAAATTTCCCATCGGAATTCCCAAATTTCCCATCAGAATTCCCAAATTTCCCATCACATTTCCCGGATTTCCCATCGGAATTCCCCGATTTCCCTTAGGAATTCCCCCCCCCTGAATTTCCCATCGGAATTCCCCAATTTCCCATCGAAATTCCCAAATTTCCCATCGAAATTCCCAAATTTCCCATCGGAATTCCCAAATTTCCCATCGGAATTCCCAAATTTCCCATCACATTTCCCGGATTTCCCATCAGAATTCCCTGATTTCCCTTAGGAATTCCTCCCCCTGAATTTCCCATCAGAATTCCCCAATTTCCCATCAGAATTCCCAAATTTCCCATCAGAATTCCCCAATTTCCCATCAGAATTCCCCAATTTCCCATCGGAATTCCCAGAATCCCCATCAGAATTCCCAAATTTCCCATCGGAATTCCCTGATTTCCCTTAGGAATTCCCCCCCCTGAATTTCCCATCGGAATTCCTGGAATTCCCATCACAATTCCCAAACTTTCCATCAAAACTCCTGGATTTCCCATCAGAATTCCCCAATTTCCCATCAGAATTCCAAATTTTCCATCAGAATTCCCAAATTTCCCATTGGAATTCCCCCCCTGAATTTCCCATCGAAATCCCCAAATTTCCCATCAGAATTCCCCAGAATTTCCCATCAGAATTCCCAAATTTTCCCATCGGACTTCCCAGATTTCCCATCGGAATTCCCCCCCTGAATTTCCCCTCGGAATTCCCAGAATTCCCACGGGAATTCCCGGCATTCCCGCTCACCTCCTCCTCCTCTCCGGCCTCTCCCGTTCCCGCCGGCGCCGTTCCCGCCCGTCCGCCTCCTCCCGCACGCTCGACACCAACAGCGACCCATGGAAAAGGAGCTTGGCCAGGACCTGCCCGGGAATGGGAAATCCCGGGAATTTCGGGATTGGAATGAGCCAATCCCGGGATCGTTCCCGGGAGGAATCAAATCCCAAAGATCCGGGAACAAATCCCGGTCCTGGGGAGTTTCTGTCCCGGTTTTTGGGATGTAAAGGAGGAAAATGAGGGATAAGGATGGATCCAAGAGGAAATTCCCAAAAAATCCCAAATCCCAATTTTGGGGAGTTTCTTTCCAATTTTTTAATCCCATAAAGGATCAAAATAGGGGATAAGGATGAATCCAAGAGGAAATTCCCAATAAATTCCAAATCCTGATCCTGGGGAGTTTCTCTCCCATTTTTTAATCCCATAAAGGATCAAAACCCGGAACAAGGATGGATCCAAGAGGAAATTCCCAATGAATCCCAAATCCCGATCCCGGGAAGTTTCTCTCCCGGTTTTTGGGACACCAAGGAGGAAAATGAGGGATAAGGATGGATCCAAGAGGAAATTCCAAATCCCGATCCTGAGGAGTTTCTTTCCCTGTTTTTTGTCCCATCCATGGGACACCAAGGAGGAAAACACGGAACAAGGATGGATCCAGGAGGAAATCCCCATTGGATCCCAAATCCCGATCCTGGGAACTTTCTCTCCCATTTTTTTATCCCATAAAAGAGGAAAAAAAGGGATAAGGATGGATCCAAGAGGAAATCCCAAATCCCGATCCTGAGGAGTTTCTTTCCCTATTTTTTCTCCCATCCATGGGGCATCAAGGAAAAAAAGATGGAACAAGGATGGATCCAAGAGGAAATTCCCAATAAATCCCAAATCCTGATCCTGTGGAATTTCTCTCCCAGTTTTTGGGATGTAAAGGAGGAAAATGAGGGATAAGGATGGATCCAAGAGGAAATTCCCAATAAATCCCAAATCCCGATCCTGGGGATTTTCTTTCCCATTGTTTTTATCCCATAAAGGAGGAAAACCCGGGATAAGGATGGATCCAAGTGGAAATTCCCATTGAATCCCAAATCCCAATTCCGGGGAGTTTCCCTCCCATTTTTTTATCCCATAAAGGATCAAAACCAGGGATGAGAAATCCAAGAGGAAATTCCCAATAAATTCCAAATCCTGATCCTGGGGAGTTTCTTTCCCGTATTTTTAATCCCATAAAGGATCAAAATGGTGGAACAAGGCTGGATCCAAGAGGAAATTCCCAATAAATCCCAAATCCCGATCCCGGGAAGTTTCTCTCCCGGTTTTTGGGATGTAAAGGAGGAAAATGAGGGATAAGGATGGATCCAAGTGGAAATTCCCAGTGAATCCCAAATCCTGATCCTGGGGAATTTCTCTCCCATTTTTTTATCCCATAAAAGAGGGAAAAAAGGGATAAGGATGGATCCAAGTGGAAATTCCCATTGAATTCCAAATCCCAATCCTGGGGAGTTTCTTTCCCATATTTTTAATCCCATAAAGGATCAAAACCCGGGATAAGGATGGATCCAAGAGGAAATTCCAAATCCCGATCCTGGGGAGTTTCTTTCCCTATTTTTTGTCCCATCCATGGGACACCAAGGAGGAAAACACGGAACAAGGATGGATCCAAGAGGAAATTCCCATTGGATCCCAGATCCCCGTCCTGGGGAATTTCTTTCCCATTTTTTTTAATCCCAAAAAGGATCAAAACATGGAACAAGGATGGATCCAAGAGGAAATTCCCAATAAATTCCAAATCTCGATCCTGGTGAATTTCTCTCCCATTTTTTTATCCCATAAAAGAGGAAAAGAAGGGATAAGGATGGATCCAAGAGGAAATTCCAAATCCCGATCCTGGGGAGTTTCTTTCCCAATTTTTTGTCCCATCCATGGGACACCAAAGAGGAAAACACGGAACAAGGATGGATCCAAGAGGAAATTCCCATTGGATCCCAAATCCCAATCCTGGGGAGTTTCTTTCCCATATTTTTAATCCCATAAAGGATCAAAACCCGGGATAAGGATGGATCCAAGAGGAAATTCCCAATGAATCCCAAATCCCAATCCTGGGAAGTTTTTTTCCCATTTTTTGTCCCATAAAGGATCAAAATGAGGGACAAGGATGGATCCAAGGGGAAATTCCCAATAAATCCCAAATCCCGGTCCCGGAGAGTTTCTCTCCAATTTTTCTTATCCCATAAAGGATCAAAACCAGAGATAACGAAGGATCCAAGAGGAAATTCCCATTGGATCCCAAATCCCAGTCCTGGGGAATTTCTCTCCCATATTTTTAATCCCATAAAGGATCAAAACCCGGGATAAGGATGGATCCAAGAGGAAATTCCAAATCCCGATCCTGAGGAGTTTCTTTCCCATTTTTTTGTCCCATCCATGGGACACCAAAGAGGAAAACACGGAACAAGGATGGATCCAAGAGGAAATTCCCAATAAATCCCAAATCCCAATC
>JAJEOU010002514.1:0-39436 GCA_021534815.1 Acrocephalus arundinaceus
TATTAATGACATCTGTAGGAATCTGGCGCCGTCCATCTTGCCATTTCACTCCTAGAAACTGGATCTCCCGAGCAGGTCCCTTAACTTTACTTTTCTTAACCGCAAAGCCGGCTTCCAGGAGAATTTGGATGATTTTCTCCCTTTCTCGAACACTTCCGCTGCTGTGTTCCCCCACAATGATATCATCAATATATTGTAGATGTTCGGAGCCTTATCCTTTTTAGTGGCTTGGATCAGTCCATGGCAGATAGTAGGACTGTGCTTCCACCCCTGGGGCAGTCGGTTCCAGGTGTACTGCACTCCCCTCCACGTGAAGGCAAAATGAGGCCTGCATTCTGCTGCCAAAGGAATGGAGAAAAATGCATTTGCAATGTCAATTGTGGCATACCATTTTGCTGCCTTGGACTCCAGCTCGTACTGGAGTTCCAGCATGTCCGGCACAGCAGCGCTCAGCGGTGGTGTCACCTCATTCAATGCACGGTAGTCCACAGTCAATCTCCATTCTCCTTCAGATTTACGCACAGGCCAGATGGGGCTGTTGAAGGTGAGTGGGTTTTACTGACCACCCCTTGGCTCTCCAGCTCTTGAATCATCTTGTGGATGGGAATCACAGCATCTCGAGTTGTTCTGTACTGTTGGCGGTGCACTATAGAAGTGGCAATTGGTACCCGTTGCTCTTGTACTTTCAAAAGTCCTACTGCAGATGGATTCTCAGACAGTCCAGGCAAGGTGTTCAATGGCCGGATGCCCTCTGTCACTACAGCCGCTATCCCGAATGCCCACCTGAGTCCTTTTGGGTCTTTGAAATACCCACTTCGGAGGTAATCTATGCCCAAAATGCATGGGGCCTTTGGGCCAGTCACAATAGGGTGTTTCTTCCACTCATTTCCAGTCAGGCTCACATCTGCTTCCACCAAAGTAAAATCTTGCGATCCCCGTCACGCCAGCAATAGAGACGGGTTCTGCCCCTACATGTCTTGATGGCATTAATGTGCACTGCGCACTAGTATCAACCAAGGCCTCGTAGTCTTGTGGTTCAGATGTGCCAGGCCAACGAATCCACACAGTCCAAAAAACGCGGTTCTCCCTAGCCTCTACCTGGCTAGAGGCAGGGCCCCTCTAAGCCCGGTTATCTTTCTTTTCTTGAGCATATGTCTTAGAGGTGCCTTCAAGGGGGTCGGACATGTCATCATCATCACGCCTGGCAGTTTGGCTACAGGCAACTGGAGCCGCTTCCCTTTTGGTGGAATCCCCTCTCTGAGTCTTGCCTTCCTTCAATTCACGCACCCGTCGTGCCAGGGCAGCCATAGGTTTTCCATCCCATCTGTTCATATTTTCTCTGCAATCCTGCAGGAAGAACCACAGCTCAGCACGTTGAGTGTACCCTCTCTCCCTACCCGGGGAGCATCTACATTGGGTACCAGAACCTCTGATCTGTACTGCTGAGATTTGGAGAAGGTCCTCTCTAATCTCCTCCCTAAGTTTCTTATGGTTCTCATCTATCTTATCCTCCAGCTTCTGTAGGCGTGTCTCCACAGCTGCGATTCTGGCATGTGTTGGGCCATGCACAGCATCTGCATACGCTCGGAGCTTCTTTGCCATATCCAGCACAGTCTCTTCCATGTCCTCCCGCTTCATTACTGCTAAAGCAGAAGCATATTCAGATGGCCCAAGTCGTATAAGTTTCCTCCACATCACAGACGTACATGATATCAAGTCTGGGTTTCTAGTGTTTAGGTCATCTGCGAAGACCATCTCTGCCACTGCCATTTCTCTCAAACGTTGAATCCCCTGTTCTATAGTCTTCCATGGGGTTTGCTGCATATAGAGATCATCTGCACACAAATATCTTTCTGCCACACTTCCTAGGACCCGTACCCAGGGACTGCACGGACTGGCCTCTCTCATCATCTCTTGGTCGATGACTGGATCATGTGACAGGGATCCCAGATGTCTCGCTTCAGTGCCGTCCAGAATTGTAGCCTCGCCTGCAGCATCCCAAAGATGGACTAACCAACTAATTATAGACTCATCAGGTTGTCGCCGATAGTCCTTTCTTAGGCCCCGAAGGTCCTTCAGGGAAAAGGCATCAATATTGGCCTCTGATCCTGGGCTAGAAGCTTTGGCTTCTGATTTTGGTGAAGGTCCTTCCTTTGGGTCATCATCGTCCATGGTCGATCAGTTTTGTGGGTGTGTTTCTTTGCTGGAGCAACTGCCAGGGGCTTAGGCTTACTGTCTGGTTTAGCTGCTGACTCAGGCTCAGGTTCCAGTGTAGCTGCTGGCTTCATAACTTGGGTGTTGGCTGCAGCCTGAGTGACTGGGGTGGCTGTTGATTTGTATCCCTTCCCCTCTGCCTCTGTCTGCTGCCCTACAGTACCTAGCAGCGTGCGATAAGCATATGCCAGGGCCCAGCTTACTGCCACAATCCTTTCCCCCTTAGAGCCATCCTGGTATCTCTCTTTCAGGTATTTCCCCACCTCCACTGGATTCTGAATTTGTTCCCGTGGAAAATCCCAAACTACAGGGTCAGAGAATTCCCTGAGGAGTTGGCCCATATTCTCCCATTCTCCACACCACTCAGGATTTCCTCTGCCTGGGTCAGGAGTTTCATCAGCCCCTCTAGAAATCTCAGCCCATATTCTAGAGAAGCTGCGGACTGTATAGAGGAGGCTTACCAGATTAAATACCAGAAAAAAGGTCTCTAACACTCAGGGGAAACTGAAAATTCTCCCACAATAATTCAACCGATTCAGAGGAGAAGAAGGAAACAAAAGACTGCAATGCTTCATCCTCTGCTCCTCCTCCCAAAAACAAGGTGAATAACAACAACCATGACCCATACATGCCAGGAAAAAATCTCAGCAACTTAAAAAAATTCCTACAAGTAATTATCATTAAACCATGACCAATAGCTACTCTAATCCATGTCCCTCTGCTGTAAAAACTGCGTATTAGTGACAATACTGGGGCTATCTCCGGATATGCAAATAAACCTAAGGACCACAAAGGTATTAAGACTTCAAAGAAGCCTAAGGGTCCAAAACACATCAAGGCCCCCACCCCGAGAGACATGAATTCAAGTAGCATAGTCACCAAATGCAAAATACCAATCAATACAAGGTTTTTTCCACTCTCTCCTGCCCTACGTTGGGTGCCAGGAAGTCTGTGCTGGTTTCAAACAGATTTGGGAGAAACCCTCCCACGGGGTCCCCCTCCCCTCCCCCAACCGGTTCGGGAAGAAAGACTTCCTGAGAGAGAGGTGGAAAAGACCTGTTTATTACACAGGCAAAGCACTCCCCAGCACAATACCCGATGACAAGAGCTTCGTGCAACTTAAAGAGGGATAACAAACTTGGAAAAGAGCAGGTCTCCTCTTGAAGATGGTCACTGTGTTCCGTTGCCCCGTTCCTTTGGCACTGGGAGAAAAGGAGTTGTTGTGCAAGGCTGGTCTTGGTGAGGTGGGTCCCCTGTGGAGGCCCCTGGCACTTTCCCCAGGTCCCCAGTCCAGAGGGATCAGAACAGTTCTGAGGAGAGGGAGAAAAAAGGAAAGAAAAGAGAAAAAAAACCCCTCCACTCTTCTACAGGTCTAACTATGCTAGCTCTAAACTAACTACTAACTACTAACTACTGACTCTCCCAGAGAAAAACAGCTTCTTTCATCTTGTGGTGTTCCACCTCCCCCGCTTCAGTTTCAAGGTCCGTTCGAGGAGCAGAATTTTCCTGGGGAAAAACAAACCGTGCTTCCTCCCCCTTTGCACCCAACAGATGATTGAGGGATAAACACATCACCCTAGGACAACAGCTAAACTACAACACCGACTGGCTTTTCCCAGCCATGTATTTCCTTCTCCCTGGAAAGAGGAAAGAAAAAGAGTCCCATTCTTGCCCCTGGCAATGACCTGAGAGAGGGGGTCGAATACAATGATGGGGCCATGGTCAGACCCTCACTTTCTTCAATCCCACCTAACACCATTGCCAGGGGCAGGGAGAGGCACAGATGTCTTCCCAGCATGGATCACAGGAAATGTGGGTCAGTAGGGCTCTTCCCAATGTTGGTCCTCTGACGGGGCATAAAGTTGGAGCAGCACAAAAAGCTCTTCCCAAAGTCGGGGCACTTGCAGGGCTTCCCTTATTGGTGGCTCCGTTTGTGTCTGGTCAAGTGAGAGCTCTGGGTGAAGCTCTTCCCACACTGGGGACACTGGTAGGGCCTCTCCCCACTGTGGATGCGCCGGTGGATGATGAGGTGGGAATTGCGCTTGAAGCCCTTCCTGCATTCAGGGCAGCGGAAGGGCCTCTCCTCAGTGTGAATCCGCTGGTGCATGAGGAGATCTGAGCTGGTCTGAAACCTCTTCCCACACTTGGGACACTTGTAGGGCCTCTCCTCAGTGTAGACCATTTGGTGCATGATCAGTTTGGCCCTCTGGTTGAAGCCCTTCCCACATTCCCCACATTTGTACGGCCTTTCCTCAGTGTGGATGCTCTCATGGCGGATCAAGTTGGATCTCTGGCTGAAGCTCATCCCACATTCCTCACATTTGTAGGGCCTCTCCCCAGTGTGGATGCGCTGGTGCCTGATGAGGTTGGAGTTTTTATTGAAGCTCTTCCCACAGTCTGGGCAGTGTAAGGGACTCTCCTCTCTGTGAATCCGCTTGTGCTGGAGGAGATCTGAGCTGGTGTGAAACCTCTTCCCACACTAGGGACTTCCCACTTGTAGGGCCTCTTCCCAGTGTGGATCATCTGGTGCTGGATCAGGGTGTTGCTCTGGCTGAAGCTCTTCCCACACTCCAAGCACTTGTAGGACTCCTCTCCATCATGAAGCTTCATGTGGAACACCAGCTCAGAGCTCTGGCTGAAACTCTGTTCACCTTCCTGGCACAGGGTGGGTCTTTCCTCCTCAGAGCACCCTGGGCTGGGTTTGGATCTCCTGGGCTTGTCCTCCCTGTTGGATTCCTGCACCATGGAGCCCCTCAAAACTGCCTCTTCTGTGAGGTTCTGCCACGAGGATTTTTTCTCCCTGGTCTCCATCCTCAGCTCGTCTGGGGGAGGAAGGACAAGGACTGGATGGGATTTGCCTCCGTGCCAGAGGGAAGAAGAAGGAGATCCTCCCAGTGCATCCCCATAAGAATGACGTTGGCAGCAGGGTTGTCCTGCAGCTGGGGGCCATGCTGGGCTGGGAGACGGAGCAAGAGAGAGGGGGAAAGGGGCAGTGACTTCCTGCTCACCTGCCTGGCTCTCCTGAGACATCTTCCTCATCCTCACAGCCTAAACTAAAAAATTAGACATTAAATTAAAAATGCTAAAGTAAACAAAAAAACCACTGACAGAGTCAGAATACAACCTGACACCCAGTTAGGCAGGGTGTTGGTAGCAATCCAGTCAAATGGTGGCTGCAGTCCTCCTGGAGTCACAGATGTGGTTTTGTTGAAGCAATGATCCTGTAGAAGGGTGCAGTTTTCCTCTGAAGGTCCAGTGGTGGTGTAGATGGGTCTGGTGTTCCTCTGGAAATCCAGTGGAAACAGGCTGCTTCTGGTGTGTTAAATCTCAGGTTATATCCAGGTAGGAATGCTTGGCTCCTCCCCCTGGGTGGAGCATCTCACAATGGAATAATGGAATTTTATCAGTCATGCAGTGAGACTCAATGGGCCATTAACAGAAGATATCTCCCTGGAGGGAGGATGGGTCATGGAAGAGATAAAGAGCACTGCCCCACCTGGTTTTAACAGATGGCAATAGAATTCAAAGTTTTGGTTACATCTTGCATTGCAACCCAAGACAATTGGTCAAATGCATATTCATGAAGATTTTACATATTTAAGCATTCATTTGAGTTCACATTTTCAGGAAATTCTTTATCTTAGTTCAACCCCTGACCTCATCTTCTTAGAGTACATGCCACAATGCACATGTGATTTGGGGACTTTCATATTTTATTTCTTCAAAAGGCCTCCAGGTCTGTGGTTTGACAGTTATTGTTTGCCAGAGGGTCGGTGGTGGATTCCTCCTGGCTCTTTTGGTGTTATTTGCCCAGTTCTTTTCAATGTTATCATCCAGATGTTTTAGCCATTTTTAGTTTCAATCAACATTAGCTATTTCACTATTGTCAGTCAGTTACAGAAATAAAGGCATTAGTTCTTATTTCACAACCACACTCACTTTTGCAAAAGTTAATGTTATAATACACAGCACATTTTAATATTTTAATATAATATAGTCTATTTTAAAATAAAATTTTAAAATGTATTTTATTTTAAGATTTTGCAAAAGCCTAAACTATAATTTTTATATAACATAATATAAATAATAAAAATATATAATAAAAAGGACATAATTTAAGCAGAATATTTTTCATACTAAAATATGCAATCTCCCCAGGGATCAGGGTATTAACAATAAAAGGCCAACAAATTATACTATATCAAAAGAAGTTCAAAAGAGATTACAAACTTTACTATATCCAAATAATTTGCAAAAGCCAATATATAACAGCCAAAGTCAAGAACTACACAATTATTTCTAACAGGTCTCCTGGCCTAACAGAACACCAGGACTGTGCTAAATTTTCAGATTTAAGAAATTACAAGTATGCATAGTAGGACTACTGAGAATGCATGAAAAGTATATAAAGGAAAGGCAAAAATCATCTTGACAGGTTTTAATACTGCCTTGGGTTTAAAAGTCATATAAAGGTCTAAAACAAAAATCCTCAATCTATGCTCTGCAGTACTCTACCAACCCCAAAACTGCTGTAAATCCTTTTTTTGGTCAGGGGTAATTAAGCTTGTTAAATTCCTTATATTCTTTCTGGATCGATGCTCCATAACCCTCCAGTCAAAACATGTCCCAGACATTTCCCCAAATATTCCCAAATATTTCACCTTTTTCTGTACCATCTGCGCCTTCTTTTCAGACACTCCAAGTCCCCTTTTTAGCAAGGAACTTAAGCAGCTTCACAAAAAAAAAAAAAAAAGCTTCATCAGCCACCTTTTCCTGCTCCCCCAATAAAAGCAAATCTAATTCAAATTCTACTTCAAAATCTAATTCTAATTCTTAATACAAAATCTGAATTCTCAAGGGTAGGGTAAATTCTCTTCATATTTTCTGTGTCATTTCTTACTGTTACTAATTTGCGTTCCCACTTCAGCCATCAAATCCCTTCCCAGTAAATTACACTCAAAATTAGGAACAAAGTGGAATTTGTGCATTTCAAACCTATCCCCCACCTCTGCTAAAGTGCACTTGCTCATCCTTTCCACTCACCCCTTGAATAATCCCAGATCTTTTTTGACAATTTTCCCTCTTTAGGGATAAAATTTAAAGTTTCAGGATAAAAGTTTAACAATCCATCTCCATTATCCTCTGGACTTCTATCTGTCCATGATCCCATTGTCTCCCGTCTACTCCTCTCTCTCCTTTCTTTTTTCTCTTTCTTCCACGCAAGCCTAACTTTACACTTTCTACACCTTTCCTCCCAATTTTCTTACCCAGTTTCCCGATTCCGGGTAACCAGCTCCCTTCTTCCAAACAACAAGAGATGATCTTCATAATTCTCTTCTTATCCTCAACCACTCTCCTCTTACCCTAGCATTGTCTGCTCCTTCATCATCTGCCAAGTTGTTTATCCCTGCTCTTTCCAGTCTAAGACCAACCCCAACCCTGGGGGCTCCAATCCTGGGGAATCCAGCCCTGGGAGATTCTAAACCCAACCCTGGGTGTTGTTATGGGTTAACAATATTTAAATTTTTGTTAAAGAAGAATTTAGAATACTGCCCTGTCAGGACGTTGGACTTGCTTTAGAGGGGGGCAGATGCCTATCAGGGACTTGTTCTCAGCTGCTGGCCTGCGGTCTGGCCACTGAGAGAACTCATGCGACTTCTGGAAATTCCCATATAAAAGCAGAGACTTGGGGGGGACCGCCCTCTAGGCCCTTCACCTCGACAGAGGTCCGAGGCCTGTCCTGGCTCCCTCCCGGCGGGGATGGGGCCGGGCCGGGCCCGGCCGGGTCTCCGGGAGCCGCTGCCTCACCTCGGAGCGGTGCCGGGCCGGCTGAGCTCCTTTCTTCCCCCGGCTGCCCGCAAAGGAGAAGCTGCGCTGGTAACACCCAGCCGACCCTGGGGCTGCCCCACGCTGCCGCAGGGCCGAGGGAGATGCCCCCGGGCCTCCTTCCCCCTCTGGAAGCAGCGCCAAGCCCAGGCTGGCTGTTCCTACCTCTGAGACCAAAGGGTAGAGAGAGGGAAGAAGGACCAGCTGAGCAAAGGATTTTTCACTGCCAGTTTCTGAGGCTTTCTCTCACTGCGTGGCTTAGAGATTTGCCCGGCAGAGACCATGTTACTATCTGCACAGTGAGAATGTTAACCCTTTCCTCACAGACTGAGACTTTTTAAAACTCTAGCTGTCTTCACAGAGAGAGAAAAGGCTGAATTAAAGAGATGCAAATGGACAATATGAAGATATCAGTCGGTAAAAGAAGAGTGATTTCTCAGGCGAGAGAGATGATGAGTTGCCTCAGTTTTTAGGTATAAAAAACTTGAATTTTAGTAACAGACTATTGTGACTTGCTAGAAATTTCCTTTAAACTGCCGACAATATGACTGGGGAGATGCTTTGAAGATTTTTGAGCAAAGGGGTTTTTTTTTGTGATTTACTGAGTAAATGTTGAATTAGAAACTGTAATGTGATCTTATAGGATGTTTTAACAGAGAGAGATAAGAAGAAGCCTTTTGTGTCCATGAAGAATTGAGAAGATATCTCTGCTCCTTATAATAAGAAATCCTTTGCATGTGAAAGTGTGCATTTTTAAACAAAGAAACCCCAGTGTGAGCCTATGGCCCATTATGTAGTCATGGGAATGCTACATGATTTGGGAAGACTACAAACTTGCAGAATTTTTTGGGTGGGCTGCTTTTTGTAGGGGCTAATAGCCACAAAAGAGACTGTGTCTTTTGTAGAAGTTACCTAACACATCAAGAGATATACTTCTCTCTCTCAAAGACTGAATGAAAGATTATTTTATAAGTAGGACTGACCTGAAGCTCTGAGTTTTCTCTCTTTATGTTGAATGTAAGAAAGTAGACTGTTGGGGGGGGGGAGGGGGGGCAGAGAGAGTGTGTTTTAAAATTTCATTTTGATTCTAATTTTTTTCCTATTTTCCTTTAGTGTGTTAATAAAGCTATCTGTTTTCATCCCTAAGTTAAGCCTGTTTTGCCTCTTGTTCTCATAATCATATTTACCGGAAAAAAAGATATTTAGACCACTACACTAAATTTGGCAAACAAAATTCAGCAAACGTGAAACCACTACAGCCTCCCAAACACCAAGATTCAGCCCTGAAAATGCCTCCCAGGAGTTCCCCATCTCTGATCTCTCCCATTTGGTGTTCAGGGTGTTCCCCCCTGTCCCAGCTGCTGGGGGTCACACTTGTATTCAGAGACCCCCGTCTACTCAGTCCCCACCCTCCCCAGGCTGTTGGGAGTCTTAGCAATCTGAAAAGTTCCCCCCTTTTCCCCTTCCCCACTTAGGGATGCTGAGGGATTTGGAGGTCCCAGGGTCCCTTCTCCCCTTATTCTCTGCTTTGGGGTGCAGGGGGTCCAAGGAGTCCCCCCAGCCCCACTTCCAGGCTGTTGAGGGTCCCACAAATCACGGCGCTCCCCCCACTCTGGGCTCCCCACTTTGGGGTCCTGGGGCACACAGGGCTCTGCTCCTTCAGGCTGCCTCTGCCAGCAGCTGCAACTGGGACCCCCCAATATCCCCACAAGGGGAATTTTCCACTCAGATTTAGAGTTCTTAATCCTCCAAACATCGCCCCCAAAAAACTAAACTCAGGGAACCCCCAGAATATTTGGGTCAAGCTCCCTGTCTTGGTTTGGTAAGACAGGTGCCTGCTGAGGAAGGCAGGAGCCTCCCTTGAAATGGAAAACATATACCCCCTCCTATAATTTTGAAATAAGCGGGCTTTCATGCAAAGATATGGGAATAACAGTGCTTTAGTAAGAAAACTAAACTAAAAATGCAGTAGTAAAAAACAGAAACACTGATTAAGTCAGAATACAACCTGACACCCAGTCAGGCAGGGTGTTGGTAGCAGTCCAATCAAATGGTGGCTGCAGTCCTCCTGGAGTCACAGATGTGGTTTTGTTGAAGCAATGATCCTGTAGAAGGGTGTAGTTTTCCTCTGAAGGTCCAGTGGTGGTGTAGATGGGTCTGGTGTTCCTCTGGGAATCCAGTGGAAACAGGCTGCTTCTGGTGTGTTAAATCTCAGATTATATCCAGGTAGGAACACTTGGCTTCTCCCTCTGGGTGGAGAATCTCACAATGGGATGATGGAATTTGATCAGTCATGCAGTGAGACTCAATGGCCCATTAAGAGAAGATATCCCCCTGGAGGAAGGAGGGGCGTTGTCTTGGTTTTGAAAGACAGTTGTCTCTCTGGGAGAGCTGGCGTTTCCCTTGGAATGGAGAATGTCACCCCCCCCTCCCCTCCAAATTATTTTAATTTTGCTATTAAGAGATTTCAGGCAAAGATATGGGAATAGGAATAACAGTTCTTTAATAGGAATAAAAACAACAACAAATACAAATGCAGTAGTACAAAGACAATCAAGCAAAACAGAAGTCCTGGAAAAAATCCTGACAGAGTCAGGGATATGACCTGACACCCTCTTGGTCAGGGTGTTGGAAGCAGTCCAAATAAATCCTAGGTGAGGTTCTGTGGGGTACAGATAATGGAGTAGGAAAAGTCAAGTGGTGGCGAGATGGGTCTGGTCTTCCTTTGGTGGATAAAACCAGATGCCTGCTGTTCCTGTGTCTCAGTTTTTATCCAGGTAAGAACAGTTGGCCGCCCCACACTGGGTGGAGCATCTCACAATGGGATGATGCAATGTGTCATGTCCTTGATGAGCCTTAATGGCCCATTATCAGAAGATAATGGAGGATGGATGGGTGGTGAAACAGATAAGAAACACTGCCCCACCTGGTTACATAAAGACTTAGACTCAGGAGCAGCCTGATACCTGGCTTTCCACTCTGGACCCTAGAGGAAGACCACTGGACCCATCTTGCCACAGCTGGACCCTTTCTACAGCATCATCTCTTCTCCACAGAACCACATCTGTTACTTCAGGAAGATTTATTTGGACTGCTTCCAACACTCTGACCAACAGGGTTTAAGGTCATATCCCTGACCCTGTCAGGGTTTCACCAGGAATTCTGTTTGCTTGGGGTTTTTTTTTTGGAACTACTGTATTTATATTCTTTTTTTTATATATATAAATTACTAGTAAAGAACTGTTACTCCTTTTCCAATATCTTTGCCTGAGAACTCCAAATTACAAAATTAAAATAATTTAATGGGGAGGAGGTTGAAATTCTCTCCTCCAAGAGAAGCTCTAGCTTTTCCCTAGCAGACAACTGTCTTTCAAAACCAAGAGAATCCTTTAAAATAGGAATACATATTTATTGGAAAGTCATTGAAATATTTGTCCATAATGGTAGTAGGATACTTTCTGAATAACCAACTGCACCAGACCAGAGGGAAATCAAGGCACAGCCATGGTTTGTCAGCACTTGCTTGATCCTAATGAGCCCCGTGGTGCATTTGGTGCTGAGCCCTGGAACATCAGGGCCTGAGAGGAGATTACACAAACCTTGCCAGGAGTCAAAATCAGAAAAAAAACCCAAAGTGTCGTGAAGTATCAATGGGTTCACTGAGGTCCATCTCCAACACAGGACACTCATGTCCTTTTTGGAAAAGAGAAATGGCAGCCAGGATTGCACAAAATCTTCTCAGACACTCAGTGCCAAAAAGAACTATTTAAATTACCCAGGAGTACCTTGAAGCATGAATAAGCCCTACTGAGAGTTGTTCCTGGCTAAAATTCTCAAGGGATTCATTAAAGCAGATTTTTAGAGGCCATGATTGCACAAACCTGGCAGCCAGTGTAAAAACCCCTTTTTTTACATAACTTTAAATACCCTGAAGTTTTAATGAGCCCCACTGAGTATTGTTACCAACAAAGCCTCTCAAGGGACTCATTAAAGCAGAGAATTGGAAGCCATGATTGCAAAAACCTCTCAGAGACTCCAAGGCAAAAGCCAAACCCAAAGTCCTTGGAAAAACCTGCAGTCCCTGGCAGCATGAAGGAGCCCCCCAGGGCCATTGCTGACCAAGGCTCCTTCCCCAGGGACTCCTTCCAGCACATCCTGGAGGCCACTGGCATGGGAGGGGGATGCTGAGGGCAGCACAAGGGGCTGACAGTGCCCAGCCTTGCTGGGGCTGTGCCAGGAGGCCCCAGGGCCTCAGGACAAGGTGTCTCCTCAGTGCCCTTGGTGGCACAGAGGCTGCTGTGGCCCAGGGCACCAAGACCTGGCTTCTCTTTGTCCCCACCTGTCATCACTGCCTGCAGTTCTCTGCTCTGCCTGGGGCCTGGGGACACTTTCTGTGTCGTGTCCCTCAGTGGGACCCATTAAAACTTTCAGAAACTTTGGAGTTGGCTTCTGACTTGGAGTTCTGGAGAGGTTTCTTCAGCTCCCTCTCAGGGACTGATGTTCAGGGCCTCAGCACAAAGCCCCAAGAGGGTCATTAAAGTCCTTGTGCTGTGTCTGTGCTAATGAGCTGGGCTGAGCTCATCATCCAAAAGGAGATCCTGGCAAGCAGGAAGAGCTTAAAAACACATTTCTCTGGATGAGCAGCTTTTCTGCCAGCCCAGCAGGGCTGGGGCACTGCCTGCAGCCACCCCAGGCACAGCACAGAGGCACAGAGAGCTTCAATCACTCAGGGCTGGGAAGGTGCTGAGAAGGGACTGGGGGAGAATCACTGCCAGCCCTTGGCACAGGAACCTCTGGCTGCAGGACAATGCAGCTGCAGCTCCTGCAGTGATCTCCTCAAGCTGCAACATCCCAATGCCTACAGACTGTGTGAGTACAACTCTCTGAGTATTCCTGGTTCAGGGGAGGTGAAATGCTCATGAAGTTCTGACACAGTGAGAGCTTCTTCCCACTCCCAAAATATTTCCAAGACAAGGATTTATTTTAAACAAGGACATTTCTTAAATCTATTCTTAAGACTATTTCTTAAGACTATTAAAATTATCTAATTACCTATTTTCTAAAATTTATCTAATATTTGACTTATATTAGATAATGGTGGAGAGGGAGAAAAAATCATAAATGTATCAGTAATTCCGACAAGTCCCTGGGACATCTGAACACTCAGGGAACAGGCTTAGTCTGAGCTGTCCTTTCTCCAAGCTGCAAACAGAACCTGCCCCCATCCATTGCCCTGCAAACAGGCAAGGTTCTGTAGGGCCAAGGAGAGTGCACAGAGATTTGGGCTCTGGGAGTGCTGGCAGGGAGAGCTCAGGCACAGGGAAACACCTGCAGGAAGAAAATCTGCAGGAAGCAAAGAGAAGATGAGGCAATGAGAGAAAAGAAAAGCCAGAAATGTTGTGGCAGGGAGAGTTCAGAGATCTCCATAGGAGCCCCTGCAGTGCAGCCCCTCCCTCTGAACAAGCCCCCTCCCTCCTGTCCTCCAGCCAAGCCTCTGCCCTCAGGGCTGGTGCTCCAAAGCGTGCAGCCCCTCCTGTGCAGGCAGAGCTGCAGCAGAGCCGTGGGGCTGGAGAGATAGGTGGGAATCCTAAAAAGAAAACTGCAGGACTCTGGAACACAAAAGGGTGTCTCTTTGTTCCAGGGGAGGGTGTATGGGAAATGGCTTTGATTTTGGTTACATTTGTTGCCTCTAAGTCCTCTCTGTCCTTTTCTCCATGGCAATACCCACTGCCCAGAGACAGCAATTGTCCAACAGCAGCTCCATCAGCCACTTCCTCCTGCTGCCCTTGGCAGACACGCGGCAGCTGCAGCTCCTGCACTTCTGCCTCTTCCTGGGCATCTCCCTGGCTGCCCTCCTGGGCAACGGCCTCATCATCAGCGCCGTAGCCTGCGGCCACCTCCTGCACAGCCCCATGTTCTTCTTCCTGCTCAACCTGGCCCTCACCGACCTGGGCTGCATCTGCACCACTGTCCCCAAAGCCATGCACAATTCCCTCTGGGACACCAAGACCATCTCCTACACAGGATGTGCTGCACAGCTCTTTTTATTTCTGGTCTTCATCTCAGCAGAGGTTTCCCTGCTGACCATCATGTGCTATGACCGCTACGTGTCCATCTGCAAACCCCTGCACTACGGGACCCTCCTGGGCAGCAGAGCTTGTGCCCACATGGCAGCAGCTGCCTGGGCCAGTGCCTTTCTCTATTCACTGCTGCACACAGCCAATACATTTTCCCTGCCCCTGTGCCATGGCAATGCCCTGGGACAGTTCTTCTGTGAAATCCCACACATCCTCAAGCTCTCCTGCTCCAAATCCTACCTCAGGGAACGTGGGCTTCTTCTGTTTTCAATCTGTTTGCTATTTGGTTGTTTTGTGTTCATGGTTTTCTCCTATGTGCAGATCTTCAGGGCTGTGCTGAGGATCCCCTCGGAGCAGGGACGGCACAAAGCCTTTTCCACCTGCCTCCCTCACCTGGCCGTGCTTTTCCTGTTCATCAGCACAGGTATATTTGCCTATCTGAAGCCCCCCTCCATTTCATCCCCATCCCTGGATCTGGCCCTGTCAGTTCTGTACTCGGTGGTGCCTCCAGCCCTGAACCCCCTCATCTACAGCCTGAGGAACCAGGAGCTCAAGGCTGAACTCTGGAGACTGATGACTAGATGGTTTCAGAAAAATTGAACTGCTGGAAAGTTTCTGCAAATCAGTTGTAATAAAAGTAATCTCTGATAATTCCTGTTGCTTTGATTTTTGAAGGAGTTTTTTTGTTTTCCTTTTTTAATCTAGTCAACAAAGAAATGTCATTGCTTGTGCCATTTCTCTTTTTTTTTTCTCTCTACCTTCCCTGTGGCCACAGACTGTGTCAATAAGGGGCTGTGCTTCTGATAGCTTTAAAGGAACTCAAGGATCTCCCAGCCAAGTTTTCTGAAGAGATCCCCCTTTGGTTCCCTTCTCTGCAGCTGCAGCAGCAATGTCTGTGTGCAGAGCTGGGGGCAGATCAGTGCTGGCACAGCAGCTGTGCCCAGCAGCAGCAGCAGCCCTTGGTGTTGCCAGTGCTGCTGCCGTGGCCCTGCCCCGCTGCCCTGCTGGCCCTGGTGTTGCTGTAGGGCCTGAGTGCTCTCGGGGCCGGGCACAGTGCTGGGGGTGGCAGTGCCGGGGCTGCAGCAGGGACAGGCCATGGGCACTGCTGGGGCAGCGCTGACGCCTCAGGCCAGGGCCTGGGGGCTGCAGGCTCCTTGCCCAGGCTCTCTCCAGAACACTTTGCCCAGGCCAATGCTGAGCACAGAAAAGCCCCGGGAGCAGCCCCAGGCTGGCCGTGGGCAGGCTGGGGGCAAACAGCATGGCTGGGGCTCGGCAAGGTGCCTGGGGGCAACTGGGATCCTACTGGGATCACAGTGGGCGGAGCCTGGGCCCATGGTGGAGGAGTCTGGGATCATACTGGCAGGAACTGGTACTGCACTGAGGGTGACTGGGAGTGGTTGGGAGCAACTGGAATCAGGCTGGAAGCAGCTGAGGATAACTGGGAGTGACTGGGAACATGCTGGGAGCAACTGGGATACACTGGGAGAGACTGAAACCACAGTGGGGGTAAATGGGAGCAGCTGTGCCCATGCTGGGGTCATACTGGGATCCTACTGGAACCAGACTGGGAATGACTCGAAAGGTTCTGGCTGGGACTGGAACCAGGCTGAAGGTGACTGGGAGCAATTGGGCTCAAACTGGGAGTGACAGGGAGTTGCTTAGGGCATGACTGGAATAATACTGGAAGTATCTGGAAGTGACTGAAACCATACTGGGGGTGACTGGAACCAAACTGGGGGTGACTGGGTCCTACTGGGTTCATCCTGGGAGCCACTGGGATTACAATGGGTGTGAACAGATCCTGACTGTGGGTTCCTGGGAGCTTCTGTTGGGAGGGAGATGTGGACACATTGGGAGCACTTTGGACCAACTGGAAGGGACTGGAACCATGCTGAGGGGACTGAGACCACAACTGGGGCAACTGGGATCATACTGGGATTATACTGGGACCACACTTTAGGTAACTGCCAGAAACTGGGATCATGCTGGAGTTAACTGGGAGTAACTGGGAAAGACTGGGATCATTCTGAGGTGACCAGAACCTTACTGAGGAAACTGGGATACACTGGAAGTGCCTGTAACTGTACTGGGGACAATGGAACCACACTGGGGGGAACTGGGAACAACTGGAACTATTCTGGCAGCAGCTGCGATAACACTGAGAGTGACTGGACTCCTACTGGGATTGACTGGGAGTAGCTGTGAGCAACTGGAATCACACTGAAAGCAACTGGGAGGAACTGGGAATGACTGGGAGCATGCTGGGAGTGACTGGGATATACTGGGGGAGACTTGGAGCCATGAGGATCACACTGGGGGCCACTGGAATCGTTCTGGGAGTGGCTACAATGATACTGGGATTATAGTGGGTTTTAATGGACCCTGACTGGGGGTTCCTGGGAGCTTCCAGGCCCATGCTGGGAGCCTACTGGGGATACACTGGGAGGAACTGGGAATGACAGGATGCATTCTGGTGACAACTGGGATGTACTGGCAGTGAATGGGATTAAACGGGGGGCAACTGAACCATGCTGAGGTAACTGGGAGTGCCTGGCAATGACTACAAGAGTGTTCAGGGTAGCTGGGATATACTGGGAGTGCCTGAGACCATGCAGGTGGTGACTGGGACCAAACTGGGAGCCACTGGGAATGTGCTGGGGGGAACTGGGACCATGCTGGGGGCAACTGGGCACAAGTGTGAGTGACTGGGGCCCTGCTGGGAGAGACTGGCATCATACTGGACTCATTCTGGGATTTTACTGGGAGTTACTGAGGCTGTGCTAGGGGCAACTTGGAACACACTGGATGAATGTGGGAGAAAGTGGGAGCAAGTGAGAGAACTGGGACCATGCTAGGGCCAAATTGCATCATAATGGGGAATGACTGGCAGTGACTGGGCTCATAGTAGGAGTGCCGAGGAAACTGGAACCACATGGGGGGAGCAACTGGGCTGATACTGGGAGCAGCCACTTCTGGCACTGAGACCCCCGAACCCCTTTCCCAGCCATCCGATGCCTCCAGCCCCATCACATCAGGCCGGGTACAGGGAATCCCAAGAGTCCTGCTCAGGGAAGCCGCGGCTCTCCTGGGGCTCCCCAAACCCCGTGTCCCCCTACCCCTGCCAGTCCCTCGCAGTCCCCACGTGGCCCTGGCAGAGCTTGGAGGGCCTGGCCCACAAAGCCCAACCCCCACCTGCATCCCCTCACTCCCCGCCAGGGCTCTGCTGCCACCAGGACCCTGAAAAAACACCTCCTGGGGACCCCCCGATGTGCCCCCGAGGGGCATCTGAGGCTCGGCTTTGGAGCCCTGCAAGCTCCAAACACCCCCCCCAAAAAACCCCAAAGACAGGGACTCCCTGCCCTGGGGTATTTGGGGTAAGGTCCCCCTCCCCAGGCACCTGTGGGATTGGAGGTGATGGTCCCAGGGGGCTACGAGTTCAGGGAGCACTGGAGCTGCCTGGTTCTTCCTCTCCTCTTCTTCCCCCTGCTGCCGCTCCGCCTCTTCCTCCCTCCTTCCTCCTCCTTCTCCTCCATTCTTCAAACATCTCACAGCTCGTAGATGAAGCGGGGATGCAGCCGGGACCAGTCAGAATGGGGGTGTGTGTGTGTGCCCTAGAAATGGCATCACTGGGAGTGACTGGTTTGTACTGGGATCATACAGGGACTGCGATTGCACTGGGTTTGTACTGACATCACACTGGGATCATACTGGGAGCAACTGGGATCACTCCAGGGGAGACTGCGATCACACTGAGGGAGACTGGGATCATACTGGATTCACACTGGGAGTCAGAAGCCTGTGGGGCAATTGGGCCATGTTGGAGGAAATTGGGATATACTGGGAGTGACTGGGACCACTGAGGCTGACCAGGAGCAGCTGGGATAGCAAATACTGGGAGCAACTGGGTCATGCCAGGAGCAACTGGGAGGAACTGGGAGTGACTGGGTGCATGCTGGGGTGACTGGAAGCAACTGGGCTTATACTGGGATGAACTGGGGTCATGCTGGAGGTGACTGGGATCATACTGGCAGTGAGGGTGACTACACTGAGGCTGACTGGGAGTGGTTGTGAGCAAATGGGATCATGCTGCAAGGAACTGGCGTACACTGGGAGAGACTGGGAGTGACTGGAACAAAAGTGAAGGTGAAAAGGAGCAACTGGAACCATGTGGGGTGCAACTGGTTCATACTGGCAGTGACTGGGACCACACTGGGCTCATCTTTGGATCCTATTGGGAGTGACTGGACTAACACTGGGAGTACCTGAGAGTGACTGGGAACATACCCTGCACATCATCCCCCATACTGAGGGTGACTGGGAGCAACTGGGAGCACGCTGTGAGCAAATAGCATCATACTGGGACTGAGGGGGTTGATCTAGCTGGAGGCAACTGGGACCATACTGGGAGTAATTGGAAAGAATTAGGGAGTCATGATTTTAAAAAGTAAAGATTTTGGCTAAGAGTTAGAAGCAATTCATATTGATCAGGATGAAAGTTGGATAAGCAAATGATAGGTTAATGATTATCAGTTTCTTAAGCTCGAGCTAATTGATGTATTGTTTGCCATCAATATTGAGCTCGTTTTAGTTTTGTTTTTAGAAGGAAATGGAGTAAGTGAACCATTATAAGAACAGATTGAAACCATTAAGAACAATGACCAGCACCTGGACTTTATATCAATCAATCACAGAGCAGGGGACATTGGATTGTGCCAGAGGGTCACAGAGACCTGATGAAGACTCTCCTGACTTCATCCTTTGAAACCACTGATCCAATTCAAGAGAAGAATTGTGCAAATGTGAAGGACTAATAGCCTCATTTTAATACAGAGTGGGGAGGGGAGGTGCTGGGGTTATGCACATGTATTGTATGTAAGATCTTGGGAAATAAATAGAGGGCAAAGAACCTTGTATGATGCGGTTACGCCTTTCAGAGATGACTCCCGCGCCACCTGCCGGTGGTAATAAACATCCCACTTTCTAACTGTAACTAGTTAAGAGTATCTCTGACTGTGATCTTCAGTTTTAACAACTCAGCACAATGCCAGCCTCTAGATGCACCAAAAGCTGCAGGAAAATTCCCACAAACAAAAGCTATTCCATTCACTCCTTCTTGACTTGCTAAATTCTCCACATTGTTGCTCCCAATCCAAAGCCACTAGTCCGCCAGCCAACATCTGATAGAAACCATCCAAACATATGCTCTCATTTCCCCTGTCTATCCATCAGTTCACTGAATTCACAAACTCTTGAGGCCAAATGAGTCGAGCCGAAACCACTGAAGCAGCGGAATTCCCTCTATTTGTCTGACCAGATAGAATTCTCAGACCCAAACTATCTCTATTTTAATTCTAGCAACCAGCATCTACAAACACAGCCTCCATACTTAAAATCACATCTAAGCCCTTATCGAAGGCTTCTACTCTTCCTTGCCAAACTGGTCCTGGCCTTTTTCTATCCTCAATCTACTTCAAAAACGTTCACAACTCATCTCTCAGAGATGAATCAACTCTTTCAAACAAACCACTTTTACTATTTCTCACTCAGTGTATGCTGCACTTAAAACTTTTGACACAAGATTACAGTGTTGCCTCAAGAATACACCACAGCTCCAAAACACAACTCCAAGTCACTTACACACGAACAAAACATCTCTTCCATGCACACTACCACCACAACCTTATTATTCCCGCAGCAAACACTTACAAACACATTATACTAAAGCACTTAACCTCTGCATCTCAAATTCCACAGGCAAAACCACCTGAACACCAGGCCCGAACAACTCTGGGGGTCCGGACCCTTTTAACATGAACACCGTCCCCCAGAACCAAAGTACGCACACACCACAGTCACAGCGGGGAGGGGCTTTTTATTAAGGGTTTTACACAACATGCAGCGCTATCAAACGCTTTAATCATGTGTCCCCACTTGCTTCGTTTTTACCCGGCCATTTCAGTCTCCTGAGAACGGAACCACGGGTCCAAACTCCCACTCACTTTGTGCTAATAGCACGTCTCAACAAATTCTCTCGCAATTGTTCTCACAGTCAGGACACATTCACACAGCATAACAACCATAGACCAGGATTTGCCCTTACAACTGCTAGCCCCAAATTGCCAGCAAACTGAGCCCTCTATGGCACAACAAATGGCAAAATCTCCTTCTGCCAGCAACCACGGCCCGAGCCCCCCGGCTCGGTACAAGAGCTCAGCAGCTCTCTGTGCTGGCAACCAAATACAACTGAGCAGACACCAACTGCAATTTCAGCTTGCAAGCACACTGCAGAGGCACAAGTTGTGGGGTTTCTCTTTCGACTTACCAATGACCTTTCCTGACCATGCAAATGCCCTACAGGTCACTGTAAACTGTTTCAATTTTTTTTTAACATACCCTTTTGTCCACAGTTTTAAGTAGTCAGGAGTCCTTGTCTGCTGCTGGATGAACAGTCCAAGTGGGGACCCCACTCTTCCAAGAATATCCCGGGGTGTGCCCCGAGGGGGTCCTCCATCCGAGCTGGTCTCACAGCTGAGCAGAGCTTCTTCCTGTCTGGGTTGCCAGAATGAGTTGTTAAAAACTGATATGATCACCGACAACGATCTTTTAACTAGTTAAAGTTAGAAAGTGGTATGTTTATTCACCTGCAGGCCGAACGGGAGTCATCTCCAAAAGGCTGTACAAGGTGTCAAACAAAGTTCTTTGCCCTCCATTTATTTCCCAAAATCTTACATACAATACATGTGCATAACCCCAGCACCTCCCATCCCCGCTCTGTATTAAATGAGGCTATCAGTCCTCCATGTGTGTGCAATTCTTCTCTTGAATTGGGTCGTGGTCTCAAATTGGGTCAGTGGTTTCAAAGGATGAAGTCAGGAGAGTCTTCATCAGGTCTCTGTGACCCTCTGGCATGATTCAAGGTCCCCTGCTCTGTGATTGATTGATATAAAGTCCAGGTTCTGATCATTTGTCCACTGCTTTCAATCTGTTCTTCTAACGGTTCACTTACTCCACTTCCTTCTATAAACAAGTTTATAATGGCAAACAATACAACAATTAGCTCTAGCTTAAGCATCTAATAATCATTAACCTATCATTTGCTTATCTAACTTACACCCTGATCCATATAAATTGCTTCTAACCCTTGGCTAAAATCTTATCTCTTTAAAATCATGATTCATGCCCCCCAAATGTTGGGGTGCCCCCTGAATGTCGAGGTGTCTCTGCACAGCCCCCCCAGGCTGCCAAGGGTCATCTGTGTCCATGTCCACCAGGAGAACACGATGGTGGCCATCATCTTCTCCCAGCCTGTTAGGCTGAGTGAGGACACATGGGAATCCCTAAAATTACCTGGGTATACCCAAATTCATCTTGGTACCCCCCAAAAATCACCTGGATACCCCCCAAAAGAACCTGGGTACACCTAAAAGTCACCTGTATCCCCCCAAATCACCTGGGTACCCCCCAAAACCCACCTGGATACACCTGAGTACACCCCACGTTCACCTAGGTCCCCCCCAAATTACCTGGATACACCTGGGTACTCCCCCAAATCACCTGGGTCTCCCCACAAAAGTCACCCGGATACCCCACAGAAGTCCCTTGGATTTTTGGGAATCCCAAAAATCACCTGGGTACCCCAAAAATCACATGGGTCCCCTCAAAATTCTCCTGGGAACCCCAAAAATCACCTGATTACCTCCCCAAAATCACCTGGATTCCCTCTTAAAATTTCCTGGGTACCCCCAAAACTACCTGGGTACCCCCAAAACCACCTGGGTCCTCCCAAAAATCACATGGGTACACCTAGGTACCCCCAGAAATCACGTGGATCTCCCCAAAAATCACCTGGTACACCTGGGTACCCCCAAAAATTCTTGGGCCCTGCCCAAACTGGTGGTCATGAGACCCCACTGCTTTGACTGGGAAGACGCGGTGTCCCATTTATCCCATTGACTTGAATGGGTAGACCTGGTGTCCTGTTTACCCCATTTACCCCCAGTAACCCTTCCCAGTGCTCCAGTAATTCCCTGGAGTTCCCAGTAACCCCAGTGCCCCCCTTTAACCATTCCTAGTGCTCCCACTAATCCCAGTGCCCCCTCTTAGCCACTCCCAGTAACCCCTCCCAGTGCTCCCAGTTTGCTCAGTTTCCCCCACTCCTGCCTCCCAGTGCTTCCAACTCCCCCCCAGTGCTTCTGGTTCCTCCCCACAGCTTCCCCCTTAGCCCTTCCAAGTACTCCCAGTCTAACCAGTGTAAGGAATAAAGAGCTTGACTCGGCCAATATATCAAGCAGCAATCAATTTATTAATTCTTTAATACAAAATGGTAAAGTGTGAGCAAAGCAGTGGGGGTCTCCCCTCCAACTGCACACAGACTGCTGATTCCTGCTGGTATTTATTGAGAATCTTCATAAGCATTTCTCAGCAGTTTTTTTTTTTTTTCTAGCTTCCTCCTAGTTTCTATTTGTGAAATCCAATTTCTATACCCCATTGTGATCAATTCCTATTGGTGACGTTGAATTTCTGTACCTCAGAGTTGTAAATCAGTGAAGTGATGTCCAGCTTCCCTTGTTCAGAAACAAACACCAGTGATGATGAGGTTCAGCTTTCCTTCTCAGGACCATAAATCAGTGGCGGTGATGTCCAGCTACCAGATGGGGTCTATCTCCTTTTCCAGGATTGTCCAGCCTTCCTTCTCATGATCATCAATTTTTAGCCTGTGATAAGCTCACTTCTTTCTTCTATTCAGGTGATTACAATTCCTTCTATAATACGTATATATTCTAAAGCTGTAGTTCAAACCCTTTTATTACAAAGCAGGTTGAAGCTTATAATAATTTTATTTTCAAAGCTAATAATAATAATAATACTCATAATAATATTAATAATAATACTTGTGCATTCTTCTATCCTACATGTTAAAAACCTATAAAGCTCATACTAATTGAAAAAGCTTAAAACTTATATTGTGAAAACTTTTAGGCTCACATTGTTCACTTATAAGCAAGCAAAATATTAGTCCAAAAGCCTCTTTCCATGCTTTTTCCATTTGTTAATTAAAACTGGTTTTTTATAATTGTCCTATGGCCTTTTTCCACACATTTCACAACCTCAGCTACAAAGGCTGTCTTTTTCTACCTGACATGAGACACAACCCCACATTTCACACCAGTAACCCTTACCAATCCAGCCCTGTTAATGGGTAGACCTGGTGTCCGTATATCCTAATTGACTTTAATTGGGTAGACCTGGTGTCCTTTTCCATCCATTGATTTCAGTGGGTAGACCTGATGTCCTTTCTCTTCCATTCATTTCAATGGGTAGCTCTGATGTCAAAAAAACCCCCATTCATTTCAGTGGGTAGACAGGATGTCCCAAATATTTTGGGGTTAAACCTACCAATTTCGGGGTTGGAAAGTCCCAGTTTTTGGTGGGAAAATGCCCCACATTTTTTTCTTTTTCCCCCACAGGTAAGCCCGGGGTGCCCAGAGCTGAGAGCAACACGGGATGGCTCCGCCCTGGCCGGGCCCTGGCACTCAGAGGAGGGGTGGCCATGCCCCAGCCACACCTGGGTATCCTCAGCCCTGAAGGCAGGAGGGCAGGGCCAGGGTGGACGTGGCTTGTGGGGAGTGGGCATGGCCACCACACACCTGGCAGACCTTGACAGGTGACATCAGCTCTGTCACCTCCCTGCCCTGCCCAGCAACCGCCCTGCAAACCTGGAAGTCACCTGGGAGCCTGACTCCGTCCCTCACCAGGTGATGCTGCAACCTGGTGAGGCCATGGCAACTCTGACCCCGCCCACTTCTAACCACACCCTTTCCTCACCTGGCAAAGCCCTTTTCTCACCTGGCCATGCACTTTTCACTCCCAGGTGAGGCTGAGGCTTGGTGGCAGGAGCCAATCGTGGAGTGAGAGCTGTTCTGGGTGATCTATGTCCCTTTTCTCAAGCACACCCCCTTTCTTAAGCCACATCCACATTGAGCTGCCTATCATCCCTATGTGGGCTAAGCCACGCCCCCTTCCAGCAAGCCCCACCCCATTGGTTTAAGCCACACCCCTTGGCCAAAGCCACACCCCTTTCATTAAGCCACACTTACCCATGGCTGCCATTTATCCTATGTAGTTTAGCTACACCCACCAATGCATTATGTTGTGAAGCCCCACCCCTTTCTGCCAAAGCCACGCCCCTATCTCAGCAGTTGGCCCCGCCCCCAGGCCGGTGCTGGGCGTGGCTGAGGCTCAGGTGTCTTAAAATTGGGGTTTTGCATGCAGATATGGTGTGGGATTTTCCTGTTGGTTGTAGTTCTTGTTCCTGGTTTATTTGCATTCAAACCCCACAGACTGGCTGGCTTAGCTTGAACACCTGCACAGATGGAGAGATGGCCTCCCATCCTCCCTCTGTGTAGCTGAGATGGGCAAAAGGAGAGAACAATTTCTCTTTCTGTTGTGAAATCCAGCAGGAAGCTGACAGGGTTACCCCAGAGTTGCAGAGAAGGCTCTGTGGGATGAGCACATGACGTTCTTGAAGCTGTGTGCTCACCCCGAGGCCTGCACAAGGGGGTTGCTCTGGGTGCCTCAGCCTGTTTGGCGCTGCCTCTTGCACCATTCTGGCCGTGCTGGCACAGCACTCACTGCCTGCCCAGCGTCCCTGTCACCTGCATTGTCCCTGTTCCTGACCTCTACATGCTGGCAGGAGCAGTGCCCATGCAATGGGACGGAGTGAGACTTGGAAAGAATCCTCTGCAGTTGCCATGAGTTTGAACAGATGTACAACCTCTGCCGTGCCTGGCAAGTGTTTCCTGGCAGCCCGCAGTGCAGCCTCCAATCCCTGGGAGTTCACAGGGTGCACTCTGCACTCCAGCATCCATTAATGCATGCAGGGAGTGAAGTGCTTTTCCTGGCATTCCTGCCTAAAATCGATGGGTTTGAGATTGAATGTTCAGCTTAGGCAAGTTTTGTCCTCATCATGGAAGGGCAGTTATCTGCACTAAGGAAACCTTCTTAGTGCTACACTCTCCATTCCCTGCTTTGCAGCCACAATGTCCACAGCCTCTTTCTGCAACATCCTCCCCTAAATTTCCTTCTGCTGCCCTGGCACATCCACACTGGGGAGAGGCCCTACGAGTGTCCCCAGTGTGGGAAGAGCTTTTCCAGGAGCTCTCACTTGACCCAACACCAACAGAGGCACCAGTAAGGGAAGCCCTGCAAGTGCCCCGACTGTGGAAGAGCTTCATGCTCTGCTCCAACTCCATCCCCCCATTGGAGGACCCACATTGGGCAGAGCCCTGGTGACCCACGTTCCCAGTGATCCAGGTTGGGACACTACCTGGCTGGTGGTCTGCACGTCTTCCTTGACCCCCATAGGCACCTGAAAGAATTCTGTGACAGGAACATCCATCAAGACTTTGTTCAACTTTGGAAATTAATTGGGAAAAGCTGATTTGTTGACAGCCCAAAAAATCTCATCTGCTCTGGCCAGCTTTTCCTTCATGTGGCATCAAGCAATGCTGGGGGATCTTGGAGACCTTTTCCCACCTAAATAATTTCCATGTTTATCCCATCAAAACACCCACAATTGGGGTAAAATAAACAAAATTAAGCAATGAGATTGAAAGCTGAATCATTTTACTGGGATTTGAGTGTCAATTTGGGGTTCAGGAGAATACTCAGGGGGAATTAGGTGTGTTCTGGGACCACCCAAGCCAAGGGACATGACCGTGATCTTGTAGTTGTTGCAGCAGAATGTGTCCACCTGAGCCTTTCTGTTCTCCAGGAATTCCAGTTGTCTGTTCCAGTCCCTTGCCTGGGTCTCCTCATCCAGGATGTCCCCTGCAAAGTGTCCAAGTCGCTGCTGAAGTGCCCGAGCTGATCCTGCCTGTGGATGTTCTGTGCACCAACCTCTCCTGATCAGTTCCGTAGGGGCTGAAAGGGGTTTTACAGACTCCTGGGGAGACTGAGAGAGGCTTTTGCTGCTCTTGGGGCCATTTGTGGTGCTGGGAGAGGGCTTGGGAGGTTTCTGGGGGGGTTGTGAGGGAGTTTTTGGGTCGTGGCAGGACTTCATGGCTTGGAGGGAATTTGGGTGGGTCTTGGGGGAGATGGGAATGGGAGTTTTGGTTTTGGGGCCATTTCTCTTGCAGGCAGTGGTTGTGGGTGCTCTGGGCAGGAGCTGTGGGGTGGTTTGAGGGGTCAGGGAGTGGCTTTGGGGCTGGGATGGGGTTTTTGGGCAGTTTGGTGACTGCCCCCATACCCCCAAAGCTGCCACCAGACCCTACCCCAAAGATGCTGCTGTGGTTTAGGGGCTCCATGTTTGGGTTCGTCCTCCTGGCACTGCAGGAGAAGGTGAATGGGGATCCCCAGGGGCTGTGTGTGTCTCTCCCCCAGAGCTTGGGGGAGGACAGTGTCACCATCCCAGTGTCACCATCCCAGTGTCACCCCCTTTTCCCTCCCCACAGGGCTCCTGCCCCAGCTCCTGCTGCCCCCAGGAGGGAATTTGGGGAGGGGGCAGAGGGGGTGTGCAGCCCCCGCTGGGGGATGACCCCGCCCCAGCCCCTTTGTTCAGCACCAAGCTGGGCTTGAGGCCGCAGCAGGAAGAGGCCCAGGGGAAGCAGATCCTGCAGGTGGGACAGGGCTTGGGCTCAGGGCAAGGTCCTGCCCTGCACACCTGGCTCAGGTGTGACCCTGCCCCGGGAAGGGAGCGGGACATTCCCATCCCCACGGATCAGGGCTGGGAGCAGCACTTGGAGCATGGACATGGAAATACTGGGAGTGACTGGGACCTCACTGAGGGCTACTGGGAGTGACTGGGAATGATGGGTGTGTGCTGGAGGTAACTGGGATATACTGGGAATGAGTAAGGTCATGCTGGGGGCAACTGGAACCATTCTGGGGACCCTGGGGTAGCTGGGAATGAGCATGCTGGGGGCAACTGGGATATACTGGGAGTGTCTGGAATGATACTGCAGGGGACAACACTGGGAACAACTGGGACCATGTTGGGGACAACTGGGAGCAACTGGGTGCTCCATCCCTGCACAGGGTATAGAAGAGGGCAGAACCAGAGGCCATCAGGGCTTCACAGGGAGCTTTGGGTGTTCCTAAGGGCAAATGAAGCAGCAGCACGGTGGCCAAGACTCGGACACACAATTGTGCCAGTGCCCTGAGCGCTGTAGGGCATTGCCAGGATCCCAGGTGTAGTTGTGGTCTCCACAGCTAAGGAATCGCAGCCCCTGCCTCAGAGCCAGTCAAAAAGCCAACACCAAGGGAGACCAGAGGGAGGACACCCCCCCAGTCTCTCTTGGGCATGGCCGCAAACCAGCCCCTGCTTCTCCTGCCTCCGCCTGTGTTTGGGCTGTGCTGATGGCAGCGCCAGCCAGGTTGTGCTCTGTGTTCCAAAGGCTGTTAGAGCGGGCATGAGAAGTGCTGTGTGCACAGCAGAGAGTCCTGGAAGGTGCTGGCAAGAGTGTCCTGTGGGAGCAGGGCTCTGGTCTCTGGCTGGGAACAGCCTGGTTTTGCTGCCGCGACCGCAGGCAGGACTTGAGGCAGGTGAGGAGGCAACGGGCAGCTTGTGTTTGTAGAGGGCCTGGGGCTGCACGTCTGAACCTCCAGCTGGGAACACACTTGGGGGAATACGAGCGAGAGCTGGAGTGCCTGTCCTGAAAGGACCAGAAGTAATTCAGCCTTGCCCGTCTTTTTTTAAGAGTGCGTTCCCCAGGAAAGCTACACATTTAGGGAAAAACCTTTGGGGGAAAGGGACTTGCTTCACAAGGAAAGTGCATTCCAAGGAGCTCCCAGTGAGGTAGATGCAAGTGTCTCCCTTTGGCTCTCTGTGGTCCTTTCAGTCCTTGAGGCCCCTTGCACTTGGCAGAGGGGCAGGGCAAGGGAGCAGGCTGTGAAGAGCAGGTTGGGCATCCACCTGGACCTGCAGAGACCAACCCGAGCAGCTGCAGCAGGGTGTGTTACCCCCCTTTGGACAGAGGTGTGAGCAGGAGCAGCTCTGTCCATCTGTGTGCCCCAAAGCTCTCTTTGAGACCTGTGAATTCAAAGACCTTTAGGCACACACTTTTCACATCTCACCTGTCTGCTGTGTTTCAACTCTTGGCAATATGCATTTGCCTTTTGCTTGCTGGAAGCTGCTCTGGCCCAGGGCCAGCACAGAGCTGGGCTGTGTGGGCCAGGATGCATGGAGAGAGTCTCAGCTCATCTTGGTGTCTCCCTGGCCTCAGGAAAGACTTGGAAGTTTTGCCTCCCAAGGCATCCTGCTCATTGACTCTTCCTGTGCATCTTGGAGAGAACAAGGTAGGCATTTCTGGCAGCTTGGCACTAGCAGGCCTTAAAATGGAGGCATGTTCTGGATCGAGCCCAGCTGAGATACCCTCAGAGGAGCTCAGCGCTCCTTGCTCTTCTCTGCTGACACGTGAGTGTTTGTCTGGTTTTGGGATGACCCTGGCTGTGTGAGGCGTGCTACATGGACATGACACAGCCAGTCTTGTCCCACTGGGTCCCAGCAGTGCCTCGCAGCAGTCCTGCATCCACGTCAGGATGCAGGCCAAGAGAAGTCCTGGAAGCTGAGGCAGCTGATTTTAGGCTTGCACGGGTGCCTACAGGTCAAGGCCAACCGTTTTCCCTCAAGACACAGCAGTGCTGAGGGCTCTCCCCAGAGCTGCCTGATGCCACCCACTCCTTGCGGCACCAGTGTCTTTCCTGTGGAATGTTCTACCTCCCCTGAGAGCAAAGAGGGAGCTGGAGAAAGAGCTTGCCAGGCTGCTCTCCATCCTTTACCAGCAGTCCTGGCTAAGTGCAGAAGTCCGAGCTGAGCACAATTGTGCAAATGTGACAGCCGTGCACAGGCAGGGTCAGTGGGAAGGATGATCCAGGAACCCTAGGCCAGGCAGCCTGAGCTTGCTACTGGGGAAGGCCTTGGAGAAGATCCCCCTGAGTGCCATTCCACGGCACAGGCAGGGAACCAGGGGGTCTGCTGGAGGGTGGGAAAGCTCCTTAGAGAGATGGGAACAGCTGGGGCTACTGGTGGGATGTTGAGGGCTTCTGTGCGGGTGTTTAGGGGGTGCTGGTGTTGGCGGGCGTGTTGGGGAAGGAGCTGTCTGGAAGGTGAGAGGTCTAGGCTGGAACTGGAGTCAGTTTGAAGGCAGCATCTGTGGTTTGGCACAGCTTTGCTTATGGAGGCCAGAAGGAGTATTTGACTTTTGCTGTTAGTGGTCCTGATTCTCCTGCTGGGAAGAAGAGGGGAGAGCTGTGCTTTACTGGCCACTTACATATCTGTACCAGGGAGGAGATTGCGATCTACTCATTTGTTTGGGGTACTTCTGTAACACGGAGTGGACTTTCATTCCTTGAGAGCTTTTATTCCCTAAGAGAATTAGATATTATCATCCCTTCATAGAGAACCATTTGCAAACCAAAGAATGGCCTTTTTTTTGCCCCTGTGTAGTGTTATGTTTTGTAAAGTGACTCTCAATGGATGACATTAAGGCAAATGAGTTGCTGCTTTGGGATGGGAAGCAAACTTCCGAATCTTTGACATTCTCAGGCCATACCAATTAATTTGGGAAGTCTGCAACTTTTTGGAAGTACTTGACTTGAGCAACAGGAAGTAAAACTTTCCTGAATTGAGGATTCTTAAATGCCAGATTCTTCTGTCCCTTCACAGCAAAGATGTTTTTGTGCCGCAGGAAATGACTTCTTTGAGAAAAGAATTGCAGCTTGGTGTTGTGTTCTCCCCCCCTGCCCTTTTCAGGCCTGGCTAGCAGCCGCAGGGGGGCTGGGGACAACATATCTCTGGGTCCCGGGAGGTAGGGTAGGTACAAAAGCCTTACCGGAGTTTCTGGGGAGCAGTCTCTTGCTTGTGCCAGCTAATGGCAGCATGCAAGCAGGCAAGACACCACACAGCTTCTGAGGGTGCTGATCAGATGAGCTTTATTCGGGGTCCCACACAGGGGGGTGGAGCTTGGCTCCCAAAGGAGAGGCAAGAGGCAAGAAGGCCAAGGCCACAGCCAGGCCCAGGCCAGGCCCGGGCCCAGTGCCAGGCCCCAGCCAGAGGCAGAGGCAGAGAGGGCCAAGGCCAGAGCCAGAGAGCAGAGAGAGAGCAAAACCTCCTGGTTCAGCCTAATGAGAGAGGTCCTGCCAGGGGGCGGATCTAAGGCTTGGACCAATGGGATACTGATAGGGGAGGAGAACACAGCTTAGGAACTAATGGGAACAGAAGGTAGGAGGGATTGGGTAAGCCATTGAGAGAGGATGAGGTGATGGACAGGGGTTACAATGAACACATTCTGGCGAGAGATTACAATTTACACATTTTGGGGGGAAACAGAACAATCATTTAAGAAAGATGAATCACCACAGCTCAGAGTAAGAGCTTCTGACAGAGACCAGGAGTTGCCAGCACTTGCTCCAGGTGCTCCTGCCAACAGCCCCTGTAGGAGGGAGCACAGCCCCCAATACATGTTGGCTTTGGCTCCTCTGGCAGAGAAGCCCCCCGGGGCACAGGTCTCTGTGGCTGGAGATGAAACCAGCACTGCCAGGGCTCATTAGGGTGGCAGGTCTGCTTGGGTGGGGACTCTGCCACACCTGCTGATGTCAGTGCTCCCCGGGCCCCAGGGCTCAGAGCAGCATTGGTGCCCTGGCCCACACGTTCCTTGTCTGTGTCACACCCGTGGGTTTAGGATGGCCACCAGTCAGGACGTGTCCCAGGGGGGCTCTGCCAGCTGCTGTGGAAGGCCCCGTGCCCTTCCTGCTGCAGCTGTGCCGGCAGCCCTGGGGGCTCCTTCTGCTGCCCTGAGCCCGCAGAGCAGGGCAACGTTTGCTGATGGTTTCAGCCATTCCCAAAGATCCCGTCGGGCTGTCTGAGACACTTGGGGTGAGGGATTCCTTCCAACCTGGGCCGCTTTGGGTGGGCTGGGAGCTGTCCCAGGGCAGGTGGCAGTGTGTGCAGGGGCCGTTAGTGGAACGTTGGAGCTTGGTCACCATGGCATGGAATGGACAGGGTGTCAAGGGGCCCTTTGTGACACGCGGTGACCTAGGTGCTGCTGGTGACACTGCCACCCAGAGTGCTTGGAGCACGCGATGGGACAGGACGTGCCAGAGTGGTGCTGAGAGGAGCCCCCCCACAGCACACTCGTTCGTGTCCGACCCAGAGCTTTTCCAAGGCGCTATTCCTGCAGCTGACCTCACGGCCAGACTGCAGGACTTGGTGACTCGCAGCCTTTCCGAGGCATCTCTCCTATCCCTGTGGCCTGTGCCTTCCAGGCCAGCCTGTGGGATTGGGTGACCTGAACCTTTTACAAGGAATCTCCTGTCATTGTGGCAGGAGCCCTCAAGACCAGAGTGCAGGACTTGCTGTCCTGCAGCCTTCCTGAGGCATCTCTATAGCAGGTGCCATCAAGGCACAACTGCACCACTTGTTGACTCTGAGCTCTCCCGAGGCATCTCTCTAGAAGGTGCCCTCGAGGCCAGATTGTGGCATGGCGGGCAGATTTCTCAGCCTTTTCAATGTCATCAGGGGGAAAAAAAAGAAAGGCCCTGGAGCTGCCTCAGCAGAACAGCCTGAAGAGCCGGAGCAGTTCCAGCCACTGCAGGATGGTGAGTGGCAGAGCTTGGTCACCAGGCTAATGACAGCAGCCAGATTGCCCCATCCCATCCCATCCCATCCCATCCCATCCCATCCCATCCCATCCCATCCCATCCCATCCCATCCCATCCCATCCCATCCCATCCCATCCCATCCCATCCCATCCCATCCCATCCCATCCCATCCCATCCCATCCCATCCCATTCCATCCTATCCTGTCCAATCCCATCCCGTCCCATCCCATCCTGTCCCATCCCGTCCTGTCCCATCCCCTGCTGTCATGTCCTGTCCCTTCCAATGTCAACACACCCCTGGACAGGATGGAAGAGGGGCTGGGGCTGCCCCCCGCACTGGCCGTGCTCCATCCCCTGGGGCATCCCGGGGCTGTCCCTGCCTGGGGAGCACAGGGCTGGGCTCTGTTCTCCGGCCTCTCCTGCAGCCCCTCAGCTCTGGCTGTGCTCCTCTTTGCCAGATGCAGCCATGGAACGTACGGCAGAGCAGAAGCCCGCCCGTGGCCGCTTCCACAGAACACTGAAGGTACCTGCAGCCATCCCCAGCCGGGCTGGGCCTGCTGTCACTGCTCGGCTGAGCACTGTGCTTGGAGCACTCCATGGAACTTCCCTGGCATCCCTGTCCTTTGCTTTCCTGCAGATGTTCCGGAAGTTAGTGCCCATTCGTCGTAGAAAGACCAGCACGGCAGCAACTGAGGGCACAGCCGAGCCTGACTCCGGGCTGACCGAGCTCCAGGCAGAGCCTGATGTCAGCCCAGGTTTGGCTGAGCCCTCACAAGACTCAGACACTGCAGTGAATGACAACAGGGCAAGGGCAGTGACTGAGGACGTGGCCATCAGAGACGCCGAAACCAGAGAGACTCAGGGCACCGCAAATATGGGCACCATGCACACTGCCATGATTCATGCTCCCCCTGCAGATCTTCCCAAGGAGAATGCTGTCTCTGCTCAGCAGCAGGTAAGCAGCCTGGGGCCAGGGCTCGAGGCCTGCCAGGATCATGTGTCCCCTCCAACCACGGCCACTGGGCCCCGTCAGCCTTTGAGGCCAGCACAGTGTGGTGGGAAGGGAGGCACTTCTTGGGGAAAGCTGGGGAAGTTGCTCCCTTGGACAGCGCTCCAAGTCTTCCGCATGCCTTCTCCAGGTGCCAGACATTGTCAGGAGCATTCACCAGAGTCTGGCATCCCGTGTAAATTTGGATGCCAGGCTGCGCATGAACATTCTGAGCCTGGCTGAAGAACACCCAGCTGACGTGGTGCTGACCCTCCTGCGCTGTGCCCCAACGTGTGACAGGTACAGGCCCCACCTGCCTTGAGAGCTCAGGGCTCACCAGCCTTTAGGGCCATTGCCCTGCACAGCCTGTGCAATGGGGTCTGCCAGACAGGCAGAGAGGTCCAGGACCCTCGGGCCCCTCTGTTTCCCAAGCCTGCTGCCATGCTCCCTCCCCGCCCTTCAGGGCACAGGGGCCCTGTCACCTGAGCCCCTGCAGCTGCACAGGGCATGCTGCTGTGACTGAGACACCCCTGACACAGAGCTCTGATCCCACAGAGCTGCTGCAGTGATGTGGACAGCCATAGGCTCATCGGGGCCCACAGTGGAGAAGGTTCTGCCAACACTGGTCCGTGTAATGGAGCACTGGCCATTATACAGGATGAGCACGTCGGATGGGGACAACAAGGACGTTTTTGCCCTGGCTGTGAGTTTCTGGGCCTTTGCTCGCCCCCAGGTCGCCTCTCCAGCAGCTCTCCATCCTCTCCCTGCCTCAGGCGCTGGGCTGAAACCTGGGCTAGGGGCAGGCTCAGGGGGCACCAGGCCTGCGGCTCCCCCCAAGTCTCCCCTGAGGCCCTGCCACATGGACACCTCGGCACTGAGCACTGTCTTGGGCTGCTTCTTTTGCAGGCAACTCTGGCGCTCTGGATGATCGTCCAGGTGCCTCAGTGCTACAAGACCATGCACCTTTATTCAGCCCGCCTGTTTGTGGCTCTGCTCTTCAACGTTGTCCTCAGCACACAGCAGGTGCCACCAGAGGAAGTTGAGAACTTCTGGAGAGCATGCCAGGAGGAACAGCGCCTTCCGGAGGAACACCGCCTTCCCAGCAACCCCAACAGGTCCCAGTCCTCCTGTCCTTCCCATGCCCTTGTGGCCAGCACCAGTGCTCCCAGTGTGACCTGGGCTTTGCTGTGCACACAGGTTTGCAGTGCAGGCCATGAAGGCTCTGCTCTGCCGCATGAGGTGTGACAAAGCGGTGATGGCAATGGAGCGCAAGCGCGGCTGGGACACGCTGCTGTGTGCTGATACCCAGCACTATGCCGTGGGTCTGCTGGCCAGGTGAGAGCCCCTTCTCCCCGCTGCCCCTGGCAAGTGTGCCCTGTGCCCGGGGTGCCCCACACAGTCTCTGTGGTCCTGGGCCTGAGGGCCTTGTCACTGAGGGATGGCCGAGCAGAATGGAAAAGGCTGGGAGAGGAGGGTGCCCAGAATGGGCTGCCTTGCAAAGAGCTCACATCCCTTCTATGGATGCTGAGGAAAGATCACACCTCTGTAAGTCAGTTCTGGGAAAAGTTTTCCCCTCCCACCTCAGGGTCTTGGTGCCTTTTTCCTCCTGTCAGGGAGATGCGTGGTGACTTGATCCCCTTCTGTTCCCGCATCGCACTCCACCTGCTCCAGCTGCTCAGGACAGAGGAGCCATGCTGGGATCTCCCCTTCCTGGCATTCCTTGTGGAGGTGAGCCTGATGGCCAGCACCAGCTTGCTGAGCTGTCTCCCAGCTCTCTGCCCCCTGACAGCCGCAGCTGCCTGGGATGGTGCCCACGCCCTGTGCTGCTGCCTGGGCCTGGCCCTGGCCCTGTGCGGTTCTGGGCTCCTGCCAGCAGGTCCCCTGTCACTGCCCTATGCCTTTCAGGTCCTCGAGTGCCTGCACTTGAAAGAATGTGGTGGCAGCATCCTGAAGGTCATGTCGAGGTACCTGCACAGCAAGTGCAGGCAGAGGTGTTGCTTGGCACTCCGAGGCCTCGTGGTGCTCAGCAAGGATCCCTCGATGGTGAGAAGGTGGCAGTGGCTGAAGCTGCACTGGGGAAAGCAGCCCTTTGGGCTGGCTGGGCTTCAGGAGCTGAGGCAGCTGCTCCCAGCTCTCCTGCCTCCAGGCTCAGCTGCCTGAGTGCTTTGGGACAGGCCCTGCAGCAGCAGGGTGGGGTTGCACTGCCAGGACAGTGTTAGTGGTGCAGCCGTTCATGGCTCCCAGCCACAGCCTTGTGTTCCATACAGGCCAGACCTATACGCAGCATGTCTCTAAGCCTTCTGGAGCTGCTGAGGGATGAAGACGGAGAGGTGGTCAGAAAGACCCTCTCTGTGTTCATGAATGTGCTCAAAAACAAAGACCACCTGATATCCAGCACCGCCGCCCCAAAGCTTGCTGAGCCTCTCCTGCAACTTTTTGAAAATGTAAGGCTCTGTGCCCCCCACCACGGGCACTGGCTGCTGCGTGGAAATCTTGTGCTCGGTGGATTGTCACGCCTTTCCCCATGTGGGCTGGAGAATTTGGTGCTTAGGGCTTTTCCTCTTCCTTTCCTCCAGGACAACAGCCATGTGCAGTTGCTCTCTGTTCAACTCCTTCAAAAAGTGATGGAGTTGGTAGTGGACGAGGGGGAAAAGGCTCTGGAGAGAATTGTGAGCCAGAGCCTGCTCCCACTCTTGTTCCACTGCCATGATGAGAACCAGCGCATGGTGAAGGTGAGGATTTGTGTGATACTGCTGCATCACTGGGAGGGGGCTCAGCTGCCTCCTGCCCTGGCACCTGCTGGGCTGCAGCCTCCAACTGGCCTTGGCACAGGGACGAGTGTGCTGTGCCCTGGGCTGCGGTGCCATCTCTGCTTCTCTGCTGCTCTCCAGGCCTCTCGGGAAACGCTGCATTGTGCAGCGGGGTTTTTGGGCAAGGCGGATCTCCAGAAGGCGCTAAAGACAGAGCAGCCTCTGACAACTGTAGAGCATCTGGTAAGGACAGCCTGGAGACACCCCAGCCTCAGCCCGGACAAGCCCCAGCCCCCGGTGCCCTGTGTGTGGGGCTGGCAGCTGTGGCCCCTGCCCAGTGCAGCACCCAGGGGTGCCAGCCTGCGCCCCACACGCCGCTCCCTTCCCTGGGCCACACGGGCTCTGCTCCAGGCTCCTGTGGCCCCGATGGGGCCGGGTGCCGATGGAGCCCAGCCCAGCAGGGCTGCGAACAGGAACCACGGCTCCCCGGGCAGCACCCGGCCCTCTGCCCCCTCCAAGCCCGGCGCCAGTGGCTGCTGGCCGGGCCTCACGGGCTGCTGTGTGTGAAGGGCAGGCCGGGGCTGGGTGCAGGGAGTGCCCGGCCGAGGGGCTGAGCCCAGACCAAGCCTTCCCTCCTGCCCCTCTCTCCAGCTGGCAGAGGACGAGAGCCGAGCAGCGGAATACCTGCGCCAGGCTCTCGAGTACGTGGACAGCCCACAGGAGCCCCTGCGAGAGGCGGCCATCAGCTTCATGGGTGAGCCACGAGCCCAGGCTCTGTCCCCGGCCCGCCGCAGCTCGGCCCCAGCCCTGGCTGCTGCCCCGGCAGCGCCCTCTGGGCCCGGCGCCGTGGAGCCCGCCTGCCCTCGGGGCTGCTGCTGCCCCTCGCAGCCGTGCCCTTGGGCGGCAGCAGGCAGAAAGGGCCCGGGCTGAGCCCTGCCGGGCAGGGGGCCATGTGGCCACAGGGCTGGCAGTGCTGTCGGCAGGGAGCTGAGACAGGTTCTGTGTTCCCAGGGACCGCCGGGCTGTTCCTGCAGAGCAGAAGGCTGAGCTCCAGGCCCACAGTGAGGCGTGAGTGAGGGCAGCGGGCTGGCAGCAGGGGCTGGCAGGGGGAGCTGCGATGCCTGGGCAGGGAGCTGCAATCCCTGCTGTGGCTGCCAAGGGCTTTGCTCCTTGTGTGGATGAGGGGTGGTTTTGAGCAGAGCACAGAGAGATTTCAGGGGTGTGGGTGGGGGGATTTGTGGCCAGCACCTTATAGCTTATTCCATTGTCTCCTGCTCCCTCCTGGCCACGGCGAGAGCTGGGTGGGATGGCCCTGGCAGGAATGTCTCCTTGGGTTCCTTCAGATCTGGGATCTGTCTGTGGCTCTTCCAGCCCTTCAAGGCCTGAGAAGAGACAACAGCCCTTGCCAAACAAACATAGTAGTTCAACAGATATTCAACAAAATATCTGCAGAACAGTGTTTATTCGGAAGAAGAATTATTGCTCCTTAAACTCCTGAAGATACCGTGGAGGAGGAGACCACCTAGAGAACAGAGGAGACCAGCTGGAGCTCCAGGCACAGCAGATGAATGGCACAGCTGAGCCTGTGGGAAGCTCCCATAGCTCTTGCCTTTTCCCTCCCTGTGGACAGCTCCCGCTCACCAGCCTTCAGACCCTGCCCATCCCCTTTCTTCCCTCCCAGTTCATCCCTTTGCTTCGCATTAGTTAATAAACACTTTGGCTTCTTCGCTTTACCTGCATCTCTGTGGAGCTGAAGCGGTGCAAAAACAAAGGCCCCTGCTGCCGGTCTCTCCTGCACTCTGTTTTGTGCAGAGACACAGAGGAACGAGCGCAAATCAGGCTGGAAAGGTCCAGTTCCACAACATTGTGGAATTAAATATCTTGCTGAACACTCTGAAGGCCAGTAGTGGGACAAGGAGCCTGTGTGTCTGGGACCAAAGTTATCTCTAAGGCCCTGCCATATTTCGTCTGCTCTTGTGCATGTCGACAAGATTTTAGTAGCTTTTCCCACCTCTACACCGCAGGAATTCATGGATCTGCTGGATAGGGAATGCTCATCCCAAATTTTCTGCCCATTTGTCTAGGAACATTCCAATGACAGTGCTGATGCAGCTTGTGCTGATTCAGTCTCCTGAGGTTTTTTGTGGTATTTTTTGGGGATTTCAGGGGGCTGGGAACTGGGGAAGAGAGGCAGGACACAATCGGGATCTAGAAAAATCCCGTATAGCCCAGGAAGTGAGAATGCAGTGGAAACAAGCACACAGGAACTGGAAAAGAAAGAATTTTTAAGAAGCAAAAATAGGGAAAATCACAGGAAAAATAAGGATAAAATTCCAAACAAATCCACTGTGAGAGAATAACTTGGAGGTGGAATAGGAGAAATTCCAACACAACGGGGTACAAGGGCCTGGGAGGGATCAATTTTTTGGTTTTCTTTGGAAACTTTTTAGGTTTATTTTAAATTTCATTGGATTTTTTTCCAAGAAAATCCCTCTTTTCCTTTCTGACTGGACTGGAAGTTGCCTCCTGTTCATACAGTGCTGGTTTTTCCCATTGTCATCCCTGAATATTTTTAGAAACTTATATAAAATTGTGAAAATGATGATGGACTGTGGCCTTTTTTCATTTCCTTTACTTGAGATGCAATTGCAGTGAAAAGAAGAGGAAAAAACTCATAAAAAATGGGGGAAAAAAAAGAAAAATCAGGATTTTACCATGTATCAGTGCCTGGCTTTTTGTGATAAGGCTTTGTTTGTCTAGTGCTCTTTTTGCTGTAAAATAGATTGTAGGACACCTTGAGTAGGTTAAAAAAGGATTAAAAAATGAAATTGAAATAAAACAAAAACTATATTTGGCTTATTTTTCACAGGAGGAAGCCTTTTATATCACAGAAAAAAAATTAAAGTATTTTAAAAAGGAGGAATAATAATAATAATAATAATAATAATAATAATAATAATAATAATAAAATTGTCAAGATACTGAATATTTCTTCTTTGTAGATTTTTTGGAGAGTAAAATTTGGTATTTTATTTTACTACTTAAAAGATGTTATTTTGCCATGTGTTATGCTGAAGATGAAAACTGCTTGGGTTAATTGGGTTTTTTGGGTTTTTTCCCTTGACCTGGCAGGAGTTTTTCTGGTGGAAAATTAAAAGGCATTGAAAATTTAAAAAAGAAAAACGGGGGCAAAAAGAAAAAAAAAAGGGGGGGGGGAAGCAGAGAAAAAAGTTTTTAAAAAGCTGAAAATTTGATAAAAAATATATTAAAAACCAATAACAAAACAAAAAGAAAGTTACACTTTGTGTCCAATATGCACCTGACTGCCTTGATTTTTCCATGGTTTTTGGTGTATTCCTGAGTTGCAGAGTTGTCTGGATGGGATGTTGAGCTTGTTGGAGATTCTGGAGCCACCGGAGCCATTCCCAGTTTTCTTCTGACCTGTAGTATCCAATGCCATCAAGTACATGTCCATTCTGTAGCAATAAATGTGCCATTTTTCTAAGTTCCTGACACCTAGAATGATGTTATTCATGGGAGCTTGGGAGGGGAACTGGAGGATTCTAAATTCCCAATGCCGGAATGCCATTATTCCATGGGAGCTTGGGAGGGGAACTGGAGGATTCCAAATTCCTGATGCCTGGAATGGCATTATTCCATGGGAATTTGGGCAGGGAATGGGAGGATTTGATACTCCTGACACCAGGAATGCCATTATTCCATGGTTTTGGTGGGAATTTGGGAGGGGAATGGGAGGATTCAAAATTCCCACCAGAATGTTGCTATTCCGTGAGGATCTAGGAGGGGAATTGGAGGATTAAATTCCTAGTGCCCAGAATGCCATTATTCCATGGGAGTTTGGGAGGAGAGCTGGAAGATTCTAAATTTCTGACACCTGGAGTGTCATTATTCCATGTGAAATCTTGGAGAAGAGCTGAAGGAGTCAAAATCCCTGACACCAGGAATGCCAAATTCCATGGTCC
>JAJEOU010000087.1:0-31764 GCA_021534815.1 Acrocephalus arundinaceus
CGTGTTTCAGAACGGAAGCAATTCCGCTGGGAACATGAACCGTAGACACCTGGATGAAATATTTTCAACCCATAACTAAGCAGTGTGAAAGCCAAAATACAGCCTGTACTCTGAGCCGGCACACACTGCTCAGACCATCTAGTTTGCCAGAAGAGTCCCTGGACTAAAAGGGCATGGTATTTAATAGATTGGAGTTTACCAGTCGACAGAGATATATTAAACAACTGATGAACTCAACGACATGAAGGAAATGTACACAGTAAAGCAAACATCACTATCAGGCAGGAATCTCAAGAAAATAATAGACCCTAAATGCAATGTAAAAATAAACCCAGAGGAAGCTAAATAGTTATGGTGTAAGTGCTTAAGAAAATAAGAATAAGATGATAGATAAAGATATAGTAATTATAATTTAAATGTGAAGCTTACCCAATAGGATAAAAAACGATATTAAATAAAAAGGACAAATAAGACCATAGCAATTCACGTCACAAGTGAGCACTAGCCAGCATGCAAGCTACAATACATGTAATTATGCTAGTTCACGAAATTTCTTCCACAGAGTCATATGGGACGAGATGAAAAGAATTTCCGTAACGCTACCAGAAGACAAAAAACCGCACACTTAATATGGCGCCCTGGTGACCAAATCCAACCAAACCGTGAAAAAGAAATGTGAGAAGAGATCAAAATAAAAAGAAAGGACCCGAATTGGAAAACCATTAGGCAACAAAAAAAAAAAAAAACAAAAAACTAATTCAGTGCAAGGAACTTGCCCACAATACCCCACAAGCAGCTCCAGGCAAAGAGCAAAAATAAGTCATGCTCTCGCAGGATGCGTCAGACAAATATGAATTTTTTCAAGATAGTAATACATTATTAATAAACAAAAGGTAAAAAAAAATTAAAAATACAAAGTGTCACAACCCACATTGAGAAGGGAGAAAGGAGACGCACACGTAAGGTAGACTTACTACACTGACCACAGTAAAGATTCAAAAGCAACATGGTTAACTGAAATTGGCGGAAGAATTATTCAAGAATTAATGCAAGATAAACGATTAGAGAAAGAAATGAGTGAAGAAAGAGAGAATAAGATTCGATAGAAACGCAATAAAGAGCCCAACGAACAACAGACATGTTGGTGCAAAAAAGGCAAAGTAGGCAAATAAAGAAGGACAGTTTTTGAAAAAGAATAAACGAAGGGCTTAAGAAGCTATAAATAAGCAAATTTCCACCCGTCCCAGATTCAAGTGTCCAGAGCGGACTTATCACCTGGCAAGTGGCGCACGAAATAAATACTTGTGACAAGCTGGACCGACGATCACTACAACATAGGGCCACCATAACCACAGAAAACAACAAAGAACAAATTGACCAATCCACAGGACAGACAAGCCAACTGAACTTGGCGAAGCAGCACCCAAATGGAAACACACCAGATAGATAGGAATTACCCACCTGAATTAAATTTCAACTGAGGAAAACAAGGTGTACACCAAAATGAGAGTAAATTAAGAATTAAACAAGCCTCCCTACAGGGAGGATATTAAAAAGAGATAGGAAAAACCAAGACTTGACCCTATAATGCCTGAAACCCATAGCTTTATAAGTGAAATCCCCAGAGAAATTAATAAGAAGAGACATAACTATTACAGAGAGAAGTGTCAACGCAATTACAACCCAAACAGTACTAGTCCACAAAAAGAAATGAACCCACTACACCACAAGATAGGGCATGAACCATTAAGAGGTGGAATGTCAAGTGTATAGCAGAATGATTATTTCAGAATGAGATGTGACGTTTGAACTGATTTATATCACGACAGAGCTTTGATATTTTTAATATTATCAAATCCCTAAATGTGAAACCAAAGATCTCTCTTAGTGACTATCTAATCTCTTGGTTTCTAAACAACAAATGCTACCACCCATAGTAAACGCAGCCATGACCTGGATCCTTGTAATCAAGTGAGGACAACAAGTAAGGAAAAAAAGAACTACACACATGGAAAGGTCATATACATCTGTCACCATGAACTATTTTTTTTCTGTCCAAGATATACGTAGTGTGCGTGACTTCTGTGGACATTGAAAATGCAAGAGTAACTTGTAAGACACATGAAGAAATACATTATGTGTAAAATCCAGACTTGGGAGAAGAATGGAGAATTGCCACATTTTACGCATTTCTGAATGATAAATCCAAGAACACAACAGAATCAGTGTCAATGAGCCAGGCAGGTCTCTGAGGCAAATTTTCTAAAAATAGGGCTTCTCAAAGCTCCCTTATAGAGCGTACGACAGCGACAGATACCTAAGGTGGGACAATTGCCAACAAACTGCTTTCGTCCCACTGTATCAAGTAGGAACTAACTTCCACAGGAAATAAATAGTTCTGTTAAATGCGCGTACACATTATTATTTTACGTAACTTTCCGGTTCATCTAGACAGCGGATCAATACCAAAGTTATTTATCCATAAGTCAGAGATAGAATTAATCAGAAGAATTATTTACCTGGTTTTTAACTTGAAAGGACCAATTCCCTTTAAAGTGTACTACCACCCAACTTATATTACAAAGGAAACTGCTTGTCATATGGAGGAGTGCGAAAAGAGACACCATATATAACTGACCCAATAGTAGATCGCCTTTTTGAGCAGCTAATTTACTCTCAGACCGAAAGAAGAGTATTCCCTACCATTTCCTCCAAGGCTGTAACCATCCATGTGAAACCAAAGAGGAAGTAATGCATCTCTGCTATGCACTAATCTCAAAGAAGATAAACTAGGAGAGAAAAGCCCTACCGAGTCGCTCTACTTTTTAGCGGCAACTCAGCAGATGTGACCAAGGGCACTTCACCACCGTCACACGAAGGCAAAACAAATCCTTTTACATTTATCCCACTTTTCATAAATGAACGAAAATGCTTAGACCTAATTCCCATTAGTTATGAAAACCGTTTTATTGTTCTCACCTGCTCAAAATGTTTTAATTAGATACGTCTATTGCGTTCGCGTACATGGTCGTATTCCATGACATCTCTAGAGCTTCATAATGAAACATTGAAAATTAGTACGCATCTCAATAATCATTCGGTGTTCAGCCCACCAGGGATGATGGCTGGCTCGGTACGAAGTTAGTCAGCCCAACCCCTCGTTAACTGATTTCCAGAAAAAGAGCAGCTAACCCCCACATTGTAAGCTACACTCCAAGCTTCTTCCTTATGCCACACTGTAAGTGCCAAGTTTTCATTGATTGATAAAGGTCTGAGATAGCAAATCAAGTCCACCAAAAAGAAGTTCCTCTCAGACAACTCTCAATGTTGATAACTAGAGAAAGAGATATCTGGTCCAACATCAATAGTGCTTGCATCCCTACTATATAATTCATCTCTGACTTTGCTCGTGGCTTTTAGCTGCATTGGTACAGATGTCTTCTAAAGCTGAGAGAATATCTTCTCTCGCACCGCCCGGAAATGACGACAGGTCAATAAACGTGTTGACAGACAGGACGACTGATGGAATAGCAGGTGATGGAACTGAGTAAATTCCTAGGGGTTACATGCCCAAAATGGGAAAGAGAAGGGCGATTGTCGCACTATTACTCTCTCCCGAAGAAAAGAAGGGGCGAGGGTCACTAGAGCATAATCCCACATTTGCAGAGGGCTGTCCACTCAACACCTACTAGACGTTACTCAGCAACGCCTCCCCAGAGAGGGCTAGAGAATACTTTACATGGAGATTCAGCAGCAACCAAATGCAGAGGAGAGACATTTACGTACTATTGGAACCATCAGGGGATATGATGTTCCTGATATTCAATATGAACAATGTTTATGCCCCAGAGGAGACAAAATGATTAGACAAGCCCCCCTAGAAAGTCACCTTGCCCATGCTTGCCCCAGAACTACTACCGAATGAAAGAGCACAACAAAAAGAAGTGGCTCTATCCTTAATTAAACTATTGTACCGAATTCCCTCCAAATCTGTAGGTTTGGTCAGCCAAAAATAGAGCTTAATACTCATGAGTTAGAGCCTGAAGATGAAATCAAATCCATAAAAAATTGGAAGTTCAATTTATGGGCATTGGAAGAACTTTCCGGTGCATAAAAACATTTACAAGCTCTCTGCAAGCCGCAATGAAAGCCAGACTTTGCTCACACAACTATATATGAAAAGGACAAAAAAAACAAGAACCAAACGGAATGTAAAAAGAAAAAATAGGCCGAATTTCCAAAAAGAACTCAAAGGTAAAAAAATTCCTTCTCAAAAGGGTAAGCAGTATCAAATAGAACGACAAGGCTTCATTCCAGAAAAGGTTGTGAGGAGTACTACTCCTTGAAGATACAATTCAGAAGCGTTCAGCAATTTAAGACCGACTGAACAATACATGATTCATGAGCAGTTAAATATATACAAGCACAGAGCAAGTAGGAACCTTTATAGAGTTTTTTCCTAGAAACACATTTATTCTTTTTCTGTCGGTAATATACGCAAATGTAGTTGAAAATCACTGATATGTTTCCTTTGAAGACAGGACAATTAATATATAAGGAGCGAAAACAGGACAAAAAACAAGTTAAAAGTGACAGCTTTTTAGGTCATAATCTTAGGAGAGTATAATTTACTAAGTGCATTCCTAGCCTTAAATTGTCAGATCCTGATGACTACTCAGGTCAAACTTTAAATAATCCCATCTTGCTTTAACGCCTGTTCTCAAAAAAATTGCATATCACATACAAGCAAAACTCACTGTAGGAAAACAACCTAAATTAAATGAATAAACCAAATATGCTTAATTAATGTGCTCAGTGTTGGCGTTGTACACTCTCCAAATGAGCAAATGAATTTTCAACACCCCTGCTTAAACGCAGCTCAGGTAGTGTAACCAATGGTAACAACAGGTCATCTTTTCGAGGTATAGAGACTAGAGAGTCCACCAACTCATATGCGAGTTTTAGTACATCATCCTAGGATAATTTCTTTAATTCCCATTTGTTTTCCTATGATACGTCACCTTCCCAAAAGAAACTTGTGTATAAAAAAATAAAAAGAATTCAATGTGAACCAATGTTCGCAGAAACTAAGCAAAGAAGCTGATTTGAGGAAACAGTACACTTTCAACTTAGCAAGCAATATAAAAAACTGAAAGAGGTCTTATGTTTGTGCGTCACCCTTCCAATGACTAGACAAAGATTAACCAAAAAATGAAGAAAGAAGAAAAGTCAGAAAAAAGTTCTATGATATCCAGACAACCATTTTGTCCGTGGTGTAACAAGCGCAGCAGCCTCAATTCAAACGTTCTCGAAGACAATTTGATATTTTTAGTGAGTGGCCACCAGCCAATCAACGAAATCTTGTATCTAGTTAGAGGTTCTGCCGAACCGATACGTATTATGAACCTATAAAGGTATTTCAATTTTAACTAACTGAGTATTGAGTAAAATTGCACATTAGGACCTAAATCACTGCGGTTGATCAACAAACATGTCACTAAGGTAACACTCCCAAACACTTAGTATAAAACAGTCCATGTTAATCTATCATGGAACACACTGATTGCCGCGAAAGATAATAATGCAACCTGTGAACTTCGTTGTGCAACGGCACACGCTTGTGACAGACAGCGCTCGGAATTGAACATACAAGATTGAGGAAAATGGCAGATAGGCTCATCCAGTCCCTAACTTGTTGCCCAAGAAATATATAATTGACCTCAAGATCAAAGCTGACTAAGCTAGATACAACCCTTCTCTGCACAGACTGAAGTTGAATAATGTCATGCATACTTCCTACAAAAATGCACTTCTGTATTATTTTCTTGTATGTGAACAGGAGAAGTGGAAACCGAGTGAAAATATTCATTAGTTTCTCACAAACGTGCAAAGTATATAGCTCTTAAATAGATGAGAAGATAACTCTAACGTCAACCAATTATTGGTAAGGTTCCTCACAAAGAACAGATAGTCCCAAAATCCCCATAACAAATGGGTATTAGTTTGTGTTTTCGACCTACATCCACGGAAAGCCAGTTTGGTCATGCTCAACACTTTTCATCCAAGACCGGTGTGAGGAGAGGCCTCTGATTCTGAAGGAACCACCAACCAGAAAATGCCTGAGTATCACTGTCCCACGTTCAAAACTGAACCCAGTTCTGGAGCAAGTACCACTCCAGCAGTTTCTGGGCTGCAAAAGGCCAATGATAAAAACTCAGTGCCGCCAGATTTCCCGAGGGTGAAGTGCGAACCCAGGCGGGACGAGTGTTGTGTCCCTCACGTTGGTTCCCGTGTGCACAAAACCGTCCCAGAGTCTCCTTCAGAAAGGAACCAGCCGAGTAAATGGGGAACTCTGCACAACCCCAGGTACTTGGCCGCATAAACTTATGTCCCTGATGGTTGGGCTAGTGCTCTTTACGTGCTTTGCATCGTAGTATTCTGAACAACCACTAGATAGCCCTGGTCATACGACATGGGCGTAACTACTAATTTCGGACTCTGCTAAGACCCCACATGATGGAGGAACGGATTTGCCGAGAGAAACTTGAGCAGCTGGGCAGCCTTGCTAAGGACTTGTAGCCACAGTGTATGCTTTTGTGCACTCTGCCAAAAAAAAAGCATTCCTGACTCTTCAGAAATGCATTGATGGGCTGAGTGTTCAGAACTGTTCATTGTTAGTTAAATTGCAAAGCAAAGTCAAGAATTTGCGCAAGTTTGGACCTTGCAAGATGCTTAGGCCCTGCCCTTGTATGAGGCTTTTGTCACGGCCCTTGTTATCCACAAGTTTCCGACATATTGGGAGCCCACGTTAATTCTTAAGGATATATTTTTTAATGGAGAAAAAGGTTTCAGTTTCTGTGGTGTGAATAAGAACTCTTACCCTTGCAGAATTCTCTATTTCTTTTTGTTCATCACGAAGCAGTTCTTTCAGCTAGAGCTATGCTTGAGATATGTGAGAGATGTTTCAGAGGTTACAAGTGTTGTTCCCTTTTGTGGGTTCAATGAATTTCATGGGAAAGTGTGAGCTGGCCACATATGTGTAGACTTTTGACCTACTAATTTAAGTTATGTTGAAGCTCTTGTTCAATCATTTTTATATGCTACTTCAACTTCAAGCAGCCTTTTAAATAATTTGCCTCAGGTATGGTCGCAAAAGAGTCATGCTACTACAAACCTGCTCAGCAATGCCTCCTGGATAAGAGGCAGTTTTTGAAGGAACGAAACTCGAGTGTTCACGGTTTATTGGAGGATGCTAAAATGTGTTATTTGGCTCCGTGGACCAAGGCAACAATAGCTGCGGGTTGTAACCTTACTTCATGATATCAATATAGCTGGATATCAAATAGAAAATCAAACAAAAAAGATGGAATTTGAGCTCGAGCCAAACTCAATCCCAGGGGTATATCATTACTTGGTGTATAAGACTTTCCTACTTTTCTCCCCCCACAGCTTGAAATAAAAGATCCTGGAAGCGAGCATAACCGTATTCCTCAGCACAATGAGGAAGACACTCTAGCTCGCCATGGTTGCCTCGTAGGCACCCTCAGATGTGAGAATACATAATACATTCACCATCTATAAGATCAAGTGATAGAAAAAGCATAATACGCGCTAGGGAGCGTCAAATACTGACGCATGCCACTAATCACAATCAAAAAAAAACCTAATATATTAAAAAAAGAATAATAATTGTGCCAGAAAGAGAAAAGAATGAATCTTTGAGATGGATATGGATGCCAAAATAAGATCTTCAGTAGTGAAAATTAGCCCTATAGAGAGTAAAAGACGAATGTTACATAGCACAAAGGAAAGTCCCATTGATATTCGAGAAGAAGTTCTCTACTAGCAAAAATGAACCGGAGAATGATGACAAATGTTAAGTAAAGACGCCAGAAATTTCAAGCAGATTTCTAATGCTTCCAGAAAGTACTCGCACTAAAATGACCACACGGAACAAAGTTGAAAGAAAAATTTAGACAAGGAAAGAAATATGAAAATAATTACAAAGATAACCTGAAGGCCCCTTCCAGGGACAAAAGAAGACGTAAAGGATCACCAACAAGTTATGTAACTTATCTGAGCTTTATACGACACAGTAATTTCTATAATTAGAAGTTGGATTTGGTCATACCACTGCCCGGAAAGAAGGTTACTCCGCCCAAAATGCTGAAAAGTCAATACCACTTGAATAAAAAGGTTAAAAGCCGTAGCTTGTCCCAACGCCAAATGGTGTGATGATTTAGAGCTCAGACCGAAGGAGGCGACCAGCTGGAAAAACTAGCACCACAGGAGCCCATGACTACAAGATAAACATAGGGGCTTAGTCTAATGTCAAAGAAGTATGGAGGAAGAAGTGAAAAGAGAGAGCTAACTGTACACCTCCCTTGAAAGAGATTATACAAACACCCCACTATCTAACTTTGTTTTACAATAAACATCTACTTAGATTGGTGACGAAAAGAATGGAAGTCAGATGTATAGAAAGGGTCCCTGGAAGGGAATCGAAAATAAGAAATGTATTGTAAAGTTTTCACAAACCGCTGAACAAAAGCTAAGAGCAGTCTATTAGTACTGAGAGTGCCCAAATCTTCCAGAACTTTCAAACAATCGGTCCAGGTGAGGACCCATAGCCGACCAGAATTGCATGCTGGCTAAGGAGTAGTCAAGAGAAATTCCAATGGAGGGAACTACTGAAAGTATGACCTACAAAACTTTAGAATTATACTGTATTACAAAGCATATACTAAGGAAAGTAGGAATCTTAGACCAGTGAGGCATTTGCAGTTGTAATATTGGGCATATCTTATTCTGTGTGTACATAAAAACAAGTTATATATTATAACCACAGAAAACGTCGTTTTATTATATGCTAGAATGTGCTAATGTCTCTTTTAGGAGCGTGTTTGGGGAACATCCCACTAATTTCTTAATTAGTGCGACACTTGCGCCCAATTAAGATATGGATAGTAGATTCCCATGCCTCGACTTAGGCCTTCCCGTTTACGACCTCATTGTAGTGGTAGTGGGAACTTATAATATCAGGCGTCAGTCCATTTGATAAGCACAGCGTAGCAGCTTAAATTGTCAATGCAAAGAAGGGACTTGTAGCACATAGCACAAAAGAGAGAGCTAACTTAAAATACAAGGTTCACAATATGCCAGACAAGGATTAAGTAGCAAGAGAAAGCGATAACCAAATGCCAAGACGAGAATGTGTAGAAAAAGAGACAAGCGAAAGTGCATTATCCTTTCTGGTTACCTTATTGTAAGGTAAGGGTTACAGCTACCCTGTGGCCGATGAAAGCTCCACAGATGAGCCCTCAGAAAGACCTGACATCCCTCAAGACCTCTAAAAATTCCAGAATGGTAATCTAAAGATGCAAATGCAAAGAGGAAAGACCCCAGAAGAAAAGGAAGCAGGCCGAAATAAAAGCAAGGAATTAAAGTAAAAGCGTTCGCTTCAGCTAATAAGTCTATGTACGTATCTATATAACACAAAACAGCAACAGTAGTGTTTTGATTCCTCATAAGGATTAACAGGGCTAAATAGTATGTAGAGCCCATAGTTCTGTGTCATTTTTCTGCTTTTATCTGTATAGGGACATCACAGGAAAATGTACAGTAATTGAAATATATGTAAGTCGAGTATGTATATATAACAAGATTCAGTTGCAGGTAATTTTTGCGTATATCTCACAAATTGGGTATGCATGGTTTATAATGATCTATCTCAGTAAAAAATTTCAATATTAGAAATTTACTGAACTATAAGTTTCTATTAGAAGAAAATATAGCCCAATTGTGGTCTCACCAGTATATTGGACGTGAGTATGGTGAGCAATTGAAAAAAGATTCGAACATAGATATATAAAGATCCTATTAAATGGCACAGGCGAGAATAACGGGCTTAATATTTTATATCCATTCACTCTCTATTTGTGCGAGGTGTATATAGTCAATCAACTGAGTGTGTGGACATTAATGCTTAATCTAAAATAAAGAAATCACTCTCTAGACGTGTGAGTATCGCATGAGTTTAATACATTAACACATTGAAAATAGGTTCCTTTAAACCATAACTTCTAGCCTTATGTGACTTAGAAACCAATTTTGACAAAAAGCTAGGCTCATATTTGGGGAATTTCCTGTTCCTGGATTCTAGATTATTACAATATCAACAAGATACATACTAACTGAAAATATATTCCAATCTTTTCACCTAGAAAGCTTCTTTTCACAAATTTCTCTTATTCTGCACAGAGATAATAAGCACTTTATCTCACCTCTATATATACGATTTTATTTTCTTGCACAACTAACCTTACTGATAAGAAAACTCCTCGTCATCGATGTTGTGGGTAATATATTCCTATGGCAACGATGAGGCTTGTCCCAGTCCAATCTATATTTATGCACATCCTAAGTACAATTCCCCTCTGTCCAATCACCACAGACATCTATTAGAGTAATGTAGCTACCATATCTTGCATGAAAACTCCTCTGACCTTGTTCAGGGAGATACGCATCCCGGTCAGCGTGCAGTCACACTGAGAAATAACACTAACTCCAAAGAGAGGACAGAGCGCCGCACACTATGTGTTCATAACTGTGTTGTGTTGACATACAGTAAATCCAATACATATCTCATTGCGATATGTCAGCTCTCTTAATGCCTCTTGCCTACCAGTCTCATCCGTGCTGTTCCCTTTAATTGCAAGTGGTAGTAACTCCGATTCGAGCTGAAATTCTCGCAATCAAGTGCGGAACGCATATACGCTTATTCACAGAAATCCAGAGAATAACAGGAAAAGCACAGGTAGACTTCAGAAGCGAGAGTTCCAAAGAAGAGACAAAACTAAAAGCCTCTCTCGGCTTCGTCTCTCTCCCCCCTTCTGGAATAAGCTTCTTTTAACTAGTGGTATTTATATAGTTCCTGCCCATCTAATGCTTAGCATGTAACATATATCCTGATCTGTAAAACGTCACACTCGAAAACCCATGTGGCCGGAGGCGCGAGTCCCACTTACAATAAAGTTAGCGAACCAATAAATTAAGACAATAATAATATCTAAGGTGGTAATTTTGACAATTCTATCCAGAAAATAAACACTATTTGGATAGCCATATCATAAGTTTGAACGGATACTAATATACTTGAGAGTCAGAGAGTTCTATCAGATCCACTGTGATTAGCCCCAAGATTTGATCCTAACAATCGTTGAATTAAGTGCGCGTGAAAAACATCTGTTACAGTCTTTAATTCTCGATCAGTAGCATATCAAATATTCCCCTCGGAGGAGTCTCCTGCCCTCTGGAGGTTGAGACCACGTCCGAGTCCTGTTCATGACCCTACATTGAAGTTACCTCTCTTCTGTCCCCTGCAACAGACTGACATTAGAGACCGCTCATTTATTCAGGGTATTAGACAAAAGGTCTTCAAGAACAGGCTCAGAGAGACAAAAAAGGTCAAAATAGCATTATTGAATATAAATGCAACGCTTTACAGTTGAGGCTATGCATACAGGTTTGTGACGCTTGATGCCTAGTTCGACTGTACACACGCAAAAGCACTCGGAGCAATTAATCAACAAGCCTAGCCAGTAGTTAAAAACACACCTCAGCGTGATAGCAAAGAATATACAGATGATGTCCTTTTAGAATGTGGACTTCAAGCCAAATCACATTTGCAGCTGCGACATTGGATTTTCCCTGATTTAAATAATAATATTAATATGAACAAAATATCTGTAAGTAATCCTTTTCTTTTTTCCTGGGTTTGTGTAATATTTATTTCCCACAGCACAGTAGAGTTTATCTCCAGACGTTACCAGTACATAAATAAGCTTGTAATTACCTTTCCTTTAGTCGCGTGACTAGCGTAACCAGCTTATGCCCTTGGGGGCATAAGCTGGTACTCACCGATTTTTATGAAGAACAGTTATTGTCATCACATCTTGATAGATATACGCTAGGAAAATTGTGAGGCGCTTAGAGATGACAAGCTCGGCTATGTCTTACCTGACTTCTGACCTTCTACAACGCCAATATACCTTGAAAAATGTTCTAAAGTGGATTGAGCGTGTCTTGACTCTCAACCATTGATTGGTATACCTCAGATCAATCTGGGTCAAGCTATCTCCATACCATGATATACTATCCTAGATTTGCCAGCAGTGGCTTCTAGCGTGACCTAAGGCCATTACCTTCTGACCGGCCATACAGTGCGTTTAAGGAGGAGTGTCCAGCAAAGAAGTCATTCTACGAAAACCACGTAATACAAAGCAAATACTTTAGTGCGACCAAATCCGCTTTCATCTAGCGTCATTAACTTTATAGTTTAAATGATAGATTTCCATTTTTATCTGCTTTGAACAGCGCTTGTGGGCTGTTCAGAAGGAAGAATGAATGATGTGATATCATGAATAAGAGTTTGTGAGTAACGTACAGATGTTTTCCTACATAAAATATCTGTTGATGGAAACAGGTTCACAGAGAGTACTCGGCTCAGCTGCGAAAACTTACGAGTGAGAGTATTGCTACACTGCTATCACCTTTGTCATATGGAGTGTGTGTGTGTCATAAGCTATAATACACGGGTTGGGTGATTGCCCAAAAAAAAGACCAGCAAATGATGGCAACCCTTTAAGGCTATATGGGTTCAGAGATAATGAAAAGGATCAGCAATAATCCCATCAGAAACCAGGCTCTGTCTACAAAAACTATCAGTTTCCTCAGACGTTTTGTATACATCCAAAACTGTACGAAGGAAAAATCCAATTCTTCTCTATGTACTATACCCAAAGTGAGCATCAAGCGTCATCCTCAATACAAAGCGAGACTATGATTCAATTCCAAAAAGTCATTCCCAAGCTGACACTAACTTCTTGGTAAAGACTCACAATGAAAACTCTTTAACTTCCTGATTTACTTAGTATTTGCAAGCACAGCAAAAGTCACTGTCATAAGTTAATGTCGCACCTCAAATAAGCAAGCATACGATTAGTACACCGAATTTTTTTTCTCCTGAACTCAGCTTTAAAAATAACGTAACAGGAAGCCATGCTTGGTCCTCCATCCACTAATCCAGAAGGCAGACGCCACTTTTCTTTCCAACACGAAGCACTTGAAACACATTCACTATTTCAGATAAAAATCTTTCCTTCTTATCACCTCCACAATAAATTCTTACTTCGTTCAATTATGTCTCAACGTTGAATATCTAAACACAGGTGTATTAAAGCTTGCGATGACCTATGAGAATATAAGGCAATGCTAACATACAGTAGAAGGAGGGAGCAGAGCAGTCAAGGAGGTTGGAGGACAGGCAGCCTCAGCAGACAAGATTTGGGAGGCACAGTCATGTTTCTCCACCCAAACTCTCCCAACCCACTGCTTTGGTTACCAAAACACCAGCACCCCACTCTGCTCCCCTGCCCTCACAAAAAAACTGACACGACTTCTGATTACCATGCAAATAAAACTTCACCAGGCTTCTCATTTTCTCCATGAACTAAGACTCTTCACACAGTTATTCCTTCAAATATCACTGTTCCCTTCACTCAGAACCAGAACCAGTGGTTCTGAGTGGGCCCTTGCTGTTGAGCTTGTATTGGTTTTTAAAAGTCTGAACAATCATCTTACTTGTTGTATCTGCAGTTTTAAATACACAGGTAACCTGTGTAAATGACACAATAACAGTCATACCTCGAAGACCAGTGGGAATCGAAGACAAACAGTGCAAAACTTTACAATTATGAGTTACCTCAGAGAACTGTGTACTGGAGAGCTCAGAAAAGACGACACTACAAAAACATAAATATAAAATAAATAATAATAGTAAAATATATACAGAAAAGAAACCAAAATTAATACAATAATTAATAAAAAACATTACAAACACAAAAATAATAATACACCAAACCTCACAACAAAAAGGCAAGGAGATGCACCATTGATATCTGAGGGATTATTTTTGTGCCTCTCCAGACCGAGGTCTTATGCCTGCGACATTTAATGGACGTGCATTTTTTATTGCAGAATAACAAACAACCCAGAAACAACCAACCAAAGCCAACCAAACAGAAGACAAACATAGAAAGAAGATAATAACACAACATAACTAATATAAATATAACAATATAATGTGCTCGAAGTTTTCACCTTGCTCTAGCGTGACATACGGTTCGCCTCTAGGCGCACATCCAATCATCTCCTTTGTAAATTATTTAAAATGCCATTTTTTAGCCCCAGTCTGAGACACACCAAAAGAAATTAAAAGAATCCAGGAAAATACTAAGTCTCAAAACATGCAAATAAATATATATGAATGAAAATAATTAACAAAACTTACTGTGTTGCTTCAAAATGATATTGTATAGACACTTCGCTACGTATTGTCTGTTTAGGGAAAAAACAGACAATTCAAATAAAACTGCAATGAGTTTACTGTAAGTGTAAAAAAGGCTCAATCGCATGTTCAAGAAAGAAGCTGTGGGATATTAGGGTATGTTTTTCTGTGATAGCTGCATAGACAGCAAAAAAAACCCTAAACAACACTCTATATCATGTAAGCAACTAAGAAGACCCGAATAATTAAAAATCTGCCTTTTCAGCTTCAGATACTTGAGAGAAAGACGCCCTATTAATATCGGTTCCTCCTGTGCGCCCTCTATGAAAAGGCGAATTAAGGGCTAGTCTGTACAAACCTTTTCCTGGGGCGGTGGCATTTCCATGTAGCCTGAATAGGAAGTGTTGTTTTTGGGAGGACCCAGACACACTTTCTGAACTCTGAAGTAATTCTCGAACACGCTGACACCGAACAATAAGAATAAATGGAAGCTTATAACTTAAAGTACTTTATCCTCAAAGAATCTTCAGTGAGTCTCTCACAAACTAGGAAAATACTTGAGTTATCACAATTACAAACGTGAGTAACAGAAACGTTGTTCCTGTTTCTAGTATTAAAACCGATGGCATTCACCATTTACATGAAAAAAATAATGCGCTGAGCTTGGTTTAAGGCTTAAAGAATATTGTCCCCAAAAATGTACTTCCCCAGCAAAAAGGAAATCAGAAACCAGCCCTTATTTTCTTCCCACTCTAATAAGAAATCAAACCCAAATGAGCCACTAGAGAAAAAAATTCTCTGGTAATCGAGACGGAAAAAGCCAAAGTATTAGGGAAAGTAAAAACTGGAACTTTGCCCCTCAAGTGCCTAATTACAAAGATGTTTAATCCCCTATATGGAGATTAACATCAAATCTCATCATCAACTTTAACATCCTAGATCACGATCACAAAGTCCTTGAAAACTTTGTAACTGTACTCATCTGGACAACTGTTGTCTCGATTTCTCTTCATACTCAGCGTCCCCCTTGCAGCTCCATAAGTGAAAACCCAGATCCACACCAACACCCCCATTGTATCACCACAGTATTTTGGTTTGTTACTCTATATGAGAGAGAAGTGGCAGCGATGCAGAATAGCAAAAACGCCTGTCTGCAAGGAGAGTGTCTGATTTGATGATCACATGGATATCCGAGTCATCAAGACGAAAACTTTTCTGGATCAACGAAGAACTAAACGTCTCAGAAGACGTACTCAACACTTTATCCACATGTGCGGCTCTGAGGTTTGGGGCTTTTTTATTTTTTTTTTTGAGAAGGAAAAACAGAGAAATCTCCTACAGGTTTTTCATCAGTTTGACTATAGAGATTAGAAGGTAAGAAGAGTTGATTTGATCCCTGCCGAAAGGCAGCAGCCCTTCAATTGTGAACAGCAAATCTCACAACCGCAACAGCACATCACTCTGTGTTTAAAGAAACCAGAGGGACCACATAGGATGCAACACTAAGACAGCAGAATGGTTGACTTGAGACGTTCACAGTTTAAAAAAAATAAAAAAAAAAGAGGCTGGAACACCAATTCTAGGAAGTTCTCACAGCCTCAAGAAGTTGCTAAAAACCTTCTTACCTCACCCAACACAACCTAAGGGCAGTTGATGCTTTCTACCAGCAGAAATGCAGGTGTAGGATAGGATACAAATTAAGGCAGCTGGCAAACATCAAAATGCCATCAGTGGAGATGGGGAACATACAGGCAGGCTAAGCTCCCCTCCCCTGGAGCATCAGGAAACCTGCCTGCAGCAGGCACTCACCGGGCGGGCCTGGGGACTCAGGTAGGGCTCAAAGTCATCATCATTCAACCCATCCTTCTGGTGCACAGAGCCGTTTTGCACTGAGAAGAGATGTATAGCGTTAGAAAACCCCATGCAGTGAGCTCTCATTAATATCAGCTTAAAGTATTTCGAGCCAAACCCTGGAATATAACGAACGTCTGTCCATTCTAACACACCACACTCAGCTCACGGCACATAGACACTTCCCCACCGCACAGACATCACCTGCAAACTATCCCCAGCCCAGCAGTCAGGCCCGGTCGTAGGGTTTATTTCCCTCCCGGCAGGTTTTACGGAGACTCTCCCTCTCCCGGCGGCGGGATCCTCCCGCTCCCAGCCGGGCCCGCCCGGCCCCTTGGGATCTCACCTTTGTTGCCTTGGCCTTTGGGTCTCTGGCACGACAGCGGCGACGCGGGAAGAGAAAGAGGAAGAGCGGTGAGTCAGAGGGACAGACCCGGCTCGGGTGGAGACACAGACCCGGCCCGGGGTGAGGGGAGGACAGAGGCGGCGTGGATAAAACAGACCCGTCGCGGCGGGGGAAGCCGAGGCCCGGTAAGGACAGACCCGGCCCGGGGAGGGGAAAGATCCGGACCGGCGGGGTCGAGCCCGGCGGGGACAGGCCCAGCCCGGCCGCATCACAATGGAGCGCGGCCCTGCAATGGGAGAGGAGTGAGGCCGCAGTCACTCCCCGGCCCGGCCCGGGGCGCAACCCCTCTTAGGCCCAGAGCCGCGGCCTCGGCGAGCAGGGCCGTCCCGGTATTGGCGGGGAGACTCCTACCTGCTCCAGGAGGCTGCTAGCCGACATGGCTCCGCGGCGGGGCTGCAGGCGGGGCGGGGCCGGGCGGGAGGCGGCGGCGCTTTGTCCGGGCCCGGCGGGCTCGGGCTGGCCCTGACGGACTCGGGGCGGCCGCCGACGGTGCGGGGCGGGGGGACGTCCTATCCCACCATCCCCACCCCACCCCCCCGGCCGCGCGTCTCTATGGCCCGGGCCCGCCGCCCATATATATATAATATACAGTACAAGTGAAAATAATCCATGGTAATAAATGGTGCTGGAAAAGATGTTTCAACAAAAATGCCTGAATAAAACAAATTCCCAACTCTCCCCTGAGCTTGCCCTTCTCCATAGTCTTCCAAACCACAATCTCCACATTAGACCTGTCTGATTGGTCTTCACACATCCCATCGTTTCTCTTCCATCTCACTCTGTCTCCAGGATAACTTGCCCTCGATTCATCTGTGTCTGCCTCAGATCTGGCGCGGGTCCCGATCTCTATGATGGTCTGCCATCGTCTGAGGTGCCTTCCACAGTCGGATGTGGAAGATGATGCCAGACTCCATGGCCACCAGTTCCACGCGGTGGACCCATGCCGCCACGTTGCCAGCCCGCTGTCTGCTGCGCTGAACTGAGCAGTGCCAGGCTGGAGACGGGGTGAGGGTGACGGTGTCCGAGAGCTGGTCTTGGAGCATGAAACCACAGTGCATATCGGAAGAGGCTGAGCCCAGAACGGCCAAGGTTGGACAGTCACCGGCTGGAGCTTGGCTGAGGGTTGCCACTGGATGTTTCCCACAGACGAACTGTTGTCCAAACAGCGCGAGCGATGGGGGAATGACAGTTGAACTGAGGCTGCTGGTGGGGTGAGGGCTAAGGATGGTGCGGAGCTGGGCGACTGCAGACGGGTCTCTTGGGGGCTTGGAGCACTCATGGCATCAGCACCACATTCTGGATGTTTGGACTGGCTTCTGGTTCCCTGGCAAGTTTCTTGTTCTTCCAAGCTGCCGCTCCAAGTCTGCAAAGAATGGTGAGCAACACAATCAGCACCAGGATAAGTAGGAAGTCCTGGGCTCCAGAACCAACCATACTCCCATTCTGTAGACTGGAGTCACCAAACCACCCCATGAGCCTGACCTTGGCTTCCTCCCTCAGATCAAAAGCAACTGAAAGTAAAATGGTAGGTTCTCCTACCCACCACATAGCAGCTGGCTAATGTTCCGCTGGCCACACCTGGTAGACACAGGTAACATTCCAACTGTTGGCTACCCCCCTGCAAGGAGATGACATTTCTTGTCCCCACAAGCTAAACCCACCTGCAAGGAAGAGTGGCATTAAACCCCCCAGGCAGTTGAACTTGCTCCCTGAGCTTGGCTGATCACCTTCCAGAAGCAAGCACCTGACTGGGACATCCAGCAGGATTGCCTGGGTCAATAAATATCCCCCTCACTCTTGTCAGTGGTAATATGGACAGAGAGCACCAGTAAACTGACCTCATTTATGCCAGGCAGTAGGACTACGGACATCTCAGAAACACAGTCCTACAGACATGCGTGAAGGGAGACACATCAGTGAGCAGCATCTGACCAGGTCAGTCAGTGGCTCAGTCAGGAGAAGCAAGCAGGACACCCAATAGCACCACAAGACAAGCAGAAGCCCTGCAGCCAAGACAAGCAGAAGCTCAGCCCCCATGACTCAGAGAGGGCTATTAGCACACACTGTCCATGGCTCAGTGATTCATGAACAGCCTGACCTGGCAGTCTATACCCAATCTGAGGACATCGGACCCACGCCTGCAGCACCCACCTGCAGCAAAGGCACAAGACTTGGCTGTCCAATGTCCAAGAATCTCCTCTGTGAGGAACAGGGGAGAGAAGAAAATTCCACTCAGACCAGAAATGATGGGATGGATTGTTTTTCGGGCAGCCTTACTAAACCACGTAAACCCTAATTCATTTGGGTTGTTCGAAGGAAAGTAGTCTCTTCCAAGAGTAAAGCAGTAATGAAACCTTATTAGCACTTACGCCGGTGTGTAAGAAAACTGCTCTTTCTCCGTTGCTCTGTCTGTTTTTCCTGTTGTCCAGTACCTTCTTGACCTGTGCCATTAAGCAAAAGTATGGGCAGTTGTTACAGACTTGCAGCATCTCCAAGAAAGGGCACAGGATGTAAGAACTTGGGCACTCAAAAGATGCTCCTTTACACCAAAATTTCTAAGCTGTTTAAACTCTGTTCTTTCACAAGCTAGCTGAAAAAGGGAAACCAAACTCCGTCGCCCTTCTACATTCCCGGATTAATAATCCATTCAATGATAAAGCAACTGGACAGAGCTGTGTCACTCAAGCAGTCCAACTGCTGAAATGAAAGTGTAATTTGCATCACAGAGATACAAAGAGCTCTCCACCTACAAACATCTCCCATGCTTGTACAGAAAACCAAAATAAAAAAAAACTGTCATTAACCATGCCAAGCTCCACTGAAAGGTGCCCAACATGTCTATTGTGATCCATTGACTCAATCACTCATAGTTACCAAAACTGACACTACTAGACACAACGCACCAGCCAAAGTAATTAGAAAACTTTAAAAATATATCCTGGATAAAATGAAGTTTGTGGCTACAAGATGCTCCGGAGACCCTGTCTGTTCACAGGGCATGTGCCGAACCAATTAGGGAGCCTCAAAACAGTTTTCTGGCACCAGTGAAGCCAAACAGAAGTGAGGGGCAGGATCTGTTTAAGCCTCAGTGTCACAGATAAGTGTTTGAGTAACTCCGGTCCAAGTCCTGAGAAAGCAACCATGAGGGCTGAGAGTCTGTGACAGTCATTTGAATGGTCCAGGCAAGCTGCCAGTCCACTTGCAGGAAAAGTGTAATGGTTACGTCCCTCATGCTTTTGAAGCAAAGGCACTTCACAGCTGGCAGGCTGTGAGAACACTGTCTCCCACAATTCAGCTAATGAAATGGGAACTTGCCCCCATCCGACTCACCAGCTTTCACATTGATGAATAGACCCTTAGCACTGGGTTTTTCACCTGCAACGGCCCTTTCTGAAGCTTCCTTCCTCACAACCAACCTGTCATCTGAAGGGAGACTGACCCAGCCCGCTGCACACCTTCTTAGGACTTCTTTCTATCTCTTCTGGATGTTGCCACACCACCTCCCATCAGCCCCACATCAGCATCCTCTTCCAAACATCAGTGTGTCCTCTGCACAAAAGAGAGCAAAGAAAGCCAATGTGTACCACGCATTTGGCATTTTCCCACAGGGCCACCTTAAACCCTCTCAGGCAAGTGTAATCTTTTCAGGTGGACTAACCTTTCAAGGTAGTTTGGCTATTGGGTGGACAGAATGTGAAAAAATAACCAACCCAAACCAAGCAAAATGGACTCAGACAGCAAATGAGGAACCGATTTTAAGCAAGTTCCATACTACCAAGGAACAATTTCACATTTTGCAAGGAGTGCAGAGCTTAAAAATCACATTTGAGAAATCAGCTAAGTTCCATACTGATACACAAGGGAATGCAAAGCAGAGAGACACCAGAACATAGATCAACATGACTCTGCCTTGGTTGGTTCCAGCCTGGCTCTAGGCTGGCAGATGTGTTTCACATCCTTGAATAAAACACAGAAAGTCCCTCACTGTTGACCAGTAACATCTGATCTGAGGGATCATCCATCAACGCACGAGCACCAGGGGCCAAATTTACATGGTGAGGAGCCCATGGCAGAAAGCGGAATGCCGGATAATGGCTGGAGATCCAAGGTGCTGGGGACAGTTTGTCATTGCCCAAACTTTACTTATTGCAAGATTTAGGTTTCCAAAATTAAACAGGGAAGGAGAGGGGAAGAAAACACCCCAACAAAGTAGCCTGACTACCTGAGCATCTCATCCATTGTCCTTTTTCATGCCTTCCTCAGTGGCCACAGTGACAGCAGCTGTCAAAGCTGAGTTCCATCGATCCCTCCTCCGATACTTCTCCTCTACCAGCGCGACGGGTGATTGCTCCCTCCAGAAAACCCCCATCAGTTCCCTCTGACAGCCTGAATCCCTGCTTGCTCCCAAAAACTCCTCAGCCCTCCCAGGCTCTCTTTCACTCTTTGAGTATGTTTGTGCTGGCTTCCTATCAACAAACCATTAAAAGCAATATTGCTGCTTCTCATGGAACTGTGACTGTGAAAAAGTTCTGGAGGGAAAAAACCATGTGCCTTGCACGTGGAGTCCCAGCTCAAGGAGCAGAAAGGGATCAGACAAAGAAGGGAACAAACAGGCTCAGCCCAGCCACCTTCTCCCTTGCATCATCCACAGGAAGCTCTGTACCCCTAATCCCTCACGAAATGGATTGGACCCAGCTGGTTATAGAAGGAAATGGATCTGATGCAATTCTAAGTTCATGAACAAATTTGGGACTAACCAATTGTGCAGCCACGTAAGAGGCTATGGTGCTTTCAGAGATTCTCCTTAGCTGTGAACAACACTGCTCATGTCAACCCACCGAAGGGCTCAGAGAAATGTAACCCAACCAGACTTAATGATGTGTACAACTGGAATAGTCTTCTCCCTATACCTCAGCAAAGAGATCAATTTCTGCTCGGACACAGGATCACTGAGAACTTGCAGTTGGAAATGACAATTCAAATCCTTCCACCACACATCCTGTTCATGGATGTTTGAAGGAGGATAGCATTTCTAAATTCATCCTGGGACCAACTCATGCCTTTATAACAGATTCCCAAATGGAAATATATCAGAAAAATGCTGTGTGAGCTCTCACAGGTGTTTCCTCATGTTGATGATCCCAGAACAAGGATCCTGCAAGCCCTTCAATCCTTCCCTGGCTATGAAGCGCCTCTCTGGAAGCAGCTCGTTGATGCCAGTGTTTCTGGCCTACCAGGCCTGCAGAGCCAGAGCTTCCCTGACACATGCTGCCAAGACTTCTCCAAACAGACAGCAAGAAAGCATCCTACCCAGAACCAGAGCAATCTCCGGTCAGATGCCCTGATTGCCCCAGGAGAAGTATAAGAGTGTGTGTAGGGAGAGAGGAGCATCAGAGGAAGTTCTCATGCATTGGTACTGGTTTCGTACCATCGCTGAGGTTGGAGAGTCTGCACTACGCTCTGCTGCCCTGGCACTGCGTGCTCTGCGCTGCTATCAGGAGATCAAAACTTGTGCTTCGACCACGTGTTGGTGCAATTTGTCGCTGTGTAGAAATTCAATCTGCCCTGAAATCCTCATCTTCCTGTGCAGGGAGTGGGATAAAAATTAGGCCAGCTCCAAAATGTCAGCCTACAGACAAAAGGGAGTATTCACCTGGAATGCTGTGGCCATGGGAAGAAAGAGAAAGGAAGATCCCAGGGCCACTCTGCACCCAAAAATCTCCTGCAAGCTTTTCAATAGTCAAATACAAAGAGACTCCAGCTTCACAACAGAGTTTCAGTCCTATTCCACAGGCCGGTTCCCAAGTGCCCTTCTGTCCGCGTGAGGATCCTGACCGCTCACATTCATGGGTCAGGTCTCTTGCAGCTTGCTGGCCAGCGTACCTGTGGGCCCTCCAAGAGGCTTCCTGGGACTGCCAAAGCAGACAAAATCCTGCTGGGGGACCTGCAGCTGCCAGGAGTGGAGCCCTGAAGCTGTAAGATCAAAATACCTTAGCATGATCCTCCAAGGCGAATGGCTCTCTTCCAATCTTTCAGGGTAGACTTCCCAAGCCAGGTGACAAAGTGCTTCGGTTCTATCAGTGGTCATTTGAAAACTGGCAGTGAGACAAGAAAAGCGGATCAGCACAACAAGGGTAAATCAGGGAGGATCTGGGATGTCACGCCCCCCCCCCCCCTCCCCCCCCCCCCCCCCCCCCCCCCCCCCCCCCCCCCCCCCCCCCCCCCCCCCCCCCCCCCCCCCCCCCCCCCCCCCCCCCCCCCCCCCCCCCCCCCCCCCCCCCCCCCCCCCCCCCCCCCCCCCCCCCCCCCCCCCCCCCCCCCCCCCCCCCCCCCCCCGCCCCCCTACACAGCTCATCTAAGCCACCCACTTCCACCCAGAGAGAGGAGTGTTTCAGATCCCTCCCACTTTAATCCCCTGGCACAGCAAGCTCACAGCCCAGTATGGGCATGTCTGTAGGGATGACCTGCCATACCATAAGTTACTCACAGGCCTAACAAGAAACAACCCTGAAGGTTTTATATGAACCAAAATCATTCTCCTATGAACCATATGTCATTTTGGAGATCATTCAGGAGGTTTCGTAACATCAGTGGCCCAGCAGCATTAGCTGACACCAGTATTCCCTTGGCATCTGTTGCCCTGCTCCATGACTTGAGTATTCCTGCTGAGGCAGGAGCACAAGGCGCTTGGCGTCACATTGCCATGCTCGTCAGGTGGAAATGGTGTCACTTCTTGGTGATGCAAGTTGCCATTAAGAAGAGAAATCCTTTGGTGTTACCTTCCCACCTGAGAGCATGGCAGTGTGACAGCCAAGCCCCTTGTGCTCCTCCCCTCAGCAGGAACTACTCAAGTCACTGGAGCAGGGCAGAACAGATGCCCAGAATACCTGTGTCAGTAGATGTTGCTGGGCCACTGATGTTACGGAAACCCCTGTAATGATCTCCAACAATGACCATATGGTTCAAAGGGATGATTTTTCATATAAAACCTCAGGGTGTTCTTGAGTTAGGTGATGAGAGTACTTATCGTTGGCAGTCTCCCTACAGACATGCATACTGGAGCTGTTGAGCATTGCTGTTGCCCAGGTGGAATTAAAGCTGGGAGGGATTCTGAGAAGCAGCTCCTCTCTCGGGTGGAAGTGGGTGCTTAGATGAGCTTGTTGTTGGACCATCCCAAATCCTTCCAAGTATATTACCCTGTTTGCTGAGCCTTTTCTTGTGTCACTGCCAGTTCAATGACCAACTGATTAGCCGAAGCACTTTGTTCAACCTGGCTGGGAGTCTACCCTGAGGTTGGAGAAGCCCATTCGCCTTGAGAATCGATGCTAAGGTATTTGATCCGTCCAGCTTCAGGGCCCACTCCTGCAGCTGCAGTCCCAGCAGGCATTTTGTCTGCTTTGCAGTCCCCAGGAAGCCTCTCGGAGGCCACAGTACCTGCCAGCAGCCTGCAGAGAACCTGACCCATGATGTGAGGGTCAGGATCCCTCACGCTGGACAGAGTGGCATCACTTGGGAACCTGGCTGTGAATAGGACTGAAACTCTGTATGTGAAGCGGAGGTCTCTTGTATTAGCATTTTGGAAACCTTGCAGGAGATTTTTTGGTGCAGAGAGTGGCCCCTGGATCTTCCTTTCTTTCCTTCCCCTGCCACAGCATTCCCAGGTGGAATACTCCCTTTTGCATGAGGCTGACATTTGAGCTGAGCCTAATTTTTCCCACTCCCTGCACAGTGAAGATGATGGATTTCAGCAGATTGAATTCTCTACCAACACGAAACCAAAGTTTGCACCAACACGTGTCGAGAGCACCAAGTTTGATCTCCTGATCAGCCACGCAGAGCACCAGCATGCCAGGCAGCAGAGCGTAGTGCAGACTCCAACTCAGCTGATGGTACGAAACCAGTTACCAAGCCATTGAGACACTTCCTCTGATGCTCCTCTCCCCCTTACACACACTGTACCTCTCCCTGGCCACATAGGGCAGTCCTACCAGGAGATGCTTGGTTTCTGGGTAGAGAAAATGGCTTTTGTGTCTGTTTGGAGAATAGTCTTGGCAGCATCTGTCAGGGAGCTCTGCTCTGCAGGCCTGGGATAGGCCAGAAAAACACTGGCATCAAGCAGCTGCTTCCCAGAGAGGCAAGCCCTTCATAGCCAGGGAAGGATGAGGGGCCTTGCAAGATTCCTGTGTTCTGGATCATCACATGAGCAAACACTGTGAGAGCTCAACAGCATTTTTCTGATATATTTTCCATTTGGAATCTGTTATAAAGGCATGAGTTGGCCCAGGGTGAATAGAAATCTATCCTCCTTCAAACCAATCCGATGAACAGGATTGGTGGGGACAGGATTTGATTGTCATTCCAACTGCAAGTCTCAGTGTTTCCTGTGATCCAGAGCCAGAAATTGATCCTTGCTGACGGTTAAGGAAGAGACTATTCCCATTGTACCACATCATAAGCTGGTGGGTTACATTTCTCTGAGCCCCTTGGTGGTTGACATGGCGTGTTCGTTCACAGGCGTAAGGAATCTCTTGTGAAAAGCTCCATAGCATCTTACAGTCTGCACATGTTAGTCCCAAATTTGATTTCATAACTTAGATTGCATCAGAATCCATTTCCTCTTATAACCGAGCTGGATTCCCAACTCCATTTCGTTTAGGAATAGCCGAAACAGAGCTTCCTGTTGTTGATGATGCAAGGGAGAAGGGTGCTGGCTGAGCTTGTTGTTCCCTTCTTTGTTCTGATCCCTTTGCTCCCTTGAGCTGGACCCAACTGCAATGCACGTATGCGGTTCCTCCAGAGCTTTTCACAGTCACAGTTTTCCAATGAGAAAGCAGCAATGATTTGCTTTTAATTGGTTTGGTTGAAGGAAGCAAGCACAAACATGATCAAGATGTTGAAAGAGAGCCTGGGAGGCTAGTGATTGGTAACAAAGCAGGGATTCAGGCTGTCAGAGGAACTGATGGGTTTCTGGCAGGGAAGCATTCACCCAGATCGCGCCTGTCAGAGGGAAGTTATGAGGAGGGTCGAGTGGAACTCAGCTTTGACAGCGCTGTCACTGTGGCCATAGGAAGGCCATGAAAAAGACATGGATGAATCTCAGGTAAGCTCAAGGCTACTTGTTGGTGTTTCTTCCCCTCTCCTTCCCTTTACATTTTGGAAACTTAAAAATCTTCGCAAAAAGTTAAAGTTTGGGGCAATGACCAAAACTTCCCCCAGCACCTTGGATCTCCAGCATTATCCAGCATGCAGGCTTTCTGCCAGTGGAGCCTCCGTCACCACTGTAAAACTTTGGCCCTGTCTCGTGTGATGGATGATCCCTCAGATTAGATGTTACTGGTCAGTGGAGGGACTTTTCTGGTTTTATTCCAAGGAGTGAACACATCTGCAGCCTAAGCCAGGAACCAACAAGAAGCAAGTCATGTTGATCTATGTCTGTGTCCTCTGCTTTGCATTCCCGTGTTGTTCAGTATGGAAGCTTAGCTAGAATTTCCTCAAATGATGATTTTAAGCTCTGCATCTTGCAAAAATGGAAAATGTTACCTTCTGAGGGTATTATATTATACTTTTTTATTTTATTATTTTTCTTATTATTATTAATAGATTATTATTATAGTCATGGACTTGCATTAAAAATCGGTTCCTCATTTGCTGTCTGAGCCATTTGCTTGTTTGGGGTTGGTTATGTTTTTTTCACATTCTGTCCACTCCAATAGCCAACTACCTTGAAAGGTAGTCCACCTTGAAAAGATACACTTGCCTGAAGAGGTTTAAGTCCCTGTGGGAAAAATGCAACAAGCTGTTTACACATTGGCTTCTTTCCTTCCTCTTTTTGTGCAGAGACACACTGATGTTTTGAAAAGGAATAGCTGATGTGGGGCTGGATGGAAAGGTGGTTGCAACATCCAGAAGGAGATAGAAGAAGTCCTAAAGAGGTTGTGCAGGCAGCGTGCGTCACGTCTTCCCTTCCAGATGACAGGTAGGTGTGAAGGAAAGCTTCAAAAGGGCCGTTGCAGGTTGAAAAACCCAGGCTAAGTGTCCTATTCCACCATGTTAGCTGGTGAGTCAGGATGGGAGCAAGTTCCATCATTTAGCGAATGTGGGAGCCACACATGTTCTCAGCCTGCCCAGCCTGTGAAGTGGCCTTTGCTTCAAAGCATGAGGACGTACATTACATCTTGTTCCCTTTAGCAAAGGTACCCTGGCAGCTTGCTGGGACCATTCAAATGACTGTCCACAGCTCTCAGCCTCCATGATGCTTTCTCAGAGTCATGGACCGGGTTACTCAAACACTTATCTGTGACACTGCAGGCCTTAAACAGATCCTGCCCCCTCACTTCTTGTGTGGCTTGTCATTGGTGCCAGAAAACCTGTTTTGAGGGCTACCCTAATCGTTCGGCACATGCCCCTGTGAACAGACAGGGTCTCCTGAGAGAACATCCTTTAGCACAAACCTTCATTTTATCCAGGATATATTTTTTAAATTTCTAATTTAACTTGGCTGTGCGTCTGTGTCTAGTAGGTGTCATTTTGGGAAACTATGAGTGATTGAAGTAGTGGATCACAATAGACATTTTTGCACAGCTTTTCAGGTGAGCTTGGCATCGTTAATGACACTGTCAGCCAGCATGGGATGATGATTTGTAGGTGGAGAGCTCCTTTGTATCCTGTGATTGCAAGTTAACACGTTTCATTTGCAGCCAGTTAGAGCTCGTTGATGAACACAGCTCTGTCCAAGTTGCTTTATCATGTGAATTGGATTATTCAATCCTGGGAATGTCAGAAGGACGAGGAGTTTGGTTTCCGTTTTCAGCTAGCCCTTGTGAAAGAACAGAGTTATAAAAAAAGCATTAGAAAATTTTTGTTTGTAAAGGAGCATCTGTTGAGCTGCCCAAGTTTAAACATCCCTGTGCCCTTTCTTGGAGATTGCTGCAGTCCTGAACAACGTTGCCCATACATTTGGCTTAATGACACAGTCAAGAAGGTACTGGAACAACAGGAAAAAAACCAGAAGAGCAAGGAGAAGACAGTTCTGTTACACACTGGCAGGTTAAAGGCCTAATAAGGGTCACCATACTGCTTTAACTCTTGGGGAAGACATACTTCCTCCGAACAACCCAAATGAATTAGGGTTTAGTGTTTAGTACAGGCTGCCGAAAACAATCCATCCCAATCCCATTTCTGTCCTAGAGTAATTCCTCTCTCCCTGTCTCACAGAGAGCAGTTCCTTGGACCATTGGACAGCCCCAAAGTTGTGCCCTTTTGCTGAGGTGGGGTGCTGCAGCGTGGGTCCGATCCTCAGATTAGGGATAGACCTCCATGTCAGTTGCTGTGTCATGATCACCTGAGCCATGGACTAGTGTCTGTGCTAATAAGCCTCTCTGAGTTCATGGTGCTGAGCTTCTGTTGTTTGGCTGTCAGGCTATCTGCTTGTCTTGGTGCTATTGGGTGTCCTGCTTAAGCTTCTCCTAGCTGAAGCCAACTGACTGACTGGGATCCAGATGCTGCTCACTGCATGTGTCTCCCTCTCACCAGTCCTTAGGATCTGTTGTTATCTGAGATTGTCCTATCCCCTACTGGCTCATGGATAAATTGAGGCACTGTGCTACCTCTGGCCTCCCCAGTATACCACTGACAAGGGTTGATGGGATAGTTCATTGACCCAGGCATCCGTGCTGGCTGTCCCAGTGCAGTGCTTGGTCCTGGGAAGGTGATGCAGCCAAGCTCAGGGAGCATTCCAACTGCCTGGAGGGGTTACAACTCTCCCTTTGCAGGTGGGTTTAGCTTGTGGGACAAGAAATGTCCATCTCCTTGTCGGGGGGGAGCCAACAAGTATGGGAATGTTACCTGTTGTCTTACCCAGGTGCTGGCAGCTGGAACATTAGCAGCTTGCTATGTGGGTGGTGGAGAACTACCATTTTTCCTCAGTGCCTTCTTGATCTAGAGGGAGAAGCCAAGGTCAGGCTCATGGGGTGGTTTGTGACCTCCAGTCACAAACGCGGAGTGATGGCTCTGGTTCTGGAGCCCCAGGACCTAACCTATTATCCTGGGTGTATGTGTTGCTCAACATTCCCTTTGCAGACTTGGAGGGCAGCTGAAGAACAGAAGAAACTTGCCAGGGACAGAAGGCCAAGTCTCAACCATCCAGAATGTGGTCTGATGCCCATGAGTGCTCCCAACCCCCCAAGGAGACCCCGGTCTGCAGCGCCCAGCCTCCGCCACATCCTTAGCCCTCCCCCCATCAGCAGCCTCAGTCACTTCATTCTCCCATCTGCTATCGCGCCTGTTGGACAACAGTTCTCTGTGGGGAACATCCCAGTGGCAACCCTTTAGCCAAGGCTCCAGCCGGTGACTGCCATACCTTGCCCGTCTGGCTCCCAGCTCTTCGATATGCCACTGTCGGTTTCATCCTCCAAGCCAGCTCCTCGGAGCAGCCGTCACCCTGCACCCGTCCTCCAGCCTGGCACTGCTCAGTTCAGCCCGCCAGCAGGACAGCGGAGGCCCTGGCCAAGCGTGGCGGCCTGGTCAACCCCGTGGAACTGTGCCATGGGTCTGGCATCACTTCCACCATCCAAGCTGTGGAAGAGCCTCAGACGATGGGCAGACCATCATAGAGATCGACCCGGCGCCAGGATACTGAGCAGGACACAGAATGAATCAGAGGGCAAAGCTGTATCCTGGAGACAGAGCTGAGGCTTGAAGAAGAAAGGCATGGAGAGTGAAAGACCTCAGCAGCCAGGTCATCAATTGTGGAGATTGTTGGTCTTGGAAGACTAGTGAGAGGCAAGCATCAGGGGAAGAGTGGGAATTTGTTTTATTTCAGCATTTTGTCGTTGAACATCTTTTCCAGCCACCCCATTTATTACCATGGATATTTTCATTGTACTGCTATATTATATATATATTAAAATTTTGGTTTTAAAACAAAAGCTGTGAGAAAAAATGTGACGATGTGGATAAGGGCCTCTGTCTCCGTGGACACTTGAACAATACACCTGTGGGCAGGGTCAAGAGGAGGACTGTCTCTGCTGAAACAACCCAGCCAGAGTAATACCATGCCTCTGTGCTTCTGCTCCAGGCTGCCCTGGCCCGAGCTTTATTTGAGAGAGCCAATAACGCTTGGTGTGGATGTGGCCTGTGAGAAGAGTTGACGGATTTGGGGTGAACAGCTAACCTCATTTGTAATTTTTTCCCCAGGGAGGGATTTGTTGGACTTTCACTGGTCACCTCAAATGGATTTTATTATAGTTCTTGCTTGTAGGATGCCAACAGATACAATTAATTTACTCGTCCCTTTCTCCTTCCTGCCACACCAAATTGTTTTATATCTTCTATGTTTTATGTATCTGTTTGCTCTCTTCCCTTGTTCCAGATTTCCCAGCTGCAAAGCCCTAGACCTTTCAGGGTCTCTGTACTCCTATCTCTCCTCTTCCCATTGGCACTTTCCCCATCCCTTTCCCTGCCTGCAAAGGCTGGTGCTGCAAACACCTCTTTGAAGACTCCAGATCACTTCAGCCTTAGTTATAAGCAAAAAAATATCAACTTCCAAGGCTCAACCCAGATCTCCTCTTGCTGCTCTCAGCACCACAAGGACCTTTCAGAGTGTACAAAGGCGATTGTTGTGCTGTTGCTTTTCGGAAAGCTGGATTGTCGACAGGGCAGTTTTCTGTTAACACTGTGTGCTGAGCTGCTCCGTGCTTGTCACTACTTGTTTGGTGGTTTTATTTTTGTATTAATTTTTCTTCTTTCTCCTATAATATTCTTGCCAGGTTAGAACTGGCATTTGTTTCTAAATACTGCTGCGCCCTCGATTTCCCTCTTTCCCTCTTGTTTTTTCAGTGTTGGATCCATTTGGGCTTTGCCATATGGAAATGGAAGGGGAGCGCTGGGTGGCTTTTAGAGCTAGCAGAGGGCTGGGAGGGTGGGAGCTGCTTGGCCGGAAATATTAAGCAAAACAAAAAGCAAAGGAAACCACACCTGGGAGATGGGGAGCAGGCGAAGATGTGTTTTGGCTACTTTTTTGCCATTAAAAGGGAAAAATGGAATTAGCTCCAACAGATTTTTTATTGGAGAAGTGAAAGCAGGGCCTCCATTGTCTTGGGACAACAGGGTGGGTAGGATTCCTGAACCCAGTTTGTATAAGGGTTGGTCACTGCTGCTCTGATCTTGGTCTCTGGAAGTGTTCCTGGCTTGGGGTGGAGGTAGGGAACAGTTGTAGGAGAGCCAGATCCCATACCTCACCCTTGGAGAAGGCCCAGAACCTCAGAGGCCTTTCCAATGCCTAAAGGGGATCCAAGAGAGCTGGGAGGGAACTTTGGAGAAGGATGGAGGGACAGTACAGGAAATGGCTTCCCAGCTGACCAGAGAGCAGGGCGATGGAGTTTATGGGAAAGATTTCTGTCCCTGTGAGGTGGGGAGGCCCTGGCACAGGTTGCCCTAGGGAAGCTGTGACGCAGCCTACCCCAAAGGCCAGGTGGACAGACTTGGAGGCAAACCTGTGATTAGTGGAAGATGTGTCTGTCCTATGGCAGAGACTAGAACAAGATTGAGCTTTTCAGTCTCTCCACCCAAACCAGTCTGGATTCTGTGTTTGGATCATGGATCCAACCTCCTTCCCATACGGATTCACCCTTCCCTCCATTCGTCTTGGCTAGCTCCTGCAGGAAAGCCCCTTGATTGAAAGGGGAAGGGGACCTTTTGGGACCCCCTGTCCCCAGGTCCAGGCACATAGCAGATCCTGTAGGTCCCTGACTGGAGCTGTTTCCCGTCTCTGGCCGGAAGGGGTGAATCTGGGTTCCCTGAGTCTCGGCACGCCATCCAACACCCATGTAGCCCCCTTGACCTGGGTGAGGGTCCTATAGGACTCGATGTCCCCTGGGTCCTTCTGCACCTGGAGTGCTGGATGAGGACGGGGAGCTAAAATGTCGCAGCGACGGAATGAGGTTGGGTTGAGCCCGCAGCTTGGCCCCGAAATTCCATTTTTTGCCTTTAACCTCAGCGGGCCGCCTGGCCCTAAGAAGGTCTCCCCACTTCCAGCCGAATGATGCGCTGCTTCATCCCCGCTCTTGTCCTCCGCCGCCGTCCCGCATGCACTGCTGCCCCCACCCATTTTCCCGCCATTGTGCCTGGACGCGCGCGGTGCGCGTACCGGGCGGGAGCGCGA
>JAJEOU010000572.1:0-22782 GCA_021534815.1 Acrocephalus arundinaceus
AAGTACTGGAATGGTCTGCCGGGGAGGTGGTGGAGTCACCATCCCTGGATGTGTTTAAAAAAAGACTGGATGCGGCACTCGGTGCCATGGTCTAGTTGAGGTGTTGGAGCATGGGTTGGACTCGATGATCTTGGAAGTCTCTTCCAATCTTGAAATTCTGTGATTCTGTGAATATCCTAATTCTGTTAAGGAATAAGAGCTCTCAAGGAATGCCAGTCCATTCAGTGTTACAAAAGTAACCCAAAGAAGAGTAGATTGCAAAAAGGCTAATCCTCCCCCCCCCCCCCCAGATATCTCAGTGGCCAGTAAAGTACAGCTCTCCCCTCTTCTTTTCTGCAGGAGAACCAGGAATCACTAACAGAAAAAGTCACAGATATTCCTTCTGCCTTCCATAACCAAAGCTGTGCCAAACCACAGATGCTGCCTTCAAACTGACTCAAATTCCAGCTTTGACCTCTCACCTTCCAGACAACTCTTTCCCCAACACGCCCACCAACACCAACCTCTCCAAAGACCCACACAGGAGCCCTCAACACCCCACCAGGACCCCCAGATGTCCCTATCCCTCCACAGTTTTCCCACCCTCCAGCAGACCCCCTGGTTCTGTGCATGTGCCGTGGGATGGCACTCAGCAGGGTCTGCTCCAAGGCCTTCCCGGGTAGCAAGCTCAGGCTGCCAGGCATAGGATTCCTGGATCATCCTTCCCACTAACACTTCCTGTGCCCAGCCGTTACATTTGCACATTTGAGCTTGGACTTCTCCACTTAACCAGGACTGCTGGTAAAGGATTGAGAGCACCCTGGCAAGCTCTTTGTCCAGCTCCCTCTTTTGTCTCGGAGGATGTAGAACACTCCACAGGAAGGCAACTGGTGCCCCAAGGAGTGGGTGGCATCAAGCAGCTCTGGGAGGACCCCTCAGGACTCTCATATCCTGAGGGAACACCGTTGGACTTGACCTGTAGGTACCTACGCAAAAGCTTAAGATGAGCTGCCTCAGCTTCCAGGACCTCTCATGGCCAGCATCCTGATGCAGATGCAGGACTGCTGCGAGGCACTGCTGGGACCCAGCAGGACAGCACCGGCTGTCTGGTGTCCCTGTAGTAGCCCCTCACACCGCCAGGGTCATCCCGAGAGCAGACACATGCTCACGTGTCAGCAGAGGAGCACGGAGCACTTGGCTCCTCCCAGGGTATCGCAGCTGGGCTTGCTCCACAACATGCCCTCATTTTAAGGCCTGCTAATGCCCAGCGGCCAGAAATGCCTACCTTGTTCTCTCCAAGATGCACAGGAAGAGCTAAGGAGCAGGACACCTTGGAAGGCCAACCTTCCTTTTCTGAGGCCAAGGCCACACCAAGATCAGCCAAGACTCTCAGCACTGCCTGGCCCACACAGCCCAGTTCCATGCTGGCCCAGGGCCGGAGCAGCTTCCACCAAGCAAGAGGCAAATGCCTATTGCCAGGATTTGAAACACATCAGGCGGGCAAGTTGTGAAAAGTGTGTGCGTAAAGGCTTTTTAATTCACAGCTCTCAAAGGGAGCTTTGGGGCTCGCAGCTGGACAGAGCTGCTCCTGCTCACTCCTCTGTCCAAAGAGGGATAACACACCCTGCTGCAGGTGCTTGGGTTTGCCTCTGCAGGTCCAGGCGCATGCCAAACCTGCTCCTCACAGCCTTCTCCCTTCCCCTGCCCCTCTGCCAAGTGCAACGGGCCACAAGGACTGCAAGGACCAAAGAGAGCTAAAGGGGGACGGTTGCACCTACCTCACTGGGAGCTCCTTGGGAAGCACTTTCCTTGGGAAGCAAGCCCCTTTCCTCCAAAGCCGTTTCCCCAAATGTGTAGCTTTGCTGGGGATACCAACACACTCCTAAGAAACCCTGGCAAGGCTGAATTTCTTCTGGTCCTTTCAGAACAGGCACTCCAGCTCTGGTGCGAATTCACCCAAGGGTGTTTCCAGGTGGAGGTTCAGGTGTGCAGCCCCAGGCCCTCTACAAACACAAGCTGCCTGCTGCTTCTTCACCTGCCTCAACTCCTGCCTGTGGTCACGGTAGCAAAACCAGCCTGTTCCTGGCCAGAGACCAGAGCCCTGTTTCCTCAGGACGATCTTGCCAGCACCTTCCAGGACTCTCTGCTGTGCATGCAGCACTTCTCATGCCCGCTTTGAACAGGCTTTGGAACACAGAGCACAGCCTGGCTGGCTCTGCCACCAGCACACCCCAAACACAGGCGAAGGAAGGAGGAGCAGGGGCTGCTTTGCAGCCGTGCAACCAAGAGAAACTGGAAGGGTGCCCTCCCTCTGCTCTCACTTGGTTGGCTTTCTGGCTGGGTCTGAGGCGGCGATTCCTCCGTTGTGGCGACCACAACCGCACCCGGGATCCCGGCACTGCCGGGCAGCGCTCTGGACACTGACACGGTGCCATGTCTGAGTGTCGGCCGCTGTGCTGCTGCTTCGTTTGCTCTTAGGCGCACTCAAAGCTCCCTCTTAAGCCCAGATAGTCTCTGGTTCTGCCCGCTTCCTGATGCTGTGTAGGGATGGAGCACTGCTGTGCTTTCAGGAAGCTATTCTTGAAAACTTGCAGCATTCCAAGCTCCTTTGCCCTCCGTGGACACTCGCCATGCAATCCCTCATAGCTGGGTTCAGAGCACACTCAAGCTGGATCTTCTAAAATCCAGGACCTTCAGGGTACTCAGCAAGACCTTTAGCACTACAGTCTTGTGGAACTGGACCTTCAGCACAGGGACCTTTCCAGCTGATCTGCCCTTCTTCCTCTATGTCTGTGCACAAAACACAGCGCAGAAGAGAGCAGCAGGAGGGGCCTGTGTGTCCCAGGGCTCTGGATTTACATTGCTTCAGCTCCACAGAGATGCAGATAAAGTGAACAAGACAAACTGTTTATTTGTAGAAGGAAAAACAAAGGAATGAGCTGAGAGGGAACAAAGGGGATGGGCATGGTGTCAGGGCTGAAGAGATGGAGCTGTCAAAATGGAGGAATAGTGGAGGGGAAAAAGAGGTGTGGCAGGTAGGGAGAGGGCTGAAGCCACATGAGCTCCCCACAGGCTCTGCTGTGCAAATCATCAGCTGCGCCTGGAGCTCCAGCTGGTCTCCTCTGGTCTCCAGGCAGTCTCATCTTCTGCCGTACTTGGAGATCTTGTAAGGGCACCAGTTCTTCTGAGCTGCCAGATGATCGTAGTTCTGCAGCTCGCCCCTCAAAGGTCAGTTGAACAAAATGGTTTATCATAGAGGGGCTGTCGTCTTCTCTCAGGGCCTGAAGAGCTGGAAGAGACAGGAGCAGAGCCACGATCAGAGCCCGGATCTGCGGGAATCCAAGGAGACCCTCCCGCCGAGGGCCATCCCACCCAGCTCTCACCACGGCCACGAGAGAGAGGAGGAGCCAACGGGAATGGTCGCAAGGTGCTGGCCACGAATCGCCCCGCCCGCGTCCCTGAACTCTCTCTGTACGCTCTGCCCGCGCCACCCCTCGTCCACACGGGGAGCAAAGCCGTCCGCAAGCGGGGCAGGGAATGCAGCTCCCTGCCCAGGCATTGCGTCTCCCCATGGCAGCCCCCACCGCCAGCCCGCTGCTCTCACTCACCTTCACTGAGGGCCTGGAGCTCTCCCTTCTGGCCCATGAGGAACACCCCGGCGATCCCTGGGAACACAGAGCCTGTCACAGCCCCAGCGGCACAGCTCCCTCCCAGCGGCGCTGCCAGCCCTTGTGGCCGCCACACGCCCTCCTGTCCCGGCAGGGCTCAGCCCCGGGCCCCGGCCGCATCCTGACGCCTGAGGGCACGGCTGCGAGAGGGCAGCAGCAGCCCCGAGGGCAGGCGCGGCTCCACGGTGCCGGGCGGATGCCGCTGCCGGGGCTGAGCTGCGACGGGGCGGGGAGGGACCCCGGGGCTCATGGCTCACCGATGACCCTGATGGCTGCCTGTCGCAGGGGCTCCTGTGGGCTCTCCACGTAGGGCAGGGTGCGGCGCAGGTGCTCGGCCGCTCGGCTCTCGTCCTCTACCAGCTGGAGAGAGCGGCAGGAGGGAAGGTTTGGCGCGGGCTCAGCCCCTCGGCCGGGCGCTCCCTGTGCCCAGCCCCGGCCTGCCCTTCCCACACAGCCCTGATGCCCAGCCGGCAGTCGCTGGCGCCGGCGTCTGGAGGGGCCAGAGGGCCGGGTGCTGCCCGGGGAGCCGCGGTGCCGCCCAATCCCGCTGCCCCACTGGGCCGGGGCTCTGTTGGTGCCCGGCTCGGGGCCACAGGAGCCTGGAGAAGAGCCCTCACAGCCCAGGAAAGCCAGCCCAGGGTGTGTTGAGCACAGGCTGCGCCCCCAGCACTGGGCAGGGGCCACAGCTGCCAGCCCCACACACTCAGCACCGCGGTCAGGGGGCTTCCCCAGGCTGAGGATTTGGCTTCTCCAGGCCGTCCTTACCAGGCACTCGGCGAACTTCAGCAGCTTCTCCTTCAGCAGCACCTGCTGGAGATTGCTTCTCTTCAGGAACACGGCTGCCCAATGCAGCGTTTCCCGAGAGGCCTGGAGAGCAGCAGAGACAGGAGATGGCAGCGCAGCCCAGGGCACAGGACCTGCGTCCCAGTGCCAAGGCCAGGAGGAGGCTGCAACCCGGAAGGTGCCCGGGCAGGAGGCAGCCCAGCCCCTTCTCAGGGATGCACCAGCATCACACAAAACCTCACCTTCGCCACGCGCCAGTTCACCTCGTGGCAGTGTAAGAAGAGTGGGAGCAGGCTCTGGCTCACTGTTCTTTTCAGGAGCTTTTTTCCCTCCTCCACTACCAAGCGCATAACCTTTTGGAAAAGCTCAATGGCGAGCAGCTGCACATGGCTGTTGTCCTGAAGGAAAGGAAGCGGAAAAGACCTCAGCACCAACTTCTCCAGCCCAGCTGGGCAAAAGCCTAAAAATCCACAGGGCACAAAGTTTCTGGGCAGCAGACAGTGCCCGCGGTACAGAGGCTTACGTTTCTAAAGAGTGACAGGAGTAGGTCAGCTAGCTTCAGGGCGATGGTGCTGCCTATTGCGATGTCATTGTTCTGGAGCACATTCGTGAGCACGGAGAGGGACATGCTGACCACTTCTCCATCGGCATCACTCAGCAGCTCCAGAATGCTCTGAGACAGGCTGAGTAAACGTCTGGCCTGTGTGGAACGCAAGGCTGTACTGGGAAGCCATCAACAGCTGCACTGCCAACACCCTCCCCCTGGCACTGGAACCCCACCCTGCTGCTGCAGGGCCCAGAGGCCAAAGGCCTGTTCCAAAGCATCTGAGCAGCTGAACCAGGAGGCAGGAGAGCTGGGAGCAGCTGCCTCAAGCTCCTGAAGCCCAGCCAGCCCAAGGGGCTGCTTTCCCCAGCGCAGCTTTGGCCGCTGCCCCCTTCTCACCATCAAGGGATCCTTGCTGAGCAGCACAAGGCCTCTGAGAGCCAGGCGACGCCTCTGCCTGCACTTGCCCGCAGGTGCCTTGACATGACTTCCAGGACAGTGTCTGCACATTCACTCAAGTCCAGGCACTTGAGGACCTGAAAGGCACATGGCAGTGACAGGGGACCCAAAGGGCAGGAGCCCAGAACCACACAAGGCTGGGCCCAGGTAGCAGCACAGGGCTCGGGCAGTGGCCCAGGCCACTGCGGCTACGAGAGGGCAGAGAGCTGGGAACAGAGCTCAGCAAGGCAGCACTGGCTCACCTCCACAAGAAATGCCAGGAAGGGCAGATCCCAGCGTGGCTCCTCCCTGCTTAGAAGCTGGAGTAGGTAGAATGCGATGTGGGAGCACATGAGGCCCAAGTCACGACGCATCTCCCTGCCAGGGACAAAAAAGGCGCCAAGACCCTGAGCTGGGCGGGGGGACAAAGCTCTCCCAGGACTGACTCACAGAGGTCTGGTCTTTCCCCAGCATCCCTGGAGGGGATGTGGGTGCTTTGGGAGGCGGCCGCTTCTGGGCACGCTCCTCTCCCAGCCTTTTCCAGCCTGCTTGGCCGTCCCTCGGTGACGAGGCCCTCAGGCCCATGACCACAGGGACTGTGTGGGGCACCTCGGGCACAGGGCACAAATGTGGGAGAGAAGAGGGTCTCACCTGGCCAGCAGACCCACGGCATAGTGCTGGTGTCGGCGCAGAGCAGAGTTTCCCAGCCATGCTTGCTCTCCATAGCGATCAGCTCTTTGTCACACCACAGTTGGCTGAGCAGAGCCCTCATGGTCTGCACCGCAAACCTGTGTGCAGAGCAAAGCCAGGTCGCAGGAGCAGCCCAGGTCGCACGGGGCACTGGCGCTGGCGACAAGGACATTAAAAAGACAGGAGGACTGGGACCTGTTGGGGTGGCTGGGAAGGTGGTGATCCTCCTGGCATGCTCTCCAGAAATCACCAACTTCTTTGTGCATCTCCTGTGTGGTGATGACAATGTGGAAGAGTAGAGCCACAAACAGGCGGGCTGAATAAAGGAGCATTGCCTGGTGGCACTCAGGCCCCTGGACAATCACCCACAGCACCAGAGTTGCCTGCAAAAGAAGCAGCCAGAGGCAGAGCTCAGTGCTAAGATGCCCGTGTGGCAGGGCCTGTGGTGAGATGCAGGGGGAGCAGGGGGCCTGGTGCCCCCTAAACCCAGCCCTAGGCCAACGCCTAAGGCAAGGAGAGGATGGAGAGGGGACCGGGCAGCGAGCAGAGGCCAGTTCTAGAAACTCACTGCCAGGGCAAAAACATCCTTCTTGTTCCCATCGGAGGTGAATGTTCTGTGCAGAGGCCAATCCTCCATCACGCTGAGCAGTGTTGGCAGTACCTTCTCCACTGTCACATCTGACGAGCCTATGGCTCTCCACATCATTGCAGCAGCTCTATGGGATCAGAGCTCTGTGTCAGGGGTGTCTCAGTCACAGTCCCATGCCCTGTGCAGCTGTGGAGACCCAGGTGACAGAGCCCTGGTGCCCTGAGGGGCAGGGAGGGAGCACAGCAGCAGGCTTGGGAAACAGAGGGGCCCGAGGGTCCTGGACTGCTCCACCTGTCTGGCAGACCCCATTGGACACTGGCTGTGCTAAAGGCTGCTGAGCCCTGAGCTCTCAAGGCAGGTGGGCCCCGTACCTGTCACACGTTGGGGCACAGTGCAGGAGGGTCAGCACCACGTCAGCAGGTTGTTCTTCAGCCAGCCTCAGAATGGTAATGCGCAGCCTGGCATCCTCAGTGACATGAGACGCCAGTCTCTGGTGAATGTTCTTCACCATGGCTGGCACCTGCAGGAGACATGGGGAAGACTTGGAGCGCTGTTCAAGGGAGCAGCTTCCCCAGCTTCCCCCAAGAAATGCTTCCCTTCCCGCCACACCCTGCTGGCCTCAAAGACTGAGGTGGCCCAGTGGCTGTGGCCTGAGGGGGCACACGATCCTGGGAGGCCTTCAGCCCTGGCCCCAAGCTGCTTACCGACTGCTGAGCACTCTCCTTGAAAAACTCCATAGCGGGAGCATGAATCGCAGGGAATGAGCATGGCGTCAGTAGTTGCGATGCCTTGAGTCTCTCTGGTGTTGGTGTTTGTGATGGCCACGTCCTCAGACACTGCCATGTCAGTCTTTGCCCTGTCGTCATTCCTTGCAGTGTCAGAGTCTTCCAAGTACTCAGTCGAATCTGGGCTGACATCACGCTCTGCCTGGAGCTGGGTCAGCCCGGAGTCAGGCTCGGCTGTGCCCTCAGTTGCTGTGGTGCTGCTCTTTCTATGTCGAAGGGGCACAAGCTTCCGCAAGGCCTGCAGGAGAACAAAGGACAGGGAAGAGAGGCATGTTCCATGGAGTGTTCCAAGCCGGTACTCAGCTGAGCAGGGACTGAAGGCCCAGCCCAGGTGGGGATGGCTGCAGGTACCTTCAGTGTCCTGCGGAAGCGGCCACGGGAGGGCTTCTGCTCTTGTGTCCCGTCCACAGCTGCATCTGGCAAAGGGCGAGCGCAGCCAGAGCTGAGAGGCTGCAGGAGAGGCCAGAGAACACAGCCCAGCCCTGCGCTCCCCAGGCAGGGACAGCTCCAGGATGCCCCAGGGGATGGAGCACAACTGCTGCAGGGGCAGCCTTGGCTCCTCTTCCATCCGGTCCATAGGTGGGATGGGATGGGATGGGATGGGATGGGATGGGATGGGATGGGATGGGATGGGATGGGATGGGATGGGATGGGATGGGATGGGATGGGATGGGTGTGATGGGATGGGAGGGAATGAGGATGGATATGGGACCAAGCTGGGTGCAGCCATCAGCCCTGTGGCCTGGCTCTGCCACTCACCATCCTTCAGTGGCTGGAACTGCTCCAGCTCTTCAGGCTGTGGTGCTGGAGCTGCTCCAGGGTCTTTATTCTTTTTCCGCCTGAACACTTTGAGCAGACCGAGAAATCTGCCCGCCATGCCAGCGTCTGTCCTCGAGGGCACCTTCAGACAGATGCCTCGGGAAAGCTCTGAGGCAACAAGTCGTGCAGTTGTGCCTCAAAGGCACCTGCAACAGAGAAGCCTCAGGAAGGCTGCAGGACAGCAAGCCCTGCACTCTTGAGGGCTCCTGCCACAATGACAGGAGACTCCTCGTAAAGGATTCAGGTGACCAAATCCCGCGGTCTGGCCTGGAGGGCACCGGCCGCAGGGATGGGAGATGTCTCGGGAAAGCTCCGAGTCACCAAGTCCCGCAGTCTGGCCGCGAGGTCAGCTGCAGGAGTAACACCTCGGAAAAGCTCCGGGTCAGACACAAATGAGTGGGCTGTGTGGGGGCTCCTCACAGCACCGCTCTGGCGCGTCCTGTCCCGTCGCGTGCACCGAGCACTGTGGCGTAGGCGCGTTGCCACCAGCACCTACGTCACCACACATCACCAAGGACACCCTGTTCCATTCCATTCCACGGTGACCATGCTGCACCATGTCACAAAGGGCCCTTGCACACATTGCCACCTGCCCTGGCGCTGCCCCACCCCACCCAGGTTGGAAGAAATCCCTCATCCCAAGTTCTAAGACAGCCCTGACAGGATCTTTAATGATTTGATGGCTCAAATCATCAGTAAACGCTGCCCTGCTCTGTGGGCTCTGGGCAGCAGAAGGAGCCCCCAGGGCTGCTGACACAGTCGCAGCAGGAAAGGGCACGGGGCCTTCCACAGAACCTGTCATGGCCAGGTCCTGGCCTGGTGGCCATCCAAAACGGGTGTGACAGAGACAAGGAAGGTGTGGGCCAGGGCACGATGCTGCTCTGAGCCCTGGGGCCGGGGAGCACTGAGATAGCAGGTGTGGCCAAGTCCCCACGAAGCAGACCTGCCACACCCCCAAGCCCTGGCAGCGCTGGTGCCTGTCTCCTGCCCCAGAGACCTGTGCCCACCGGGGCTTCTGTGCCAGAGGGCAGCTAAAGTGCACTGGGGGCTGTGCTTCCTGCATGTGGCTCTTGGCAGGAGTGCCTGGAGCAACTGCTGGCAACACCTGGTCTTGTCAGAAGTTCTTACTCCATGCTGGAATTATTTTCTCATTGAAGAAATTTCCGGCAGCACAAAATCACCTTCGCAGCAAAGGCACAGAAGAATCTGGCATTTAAGAGTCCTCACTTCAGGAAAGCTTTACTCTGCATTGCTCAACTCAAGTAGTTCCAAAAAGTTGCAAACTTCCCAAATTAATTGGGATGGCCTGAGAATGTGAAAGGTTTGGAATTTTTTTCCCATCTCAAAGCAGCAGCTCATTTACCTTAACGTCATCCATTTAGAGTCACCGACAAAAAATAAAACTAATGAGGCAAAAGAAAGGGCCATTCTTTGGTTTGCAAATGGTTTTTGATGAGGGATGATAATATAAAGGCAGTCCAGGAAATTTTGGAGTGTATGGAGACAACTCTTTGTCGCAGCTGGTGGGTGAACCCACCAGGGGAGGGACTATGTTAGATCTGCTGTTTGCAAATAGAGATGGGCTGGTGGGAGATGCGGTGGTTGGAGGCCGCTTGGGGCACATGATCGTGAAATTGTAGAGTTCTCAATATTTGGTGAAATCAGGAGGAGTAAGACCAGTAAGACTCTTGCATTGGACTTCTGGAGGTCAGACTTTGGCCTATTTAGGAGACTTATTCAGAGCATTCCTTGGGAAGCAGCTCTTAAAAACAAAGGAGTTCAGGAAAGGTGGGCATGCCTCAAACAGAGATCTTGGGGCACAGGGACAGACTTTCCTTGTGTGCTGGAAGATAAGTTGACGGGGCAAATGTCCAGCCTGGATGGCCCAGGAGGTCTTGCAGGAACTTAAGAATAAAAAAGAGGATGTACCGTCTTTGGAAGGAGGTCAGGTCTCTCAGGAAGTATTAAAGAGGGTTGCTAGGGCATGTAGGAAAAAAATTAGGGAGGCCAAAGCTCAGTTTGAACTTAGAATGGCGACTGCTGTAAAGGATAATAAAGAATGTTTTTACAAATATGTTAATGGCAAAAGGCAGGGTAAGACCAACCTTTGTTCTTTATTGGACGAGGGAGGGAACTTAATATCTACAGATGAGGAGAAGGCAGAAGTGCCTAATGCCTACTTTGCCTCAGTTTATAGTGGGAAGATGACTTGCCTTCATGATGACTGTCCTCTTGGGTTGGTAGATGATGTCAGGGAACAGAATGGTCCCCCTGTTATCCAGGAGGAGACAGTCAGAGAACTGCTGAAATACTTGGATATCCATAAATCTATGGGACCAGATGAGATCCATCCCAGGGTGATGAGGGAGCTGGCAGATGAGCTTGAAAACCACTCTCCATCATTTACCATCAGTCCTGGCTCACTGGTGAGGCTCCGGATGACTGGAAGCTGGCCAATGTGACACCCACTCACAAAAAGAGTGCGAAGGAGGATCCTGGTAATTACAGACCAGTCAGCCTGACCTCAATAACTGGCAAGATAATGGAACAGTTTATATTGAGTGTCGTCACACAAAATTTACAGGATGACCAGGTATTAGACCCAGCCAGCATGGATTTAGGAGGGGTAGGTCGTGTTTGACCAACCTGATCTCCCTTTTATGACCAGGTGACCCGCCTGGTGGATGCAGGGAGGGCTGTGGATGTTGTTTATTTGGACTTCAGCAAGGCCTTTGACAGTGTCTCCCACAGCATAGTCCTGGAAAAGCTGGCAGCCCGTGGCTTGGACGGGAGCACTCTGTGCTGGGTTAGGAACTGGCTGGATGGCCAGGCCCAGTGAGTGTTGGTGAATGGTGCTGCATCCAGCTGGCATCCTTGCCTGTATCAGGAATAGTGTGACCAGCAGGAGCAGGGAGGTCATTCTTCCCCTGTACTGGGCACTGGTGAGGCCACACCTTGAGTATTGTGTCCAGTTCTGGGCCCTCAGTTTAGGAAGGACATTGAGATGCTTGAACACATCCAGAGGAGGGCAACAAGGCTGTGAGGGGCTTGGAACACAAGGCCTGTGAGGAACGACTGTGGGAGCTGGGGTTGTTTAGCCTGGAGAAAAGGAGACTCTGAGGTGACCTTACCACTCTCTACAACTTCCTGAAAGGTGGCTTTAATCTGGTGGGGGTTGGTCTCTTTCTCCAGGCAACAACGGAAGAACAAGAGGACTCAGTCTCAATCGGCATCAAGGGAAGTATAGGTTAGATATTGGGAAAAAAGTTTTTCACAGAGAGAGTGATTAAATACTGGAATTGTCTGCCGGGGAGGTGGTGGAGTCACCATCCCTGGATGTGTTTAAAAAAAGACTGGATGCGGCACTCGGTGCCATGGTCTAGTTGAGGTGTTGGAGCATGGGTTGGACTCGATGATCTTGGAAGTCTCTTCCAATCGAAATTCTGTGATTCTGTGATTCTGTGAATATCCTAATTCTGTTAAGGAATAAGAGCTCTCAAGGAATGCCAGTCCATTCAGTGTTACAAAAGTAACCCAAAGAAGAGTAGATTGCAAAAAGGCTAATCCTCCCCCCCCCCCAGATATCTCAGTGGCCAGTAAAGTACAGCTCTCCCTCTTCTTTTCTGCAGGAGAACCAGGAATCACTAACAGAAAAAGTCACAGATATTCCTTCTGCCTTCCATAACCAAAGCTGTGCCAAACCACAGATGCTGCCTTCAAACTGACTCAAATTCCAGCTTTGACCTCTCACCTTCCAGACAACTCTTTCCCCAACACGCCCACCAACACCAACCCTCCAAAGACCCACACAGGAGCCCTCAACACCCCACCAGGACCCCCAGATGTCCCTATCCCTCCACAGTTTTCCCACCCTCCAGCAGACCCCCTGGTTCTGTGCATGTGCCGTGGGATGGCACTCAGCAGGGTCTGCTCCAAGGCCTTCCCGGGTAGCAAGCTCAGGCTGCCAGGCATAGGATTCCTGGATCATCCTTCCCACTAACACTTCCTGTGCCCAGCCGTTACATTTGCACATTTGAGCTTGGACTTCTCCACTTAACCAGGACTGCTGGTAAAGGATTGAGAGCACCCTGGCAAGCTCTTTGTCCAGCTCCCTCTTTTGTCTCGGAGGATGTAGAACACTCCACAGGAAGGCAACTGGTGCCCCAAGGAGTGGGTGGCATCAAGCAGCTCTGGGGGACCCCTCAGGACTCTCATATCCTGAGGGAACACCGTTGGACTTGACCTGTAGGTACCTACGCAAAAGCTTAAGATGAGCTGCCTCAGCTTCCAGGACCTCTCATGGCCAGCATCCTGATGCAGATGCAGGACTGCTGCGAGGCACTGCTGGGACCCAGCAGGACAGCACCGGCTGTCTGGTGTCCCTGTAGTAGCCCCTCACAGCCAGGGTCATCCCGAGAGCAGACACATGCTCACGTGTCAGCAGAGGAGCACGGAGCACTTGGCTCCTCCCAGGGTATCGCAGCTGGGCTTGCTCCACAACATGCCCTCATTTTAAGGCCTGCTAATGCCCAGCGGCCAGAAATGCCTACCTTGTTCTCTCCAAGATGCACAGGAAGAGCTAAGGAGCAGGACACCTTGGAAGGCCAACCTTCCTTTTCTGAGGCCAAGGCCACACCAAGATCAGCCAAGACTCTCAGCACTGCCTGGCCCACACAGCCCAGTTCCATGCTGGCCCAGGGCCGGAGCAGCTTCCACCAAGCAAGAGGCAAATGCCTATTGCCAGGATTTGAAACACATCAGGCGGGCAAGTTGTGAAAAGTGTGTGCGTAAAGGCTTTTTAATTCACAGCTCTCAAAGGGAGCTTTGGGGCTCGCAGCTGGACAGAGCTGCTCCTGCTCACTCCTCTGTCCAAAGAGGGATAACACACCCTGCTGCAGGTGCTTGGGTTTGCCTCTGCAGGTCCAGGCGCATGCCAAACCTGCTCCTCACAGCCTTCTCCCTTCCCCTGCCCCTCTGCCAAGTGCAACGGGCCACAAGGACTGCAAGGACCAAAGAGAGCTAAAGGGGGACGGTTGCACCTACCTCACTGGGAGCTCCTTGGGAAGCACTTTCCTTGGGAAGCAAGCCCCTTTCCTCCAAAGCCGTTTCCCCAAATGTGTAGCTTTGCTGGGGATACCAACACACTCCTAAGAAACCCTGGCAAGGCTGAATTTCTTCTGGTCCTTTCAGAACAGGCACTCCAGCTCTGGTGCGAATTCACCCAAGGGTGTTTCCAGGTGGAGGTTCAGGTGTGCAGCCCCAGGCCCTCTACAAACACAAGCTGCCTGCTGCTTCTTCACCTGCCTCAACTCCTGCCTGTGGTCACGGTAGCAAAACCAGCCTGTTCCTGGCCAGAGACCAGAGCCCTGTTTCCTCAGGACGATCTTGCCAGCACCTTCCAGGACTCTCTGCTGTGCATGCAGCACTTCTCATGCCCGCTTTGAACAGGCTTTGGAACACAGAGCACAGCCTGGCTTCTGCCACCAGCACACCCCAAACACAGGCGAAGGAAGGAGGAGCAGGGGCTGCTTTGCAGCCGTGCAACCAAGAGAAACTGGAAGGGTGCCCTCCCTCTGCTCTCACTTGGTTGGCTTTCTGGCTGGGTCTGAGGGGTGGCGATTCCTCCGTTGTGGCGACCACAACCGCACCCGGGATCCCGGCACTGCCGGGCAGCGCTCTGGACACTGACACGGTGCCATGTCTGAGTGTCGGCCGCTGTGCTGCTGCTTCGTTTGCTCTTAGGCGCACTCAAAGCTCCCTCTTAAGCCCAGATAGTCTCTGGTTCTGCCCGCTTCCTGATGCTGTGTAGGGATGGAGCACTGCTGTGCTTTCAGGAAGCTATTCTTGAAAACTTGCAGCATTCCAAGCTCCTTTGCCCTCCGTGGACACTCGCCATGCAATCCCTCACAGCTGGGTTCAGAGCACACTCAAGCTGGATCTTCTAAAATCCAGGACCTTCAGGGTACTCAGCAAGACCTTTAGCACTACAGTCTTGTGGAACTGGACCTTCAGCACAGGGACCTTTCCAGCTGATCTGCCCTTCTTCCTCTATGTCTGTGCACAAAACACAGCGCAGAAGAGAGCAGCAGGAGGGGCCTGTGTGTCCCAGGGCTCTGGATTTACATTGCTTCAGCTCCACAGAGATGCAGATAAAGTGAACAAGACAAACTGTTTATTTGTAGAAGGAAAAACAAAGGAATGAGCTGAGAGGGAACAAAGGGGATGGGCATGGTGTCAGGGCTGAAGAGATGGAGCTGTCAAAATGGAGGAATAGTGGAGGGGAAAAAGAGGTGTGGCAGGTAGGGAGAGGGCTGAAGCCACATGAGCTCCCCACAGGCTCTGCTGTGCAAATCATCAGCTGCGCCTGGAGCTCCAGCTGGTCTCCTCTGGTCTCCAGGCAGTCTCATCTTCTGCCGTACTTGGAGATCTTGTAAGGGCACCAGTTCTTCTGAGCTGCCAGATGATCGTAGTTCTGCAGCTCGCCCCTCAAAGGTCAGTTGAACAAAATGGTTTATCATAGAGGGGCTGTCGTCTTCTCTCAGGGCCTGAAGAGCTGGAAGAGACAGGAGCAGAGCCACGATCAGAGCCCGGATCTGCGGGAATCCAAGGAGACCCTCCCGCCGAGGGCCATCCCACCCAGCTCTCACCACGGCCACGAGAGAGAGGAGGAGCCAACGGGAATGGTCGCAAGGTGCTGGCCACGAATCGCCCCGCCCGCGTCCCTGAACTCTCTCTGTACGCTCTGCCCGCGCCACCCCTCGTCCACACGGGGAGCAAAGCCGTCCGCAAGCGGGGCAGGGAATGCAGCTCCCTGCCCAGGCATTGCGTCTCCCCATGGCAGCCCCCACCGCCAGCCCGCTGCTCTCACTCACCTTCACTGAGGGCCTGGAGCTCTCCCTTCTGGCCCATGAGGAACACCCCGGCGATCCCTGGGAACACAGAGCCTGTCACAGCCCCAGCGGCACAGCTCCCTCCCAGCGGCGCTGCCAGCCCTTGTGGCCGCCACACGCCCTCCTGTCCCGGCAGGGCTCAGCCCCGGGCCCCGGCCGCATCCTGACGCCTGAGGGCACGGCTGCGAGAGGGCAGCAGCAGCCCCGAGGGCAGGCGCGGCTCCACGGTGCCGGGTGCGGATGCCGCTGCCGGGGCTGAGCTGCGACGGGGCGGGGAGGGACCCCGGGGCTCATGGCTCACCGATGACCCTGATGGCTGCCTGTCGCAGGGGCTCCTGTGGGCTCTCCACGTAGGGCAGGGTGCGGCGCAGGTGCTCGGCCGCTCGGCTCTCGTCCTCTACCAGCTGGAGAGAGCGGCAGGAGGGAAGGTTTGGCGCGGGCTCAGCCCCTCGGCCGGGCGCTCCCTGTGCCCAGCCCCGGCCTGCCCTTCCCACACAGCCCTGATGCCCAGCCGGCAGTCGCTGGCGCCGGCGTCTGGAGGGGCCAGAGGGCCGGGTGCTGCCCGGGGAGCCGCGGTGCGCCCAATCCCGCTGCCCCACTGGGCCGGGGCTCTGTTGGTGCCCGGCTCGGGGCCACAGGAGCCTGGAGAAGAGCCCTCACAGCCCAGGAAAGCCAGCCCAGGGTGTGTTGAGCACAGGCTGGCGGGTGCAGCACTGGGCAGGGGCCACAGCTGCCAGCCCCACACACTCAGCACCGCGGTCAGGGGGCTTCCCCAGGCTGAGGATTTGGCTTCTCCAGGCCGTCCTTACCAGGCACTCGGCGAACTTCAGCAGCTTCTCCTTCAGCAGCACCTGCTGGAGATTGCTTCTCTTCAGGAACACGGCTGCCCAATGCAGCGTTTCCCGAGAGGCCTGGAGATGGCAGCAGAGACAGGAGATGGCAGCGCAGCCCAGGGCACAGGACCTGCGTCCCAGTGCCAAGGCCAGGAGGAGGCTGCAACCCGGAAGGTGCCCGGGCAGGAGCAGCCCAGCCCCTTCTCAGGGATGCACCAGCATCACACAAAACCTCACCTTCGCCACGCGCCAGTTCACCTCGTGGCAGTGTAAGAAGAGTGGGAGCAGGCTCTGGCTCACTGTTCTTTTCAGGAGCTTTTTTCCCTCCTCCACTACCAAGCGCATAACCTTTTGGAAAAGCTCAATGGCGAGCAGCTGCACATGGCTGTTGTCCTGAAGGAAAGGAAGCGGAAAAGACCTCAGCACCAACTTCTCCAGCCCAGCTGGGCAAAAGCCTAAAAATCCACAGGGCACAAAGTTTCTGGGCAGCAGACAGTGCCCGCGGTACAGAGGCTTACGTTTCTAAAGAGTGACAGGAGTAGGTCAGCTAGCTTCAGGGCGATGGTGCTGCCTATTGCGATGTCATTGTTCTGGAGCACATTCGTGAGCACGGAGAGGGACATGCTGACCACTTCTCCATCGGCATCACTCAGCAGCTCCAGAATGCTCTGAGACAGGCTGAGTAAACGTCTGGCCTGTGTGGAACGCAAGGCTGTACTGGGAAGCCATCAACAGCTGCACTGCCAACACCTCTCCCCCTGGCACTGGAACCCCACCCTGCTGCTGCAGGGCCCAGAGGCCAAAGGCCTGTTCCAAAGCATCTGAGCAGCTGAACCAGGAGGCAGGAGAGCTGGGAGCAGCTGCCTCAAGCTCCTGAAGCCCAGCCAGCCCAAGGGGCTGCTTTCCCCAGCGCAGCTTTGGCCGCTGCCCCCTTCTCACCATCAAGGGATCCTTGCTGAGCAGCACAAGGCCTCTGAGAGCCAGGCGACGCCTCTGCCTGCACTTGCCCGCAGGTGCCTTGACATGACTTCCAGGACAGTGTCTGCACATTCACTCAAGTCCAGGCACTTGAGGACCTGAAAGGCACATGGCAGTGACAGGGGACCCAAAGGGCAGGAGCCCAGAACCACACAAGGCTGGGCCCAGGTAGCAGCACAGGCTCGGGCAGTGGCCCAGGCCACTGCGGCTACGAGAGGGCAGAGGCTGGGAACAGAGTCAGCAAGGCAGCACTGGCTCACCTCCACAAGAAATGCCAGGAAGGGCAGATCCCAGCGTGGCTCCTCCCTGCTTAGAAGCTGGAGTAGGTAGAATGCGATGTGGGAGCACATGAGGCCCAAGTCACGACGCATCTCCCTGCCAGGACAAAAAAGGCGCCAGACCCCTGAGCTGGGCGGGGGGACAAAGCTCTCCCAGGACTGACTCACAGAGGTCTGGTCTTTCCCCAGCATCCCTGGAGGGGATGTGGGTGCTTTGGGAGCGGCGCCGCTTCTGGGCACGCTCCTCTCCCAGCCTTTTCCAGCCTGCTTGGCCGTCCCTCGGTGACGAGGCCCTCAGGCCCATGACCACAGGGACTGTGTGGGGCACCTCGGGCACAGGGCACAAATGTGGGAGAGAAGAGGGTCTCACCTGGCCAGCAGACCCACGGCATAGTGCTGGGTGTCGCGCAGAGCAGAGTTTCCCAGCCATGCTTGCTCTCCATAGCGATCAGCTCTTTGTCACCACAGTTGGCTGAGCAGAGCCCTCATGGTCTGCACCGCAAACCTGTGTGCAGAGCAAAGCCCAGGTCGCACCGGGACACTGGCGCTGGCGACAAGGACATTAAAAGACAGGAGGACTGGGACCTGTTGGGGTGGCTGGGAAGGTGGTGATCCTCCTGGCATGCTCTCCAGAAATCACCAACTTCTTTGTGCATCTCCTGTGTGGTGATGACAATGTGGAAGTAGTAAGCCAACAGGCGGGCTGAATAAAGGAGCATTGCTGGTGGCACTCAGGCCCCTGGACAATCACCCACGCACCAGAGTTGCTGCAAAGAAGCAGCCAGAGGCAGAGCTCAGTGCTAAGATGCCCGTGTGGCAGGGCCTGTGGTGAGATGCAGGGGAGCAGGGGGCCTGGTGCCCCCTAAACCCAGCCCTAGGCCAACGCCTAAGGCAAGGAGAGGATGAGAGGGCCGGGCAGCGAGAGAGGCCAGTTCTAGAAACTCACTGCCAGGGCAAAAACATCCTTCTGTTCCCATCGGAGGTGAATGTTCTGTGCAGAGGCCAATCCTCCATCACGCTGAGCAGTGTTGGCAGTACCTTCTCCACTGTCACATCTGACGAGCCTATGGCTCTCCACATCATTGCAGCAGCTCTATGGGATCAGAGCTCTGTGTCAGGGTGTCTCAGTCACAGTCCCATGCCCTGTGCAGCTGTGGAGACCCAGGTGACAGAGCCCTGGTGCCCTGAGGGGCAGGAGGGAGCACAGCAGCAGGCTTGGGAAACAGAGGGGCCCGAGGGTCCTGGACTGCTCCACTGTCTGGCAGACCCCATTGGACTGGCTGTGCTAAAGGCTGCTGAGCCCTGAGCTCTCAAGGCAGGTGGGCCCCGTACCTGTCACACGTTGGGGCACAGTGCAGGAGGTCAGCACCACGTCAGCAGGTTGTTCTTCAGCCAGCCTCAGAATGGTAATGCGCAGCCTGGCATCCTCAGTGACATGAGACGCCAGTCTCTGGTGAATGTTCTTCACCATGGCTGGCACCTGCAGGAGACACGGGGAAGACTTGGAGCGCTGTTCAAGGGAGCAGCTTCCCAGCTTCCCCCAAGAAATGCTTCCCTTCCCGCCACACCTGCTGGCCTCAAAGACTGAGGTGGCCCAGTGGCTGTGGCCTGAGGGGGCACACGATCCTGGGAGGCCTTCAGCCCTGGCCCCAAGCTGCTTACCGACTGCTGAGCACTCTCCTTGAAAAACTCCATAGCGGGAGCATGAATCGCAGAGGGAATGAGCATGGCGTCAGTAGTTGCGATGCCTTGAGTCTCTCTGGTGTTGGTGTTTGTGATGGCCACGTCCTCAGACCTGCCATGTCAGTCTTTGGCCCTGTCGTCATTCCTTGCAGTGTCAGAGTCTTCCAAGTACTCAGTCGAATCTGGGCTGACATCACGCTCTGCCTGGAGCTGGGTCAGCCCGGAGTCAGGCTCGGCCTGTGCCCTCAGTTGCTGTGGTGCTGCTCTTCTATGTCGAAGGGGCACAAGCTTCCGCAGGCCTGCAGGAGAACAAAGGACAGGGAAGAGAGGCATGTTCCATGGGTGTTCCAAGCGCGGTACTCAGCTGAGCAGGACTGAAGGCCCAGCCAGGTGGGGATGGCTGCAGGTACCTTCAGTGTCCTGCGGAAGCGGCCACGGGAGGGCTTCTGCTCTTGTGTCCCGTCCACAGCTGCATCTGGCAAAGGGCGAGCGCAGCCAGAGCTGAGAGGCTGCAGGAGAGGCCAGAGAACACAGCCAGCCCTGCGCTCCCCAGCAGGGACAGCTCCAGGATGCCCCAAGGGGAAGGAAGCAAGACTGCTGCAGGGGCAGCCTTGGCTCCTCTTATCGGTCATAGGTGGGATGGGAAGAGGTGGGATGGGATGGGATGGGATGGGATGGGATGGGATGGGATGGGATGGGATGGGATGGGATGGGATGGATAGGATGGGATGGGGTGAGGATGAGATATGGGACCAAGCTGGGTGCAGCCATCAGCCCTGTGGCCTGGCTCTGCCACTCACCATCCTTCAGTGGCTGGAACTGCTCCAGCTCTTCAGGCTGTGGTGCTGGAGCTGCTCCAGGGTCTTTATTCTTTTTTCCGCCTGAACACTTTGAGCAGACCGAGAAATCTGCCCGCCATGCCAGCGTCTGTCCTCGAGGGCACCTTCAGACAGATGCCTCGGGAAAGCTCTGAGGCAACAAGTCGTGCAGTTGTGCCTCAAAGGCACCTGCAACAGAGAAGCCTCAGGAAGGCTGCAGGACAGAAGCCTGCACTCTTGAGGGCTCCTGCCACAATGACAGGAGACTCCTGTAAAGGATTCAGGTGACCAAATCCCGCGGTCTGGCCTCGAGGGCACCGGCCGCAGGGATGGGAGATGTCTCGGGAAAGCTCCGAGTCACCAAGTCCGCAGTCTGGCCGCGAGGTCAGCTGCAGGAGTAACACCTCGGAAAGCTCCGGGTCAGACACAAATGAGTGGGCTGTGTGGGGGCTCCTCACAGCACGCTCTGGCGCGTCCTGTCCGTCGCGTGCACCGAGCACTGTGGCGTAGGCGCGTTGCCACCAGCACCTACGTACACACATCACCAAGGACACCCTGTTCCATTCCATTCCACGGTGACCATGCTGCACCATGTCACAAAGGGCCCTTGCACACACTGCCACCTGCCTGGCACTGCCCCCACCCACCCAAAGCGGCCCAGGTTGGAAGAAATCCTCATCCAAGTGTCTAACAGCCCTACAGGATCTTTAATGATTTGATGGCTCAAATCATCAGTAACGCTGCCCTGCTCTGTGGGCTCTGGGAAGAGGAGCCCCCAGGGCTGCTGACACAGTCGCAGCAGGAAGGCACGGGGCCTTCCCACAGAAACTGTCATGGCTCCTTGGGACATGGACCCGCTGGTGGCCATCCTAAACCACGGGTGTGACAGAGACAAGGAAGGTGTGGGCCAGGGCACGATTGCTGCTCTGAGCCCTGGGGCCGGGGAGCACTGAGATTAGCAGGTGTGGCCAAGTCCCCACTGAAGCAGACCTGCCACACCCCCAAGCCCTGGCAGCGCTGGTGCCTGTCTCCTGCCCCAGAGACCTGTGCCCACCAGGAGGCTTCTGTGCCAGAGGGCAGCTAAAGTGCACTGGGGGCTGTGCTTCTTCTTGCATGTGGCTCTTGGCAGGAGCGCCTGGAGCAACTGCTGGCAACACCTGGTCTTTGTCAGAAGCTCTTACTCCATGTTGGAATTATTTTCTCATTGAAGTAATTTCCAGCAGCACAAAATCACCTTCGCAGCAAAGGCACAGAAGAATCTGGCATTTAAGAGTCCCACTTCAGGAAGCTTTACTTCTGTGTTGCTCAACTCAAGTAGTTCCAAAAAGTTGCAAACGTCCCAAATTAATTGGGATGGTCTGAGAATGTGAAAGGCTTGGAATTTTTTTCCCATCTCAAAGCAGCAGCTCATTTACCTTAACGTCATCCATTTAGAGTCACCGACAAAAAATAAAACTTAACGGAGGCAAAAGAAGGGCCATTCTTTGGTTTGCAAATGGTTTTTGATGAAGGGATGATAATATAAGAGGCAGTCCAGGAATGTTTGGAGTGTATGGAGGACAACTCTTTGTCGCAGCTGGAGGTGAACCCACCAGGGGAGGGACTATGTTAGATCTGCTGTTTGCAAATAGAGATGGGCTGGTGGGAGATGCAGTGGTTGGAGGCCGCTTGGGGCACAGTGATCGTGAAATTGTAGAGTTCTCAATATTTGGTGAAATCAGGAGGAGCACCAGTAAGACTCTTGCACTGGACTTCCAGAGGGCAGACTTTGGCCTATTTAGGAGATTTATTCAGAGCATTCTGGGAAGCAGCTCTTAAAAACAAAGGAGTTCAGGAAAGGTGGCATGCCTCAAAGCAGAGATCTTGAGGACACAGGGACAGACTGTCCTGTGTGCTGAAAGATAAGTTGATGGGGTAAATGTCCAGCCTGGATGGGCCAGGAGGTCTTGCAGGAACTTAGGAATAAAAAGAGGATATATCATCTTTGGAAGGAGTGTCAGGTCTCTCCAGAAGTATTTAGGAGGGCTGCTAGGGCATGTAGGAAAAAAATTAGGGAGGCCAAAGCTCAGTTTAAACTTAGAATGGCGGCTGCTGTACAGGATAATAAAAAATGTTTTTACAAATATATTAATGGTAAAAGGAAGGCTAAAACCAACCTTTGTTCTTTATTGGACGAGGGAGGGAACTTAGTAACTACAGATGAGGAGAAGGCAGAAGTGCTTAATGCCTACTTTGCCTCAGTTTTTAGTGGGAAGACAACTTGCCTTCATGACGACTGTCCTCTTGGGTTGGTAGATGATGTCAGGGAACAGAATGGTCCCTCTGTTATCCAGGAGGAGGCAGTCAGAGAACTGCTGAAATACTTGGATATCCATAAATCTACGGGACCAGATGGGATCCATCCCAGGGTATTGAGGGAGCTGGCAGATGAGCTTGCAAAGCCACTCTCCATCATTTACCATCAGTCCTGGCTCACTGGTGAGGTTCCGGATGACTGGAAGCTGGCCAATGTGACACCCACTCACAAAAAGAGTGCAAAGGAGGATCCTGGTAATTACAGACCAGTCAGCCTGACCTCAATACCTGGCAAGAATAATGGAACAGTTTATATTGAGTGTCATCACACAAAATTTACAGGATGACCAGGGTATTAGACCCAGCCAGCATGGGTTTAGGAGGGGTAGGTCGTGTTTGACCAACCTGATTTCCTTTTATGACCAGGTGACCCGCCTGGTGGATGCACGGAAGGCTGTGGATGTTGTTTATTTGGACTTCAGCAAGGCCTTTGACACTGTCTCCCACAGCATACTCCTGGCAGCCCGTGGCTTGGACAGGAGCACTCTGTACTGGGTTAGGAACTGGCTGGATGGCTGGACCCAGAGAGTGGTGGTGAATGGTGCTGCATCCAGATGGGGGCCAGTCACCAGTGGTGTTCCTCAGGGGTCTGTGCTGGGGCCAGCTCTGTTCAATATTTTGTTGATGACATGGATGAGGGTATTGAATCTTT
>JAJEOU010002606.1:0-11268 GCA_021534815.1 Acrocephalus arundinaceus
TCAATAAGCAGGGCCTTGTTGGAGTATTTGAGCCCATTGCAGGATGAGTCTCCTGCTCCAGCAGGAACTGCCTTTCCTGTGCCAGGACCAGGGCAGATCCCACTGCAGGAAAAGCCCCAGGCCAGCCCCAAGACACTGAAGGCCTCGGGCACAAGTGCAGAGTGCTGGGAGCTGTGGCAGGGAGAGCCCGAGGCACCAAAGGCACCTTGGCAGCAGCAGCTGCTCCCAGGCCATGGCCACAAGCCTCCCTTGGCAGCTCGGCCTGGTGGCCAGCACTGCAGAGCTGCTGCTGCTGCTTCAGGGCTCCTTTCTGCCTGGGCTCTGCCCCAGCCCACAGAGTGTGACCTCAGCCTGAGCCTGGCACAGCCGCTGCACCTGAGCCCTGCAAGCCTCAAAGTCACCTGGGCCAGCCTGGCTCTGTCAGCCCCTGGGGAAGGCAGGGCCAGCAAAGGCCACAGAAGGGGCTGCCTTTGCCTGCTGCATGTGGGCTCCAGCAGAGACAAGGAGGAGTCAAGGCCGTGCATGGAGTCCAGGGAGCAGCCCCTTCTCCCCATGCAATCCTGGAATGGTTTGCATGGGAAGAGCTCTGCAGTGCTCATCTCATCCAAACCCCCGCCATGAGCAGGGACATCTTTGAGCAGCTCAGGTTGTTGAGAGCCCTGTCCCAGCTGCACTGGAATGTTTCCAGGGATGGGGCATTGACCACCTCCCTGGGAACCTGTCCTGCTGGATCACCAACCTCACCATCAAAAATTTCCTCCTTATCTCTCCTTATCTGAACCTCCCTTCCTTTAGTTCCAAACCACCACCCTCTCTCCTATTGGGACAGGCCCCACTAAAACCTTTGTCCACCCTTGCATTTCCCATGAGCCGGGTTTCCATGGCAATTGCCATGCCAGGTGACCCAGGGGTGGTGTCCCCAGTGAGGGCTGCCATGGAAACAGTGCCCAGCCCTGCCCCTTTCTGTCTGCCTGAGCTGGCCTTTGGCCCTGGCAGTGGCGTTTGCTGCTGGTTCCGCGGGGCCTGAGCAGCCAGCGCGGCACAGGGCAGGTGGCCATGGCACAAGCCCCCAGCAAGGGATCCCCTCTGCCTCTGGGCACTGACACCAGCCCTGAGCAAGGCGCTGCCACAGTGGGATCAGCGCAGTGTCCATGGCCACAGCCCCTTGCAATGGCCCAGGGCAGCTTGGCATGATGATCCAGCCTCACTCCTGGCCCAGGCCAGGCCTGCAGTGCCCTTCCCCACAGCCTGGCTGCACAGAAGCACTTCCAGGGCTCTCTGCATTTCCCTTGCCCTCACTCTTGGCTCACTCACACACCTCCCAACAACCCAGCTGGAGCTTTGAGCTGCAAGGAGTTCAAAGCTTGTCTGTCCTTCAGCAGTTGGTCTAATTCTGCCTTCAGCCAACTCGGGATTTGTCTTTATTGTAGAACTTCCTGTGTGTCTCAAACATTCCTTGCATGGTTCTGCCTTGGGGAAGGGGAATCTCCTTGGTAGCACCTTGGGCTTGGCACACACTTGATGGGAATTTGTGTTTTCAATGATGAAACTTAGGAATTTTAGATTACTTGGAAAAAAATAAAAAAAGGAAGGAAGCCTCACTTTTGGCTGAGTGCAGCCAGTTCTCCAAGCAAAGCAGGTCCCAGGTGAGTGAGGAGGACAGGATGGGGTTGGGGGATGTGGAGCAAGGTTTACCAAACTGGGTCAGACCTCAAGGCACAGCTTCTCTGAGCAGGCCAGACCTCCTGAGGAGAGACCCTGGGTCAATATCAATCACACAACGCTGCAATGACCTCTGCTCTAAAGAGAAAAATACACCTTGAAAATTGGAATGTGGATTTATTAGAAGTTCTTTGACATATTTCTCCATAACTGTGGGAGTAAAGACTTCCTATTGAACTGCACCAGACCAGAGAGAAATCAAAGCATAGCCGTGGTTTGTCAGCACTTGCTTGATCCTAATGAGCCCGTGGTGCATTTGGTGCTGAGCCCTGGAACCTCAGGGCCTGAGAGGAGATTGCAAAACCTTGCCAGAAGTCAAAGTCAGAGGAAACGCCCAAAGAGTCTCAGGGCATTCATGGGCCCCACTGAGGTCCATCCCCAACACAGGCTCCTCATGAGGTCTGTAGAGGAGAGAACTGGAGGCCAGGATTACACAAAACTTCTCAGAGACTCAGTGGCAAAAAGAAGTACTTAAATTACCCCTGAGTACTTGGAAGCATGAAAAAGCCCCAGTGCGTGTTGTTACTGGCTAAAAATCTCAAGGGACTCATTAAAGCAGATAATTGGGGGCCATGATTGCACAAAATTTTCCTAGAGTCAGTTTGAAAAGGAAACACCAAGTACCTTAAAATAACTGAAGTACCTTGAAGCATTAATGAGCCCCACTGAGTGTTGTTACTGACAAAGCCTCTCAAGGGACTCATTAAAGCAGAGAATTGGAGGCCAGGATTGCACAAACCTCTCAGAGACTCCAAGGCAGAGTGCCAAACCCAAAGTCCTTGGAAAACCTGCAGTCCCTGGCAGCATGAAGGAGCCCCCCAGGGCCATTGCTGACCAAGGCTCCTTCCCCAGGGACTCCTTCCAGCACATCCTGGAGGCCACTGGCATGGAGGGGGATGCTGAGGGCAGCACAAGGGGCTGACAGTGCCCAGCCTTGCTGGGGCTGTGCCAGGAGGCCCCAGGGCCTCAGGACAAGGGGTCTCCTCAGTGTCCTTGGTGGCACAGAGGCTGCTGTGGCCCAGGACACCAAGACTTGGCTTCTCTCTGTCCCCACCTGTCATCACTGCCTGCAGTTCTCTGCTCTGCCTGGGGCCTGGGGACACTTTCTGTGTCGTGTCCCTCAGTGGGACCCATTAAAAGTTAAAGTAAATTAAAACTTCCAGAAACTTTGGAGTTGGCTTCTGCCTTGGAGTTCTGGAGAGGTTTCTTCAGCTCCCTCTCAGGGACTGATGTTCAGGGCCTCAGCACAAAGCCCCGAGAGGATCATTAAAGTCCTTGTGCTGTGTCTGTGCTAATGAGCAGAGCTGAGCTCATGGACCACAGTGCGATCCTGGCAACCAAGAAGAGCTTAAAAACACATTTCTCTGGATGAGCAGCTTTTCTTCCAGCCCAGCAGGGCTGGGGCACTGCCTGCAGCCACCCGGGCACAGCACAGAGGCACAGAGAGCTTCAATCACTCAGGGCTGGGAAGGTGCTGAGAAGGGACTGGGGGAGAATCACTGCCAGCCCTTGGCACAGGAACCTCTGGCTGCAGGACAATGCAGCTGCAGCTCCTGCAGTGATCTCCTCAAGGTGCAGCATCCCAATGCCTACAGACTCTGTGAGTACATTCTCTGATGATCTCTTGTGTAGAGCAGCCAGGGGTGCCCAGGGCTGTGGTGCAGAGCAGGGTCCTGCAGCCCAGGGCGCTGTGCTGGCCCAGGGACTCTGCTGCCTGCCAGGGACAGCTCTCAGCCGGCTCGGGGAGCTGCTGCCAGCGCTGGAGGAAGAGATCTGGGTGGAAGGAGACAGCTGGTAATGCATGGAAATTTTCTCCTTATGTGGTGAGGATGCTGCATTGCTCAGGACTGCTCCAGCATGACATTTAACTCCAGCACATGTCCAAGTAGATTATACAAGGATCACAGTAAGGTCGGTGCTTCATAAAAGGGAAAATCCTGCTTTTTCAATCTACTGCTCTGTGTTGCCAGGATGGGAAATTGCACATAGATATTCGTCTCGGAGTTCAGGTTTTGAAAAAAACCCAATCTTTTCTAAGATTTTAATAAACCAGGCAGTGATAGAATCAGCAAAGAGTCCCTCCCAGGCAGCACTGGTGTCGCTTTTCCAGCCTCCTCAGGGTTGCTCTGACGTTGCCATCAGAGCCTGCAGAGCCAGAGATGGCCCTGGGCAGTGCTGAGCTGGGAGGGGTCTGCAGGGCAGAGCTGAGCCCCCAGGGCTGGGCTGGGCTCTGGCAGCACTGGCAGGGCCCAGCCCTGGGCACAGGGAAGCAGCTGCAGGCAGGAACAAAGCCATGCACAATTCCTCTGGTCACAAGGGACATCTCCTACACAGGATGTGCTGCTCAGCTATTTTTCTTTTCCTTTTTTATCACAGCAGAGTTCTATCTCCTGACCGTGATGTGCTACGACCGCTACGTGTCCATCTGCAAACCCCTGCACTACGGGACCCTCCTGGGCAGCAGAGCTTGTGCCCACATGGCAGCAGCTGCCTGGACCAGTGGCTTTCTCAATGCTCTCATGCACACAGCCAATACATTTTCCCTGCCTCTGTGCCATGGCAATGCCCTGGGCCAGTTCTTCTGTGAATCCCACAGATCATGAAACTCTCCTGCTCCAAATCCCATCTCACGGAAGTTGGGCTCATTGCAGTTAATGCATGTGTTGTATTAGGTTGTTTTGTGTTCACTGTTTTCTCCTATGTGCAGATCTTCATGGCTGTGCTGAGGATCCCCTCTGAGCAGGGACGGCACAAAGCCTTTTCCACCTGCCTCCCTCACCTGGCCGTGGTCTCCCTGTTTGTCAGCACTGCCATATTTGCTCACCTGAAGCCCCCCTCCTTCTCCTCCCCATCCCTGGATCTGGCCCTGTCAGTTCTGTACTCAATGGTGCCTCCAACCCTGAACCCCCTCATTTACAGCCTGAGGAACCAGGAGCTCAAGGCTGCAGTGTGGAGGCTGATGACTGGATGGATTCAGAAACATTAAACTGATGGACAGTTTCTGCAAATCACTTTTAAAAAGTCTTATTTTATAGCTTTTGTATGTTGGGCTATGGGTTTTTTGCCCTGTGTTTTACTTTTTTAACTTGTTCAAAAACAACTGTTTGCCATTAATCATTTTGTTTCTCTGCACCTTCCTGTGGCCACAGACTGTGTCAATGAGGGGCTGGGATCTTGGTGGCTTTAAAAGAACTCAAGGATCTCCCAGCCAAGTTTTCTGCAGAGATGCCCCTTTGGTTCCCTTCTCTGCAGCTGCAGCAGCAATGTCTGTGTGCAGAGCTGGGGGCAGATCAGTGCTGGCACAGCAGCTGTGCCCAGCAGCAGCAGCAGCAGCCCTTGGTGTTGCCAGTGCTGCTGCCGTGGCCCTGCCCCGCTGCCCTGCTGGCCCTGGTGTTGCTGTGGGGCCTGAGTGCTCTCGGGGCCGGGCACAGTGCTGGGGGTGGCAGTGCCGGGGCTGCAGCAGGGACAGGCCATGGGCACTGCTGGGGCAGCGCTGACGCCTCAGGCCAGGGCCTGGGGGCTGCAGGCTCCTTGCCCAGGCTCTCTCCAGAACACTTTGCCCAGGCCAATGCTGAGCACAGAAAAGCCCCAGGAGCAGCCCCAGGCTGGCCGTGGGCAGGCTGGGGGCAAACAGCATGGCTGGGGCTCTGCAAGGGGCCTGGGGGAGACAAGGGGAAGGAGCAGCAGAGCAGGGGCTGATCCATCCCCACTGTGCTGGACACCCCAGGGCAGCGTCCCACAGCGTCCTCATGCACCTGCCAACAACATCCCCCTCTGCAGCCCTGGCCTCTCCCCCAGCTCACACAGGTGCCGCATCTTTGCAGGCACAGACACGGCAGCACTGCCTCAGGAGCCCCTGTTTGCACTGCCCAGAGCAGGCGTCAGCACCCCCATGGTGTTGGTGTGGGGAGATGAACCTGAGGGAGCACAAATGCCATCAGCCCCTGGGGCCAGGGAGGGCTGGGGGACAGCAGGGAAACCCCTCAGTTTGTGGTGGCCTCTGAAGTCACACAGAAAGTTTGTTCCCATCAGCTGGGAGTTTCCTGTGCAACTGCAGACATTGTTGCTCAGAGCCAGGTTTGCCTGGCAGCCACCCCCAACTGCCCTGAGCATTTCCTTTGCTTCACCTTGGCTTTCTTTACTCTTACTGCTACAATTTCTTCTTCTTGCCCTCCCCTGTTCCCTTCCCTGCAAGCAGCCCATCTCTTGCTGCCCTTTCCTTTCTGGCCCCACTCCCCATTTCAATTCCTGTGTTGGCATTATAGGATAAGTCAGGGTACCCCCTATTACATCGGAAACTGGACAGGCAAGGTCTGACCAATGTGGTTATATCATGCGTTCTGACTTTATTGTCTCAAAATGGCAGGTTAAATACAGTTTCAGATAGTTTACGTTACAGGTGCTTTCTAATTGGTAATCAGATAGAAAAGAATTCAAACAATCTCAACCTTAAGGCAGCCCCTATAAATTCACTATTACTATACAAATTAACACTAAGCACACCTTATTCTAATTTTTTGCTGCACCACAGGCCTATCTACTGCTATGCAGGCCTGAATCTGTGGCCTAGCCTTGGATAGCTCAGATCTCCTTCCATAGAAAATCATGTCCCCTCTCCCTAGATATTCCTCAACAGGAACCCTCCCTTAGGCTGAACCACAAGGTTTGCTCTCTCTCTGCTCTCTGGCTCTGCTGCCCTCTCTGCTTCTGCCTCTGGCTGGGGCCTCACTCTGGGCCCTGGGCCGGGGCCTGGCTCTGGACTTAGCCTTGGCCTTCTTGCCTCTTGCCTCTCCTTTGGGAACCATGCTCCACTCCCCCAGTGTGGGACCCTGAATAAACCTCATCGGATCAGCATCCTCCGAAGCCGTGTCGTGTCTTGCCTGCCTGCATGCTGCCATTAGCTGGAATAACCAAGTGATGGCTCCCCAAGAAGCTCTGGTAAGGCTTTTGTACCTGCCCCGCCTCCTGGAACCCAGGAGATATGTTGCCCCCAGCCCCCTGCAACTGCTACCCGGGCCTGAAAAGAGCTGGGGGGGACACAACATGGAAGTGTTTGAGAAAGGAGAGAAGATCATCCAGATTCTCCTGGAAGCCGGCTTTGCCATCAAGAAGAGCAAGTCAAGAGACCTGCCCGAGAGATCCAGTTCCTGGAAGTAAAGTGGCAAGATGGACAGCGTCAGATACCCACCGAGGTCATCAATAAGATCACCACATGTCCCCACTGACCAGCAAGAAGGAAACACAAGCTTTCCTAGGTGCCATAGGCTTTTGGAGAATGCACATTCCCGAGTACAGCCAGACTGTGAGCCCTTCTCTACCTGGTAACCCACAAGAAGAATGATTTCCACTGGGGCCCTGAACAGCAGCAAGCCTTTGCCCAGATCAAGCAGGAGATCGCTCATGCAGTAGCCCTTGGCCCAGTCAGTATGGGACAAGACACGAAAAATGTGCTCTACAATGGCCTGTCCTGGAGCCTTTGGCAGAGGGTCCCTGGGGAGACTTGAGGCCAGCCACTGGGATTCTGGAGTCGAAGTTACAGAGGCTCCAAAGCCAACTACATTCCCACAGAGAAGGAAATTTTAGCAGCCTATGAAGGAGTTAAATCCACCTCGGAGGTGATTGGTACAGAAGCACAACTCTCCTGGCACCCTGACTACCTGTGCTGGGGTGGATGTTTAAAGGAAAAGTTCCCTCTACCCACCATGCCACATGGAGCAAATGGATTGCCCTCATCACAAAGCACGCCTGTACTGGAAACCTGAATCACCCTGGGATTTTGAAGTAATTACAAACTGGCCCAGAAGGTGAAACTTTGGTCTCATGGACAAAGAGGAGCAGGAACAAGCTACAGGGGCTGAAGAACTCCACTGTAAAATGAGCTGCCAGCAGAAGAAACACGCTACGCTCTTTTCACCATGGTTCCTGTTGCATTGTAGGGGTGAACTTGAAGCGGAAAGAAGCCGTATGGAGCCCACATGACAGGTTGCACAAACCACTGAAGGAGAAGTTGGATCAAGTCAACTTGCTGAACCAAAGCCCTTCTTTGTTCCTGGACATTGCTGAAGAGAGAAGTGGCCAAAGCTCTACCTCTACAGTGATTTGTGGATGGTGGCTTATGTTTGTGGGGTTGGCTGGAAAGGTGGAAAAAGGCCAACTGGCCATTCAGGGCAAAAACCAAACTGGGCTGCTGATGAGTGGAAAGACATTGTTACTCGGGTAGAGAAGTTACCTGTGAAAGTCTGCATCTAGGTGCCCACATCGCCAAGAGTAGAGCTAATGAGAAGCATAGAAACAATGAGCAGGTGATCAGGCTGCAAAGATAGAGGTGTCAAAGATAGATTTAGACTGGGAACACAAGGGAGAGCTGTTCCTAGCTCGATGGGCCCATGATCCTCAGGTCATCAGGGCAGAGATGCCACCTATAAGTGGGCATGAGACTGAAGGGTGGATCTAACCATGGACAGTATTTCTCAGGTTATCCATGACTGTGAGACACGTTATCCATGTGCTGTGATGAAGCAGGCCAAGCAGCTGAAGCCCCTATGGTATAGTAGGCAGTGGTCCAAATATAAGTATGGGAAGCCTGGCAGATTGATTATTTACACTGCCCCAGATATGCCAAGGCAAGTCCTTTGTGTGCTCACAATGTAGAAGCCACACAGGATGGCTGGAAACCGTCCCTTTGCCTCATGCTACAGCCCGTTACACCATTCTAGACCTTGAAAAGCAAGTTCTTTGGAGGCATGGTACCCCTGAGAGGATTGAGTCAGACAATGGGACTCATCTCAAGAACGCCTTATCAACACCTGGGCAAGAGAACATGGCATTGAGTGGGTGTACCACATCCCCACCATGCACAGCTGCAGGCAAAGTGGAGAGTACAACGGACTGTTAAAACCCAGTTGAAGGCATTGGGTGGGGGATCTTTCAAGAATTGGGAGCAGCATTTGGCAAAGGCCACCTGGTTGGTCAACACCCGAGGCTCCACCAACCGAGCAGGCCCCGCCCAGGCTGAGCCTCTGCAAACAATAGATGGAGACAAGTCCCAGTGGTGCATGTCAGAGGCCTGTTAGGGAAGACAGTGGTGGGTCAAGTCTGCCTTAAGCCAGGCAAACCCATTCGTGGGATTGTCTTTGCTCAGGACCAGGTTGCACATGGGGGATAATGCAGAAAGATGGAACAACACGATGTGTACCTCAGAGAGATCTGATTGTTGGGTGAGAATCATTTGTAAACATCACTGTCTGCTGGATGCTATTGCCATTGTCTGTACATTAAACCACGCAGAATGAAATAGAAGGAAATGTGTAAGTGAGAGGGTATGTGTTAAGTTTGAAGGTATGAGCAGTGTTTAAGGTATGAGCAAGTGTGAGGTATGAGCAAGTGTTTAAGTATGAGCAAGGGAGAGAATCCTGCCACTCCGCAGCCTGGGCCTGGATTCAGTGGCTCAGTATTGTTGTTTTTTGTGGGGAAAACAAATGAAAGTTTTATGTGTAATATATGTTGGTTTTGGCCGTAAGTCAACAATATGGGATAAGGGTGGAATGTCTAGGGTGATGTGTTTATCCTCAATCATCTGTTGGGTGTAAAGGGGGGAAGGCGCAGTTTGTTTTTCCCCAGGAAAGCTCTGCTCCTCGGATGGACCTTGAGACGAAGCAGGGGAGGAATTCGCAAGACAAAAGAAGCTGTTTTTCTCCGGGAGAGTAGTAGTTAGTAGTAACTTAGAGCATAGTTAGATCTATAGAATAGCTAGAAGTTTTTTTTTCCTTTTCCTCTTTTTTTTTCTCCTTCCTCAGAACTGTTCCGATCTCTCCAGACTGGGGACCGGGGAAAGCGCCGGGGCTTCCACAAGGGACTCACCCCCATCAAGACCAGCCCTGCATAACAACTCCCTTTACTCCCAGCACCAGTGGAGACGGGCAGCAGTAACATCTGCAAGAGGACACTTGCTCTTTCCAAGTTTGTTATCCTCGTAAGCGGCAGAGGCTTTTGTCATCGGGTATTGTGCTGGGGAGTGTTTTGCCTGTGTAATAAACAGGTCATTTCCACCTCTCTCTCAGGAAGTCTTTCTTCCCGAACCAGTTGGGGGAGGGGAGGGGGACCCGTGGAGGGTTTCTCCCAAATCTGTTTGAAACCAACACAGACTTCTTGGCGCCCAGACGCGGAGCACGAGAGAGAGTGGAAAAGACCCTGTACTGATTGGTATTTTGCATTTGGTGACTATGCTACTTGAATTCATGTCCCTCGGGGTGGGGGTCCTGATTGTTTTGGACCCTTAGGCTTCTTTAAAGTCCTAATACATTTGTGGTCCTTAGGTTTATTTGCATATCCAGAGATAGCCTCAGTATTTTCACTAATACGCAGTTTTACAGCAGAGGGACATGGATTAGAGTAGCTATTGGTCTTGGTTTAATGATAATGACTTGTAGGAAGTTTATAGTGTCTGAGATCTTTTCCTATCATGTATGGTCATGATTGCGGTTATTCACCTTGTTAGTGGAAGGAGGAGACACATTATGCCCTTTTCACTGACGACTCTTGTTGTATTGTAGGATGAACCGGAAGTGGAAAGCAGCCGTATGGAGCCCCACACGACAGGTTGCTGAGGCCACCGAAGGAGAGGGTGGATCAAGTCAACTTGCAGAACTCAAGGCTGTTCAACTGGCCTTGGATATTGCTGAGAGAGAGGGGTGGCCAAGGCTCTACCTCTATATCGATAATGGATGGTGCCAATGCTCTGTGGGGATGGCTGAAGAGGTGGAAAGAGGCTAATTGGCAGGTGGAGGGAAACCAATCTGGGCTGCTGAGGAGTGGAAGGACATTGCTACCAGGGTAGGAAGACTACCTGTGAAAGTCCGCCACGTAATGCCCATGTCCCCAAGAGCAGAGCTAATGAGGAGCATCAAACAACGAGCAGGTAGATCGGGCAGCAAAATAGAGGTGTCAAAGATTGATTTAGATTGGGAACACAAGGGAGAGTTGTTTTTAGCTCGATGGGCCCATGATGCCTCGGGCCATCAGGGTAGGGATGCCACCTACAAGTGGGCACGAGACCGAGGGGTGGATCTCACCATGGACAGCATCTCTCAAGTTATCCGAGACTGTGAGACATGCGCTGCCATCAAGCAAGCCAAGCGGATGAAGCCCCTCTGGTATGGGGGGCGGTGTCTAAGTACAAGTATGGGGAGGCCTGGCAGATTGATTATATCACACTGCCTCAAATCCGTCAGGGCAAGCGCCATGTGCTGACCATGGTAGAAGCCACCACTGGATGGTTGGCAACCTACCCTGTGTCCCATGCACAGCCCGCAACACCATCCTGGGCCTTGAAAAGCAGGTCCTTTGGAGGCACGGTACTCCCGAGAGAATTGAGTCAGACAATGGGACTCATTTCGAAAATAATCTTATTAAAGCCTGGCTAGGGAACATGGCATTGAGTGGGTATATCATATCCCATACCACGCACCAGCTGCAGGTAAAGTAGAGAGATACAATGGGTTGTTAAAAACCACCCTGAAAGCATTGGGTGGGGGATCCCTAAAAAAC
>JAJEOU010000944.1:0-47984 GCA_021534815.1 Acrocephalus arundinaceus
GACTTAAAAGACAACGTTGAAGAGGCCTGCTCTCACTCACTGGATACACACTTCCGTGCTGTTAATGGTCTCATTAGGCATACTACACAAAATGCGTGACTTACTAATTGCGGCCTCTCCTATGTGCAATTGCCTACATAGATTTTTTACTTTTTGAAACATCAAATAATTTTAAAAACATGGAGCCATTAGTGTTACACTTTCACTATATTGTCACCAGAGAAACTTCTCTAGTCTAAGCCTTGATATTTTTTAATTATACATTCTGAATTATATCAGAAATATGCTCTGTAGCATCTATTTTAAAAATTCTTATTCAAAAGAATGGAACAATTTTCTTATTTTCTAATAAGTTTAAGAATTGAATTTACAAACAATATCCTTGTAGCAAATACCTTGGGTTTTGTCACAGAAGTTTTGGGTAACAACAGGTTAAATGTTCCGTGATGTCTCAGTATTCCTTGGCAATATGGAGAAAGCTATATTCAAAATTCTTGAGTAACATCTAGAGTAAGATTCATAGATAACCTACTATCTATTTGTTTATCTATTCAATGTGTCCATCTATTCAGGTAAGTACATTTTTAAATTTTTGTGGTTTTAATTAGTGTTGTTACCAAACAGGACCAGATTCATTTTTAGCATTTAAAAAATCATCTTTAAACAAAGAGTAAAAGTGAGAATTTTCTGTGTTGCTGCTTTGCAGCCACAACCACGGTGGCTCGGCTTTAGGACTTTACGGCACGGCAACCATAAGCTAGGTATGGCGCTCGGGCTAGTAACACGCAGACACCAGTATGGTGGACGGTTAAAAGCATTTATTATTTGAAACATGCAGTTTAAATACTATCTGGTCCTCCCCTACGTCAGGGGGGTCTTACTACATTTCCTTGGGGGGAGATGGAAAAGTACTGGTATTGTTTGTGAAGGAGAGAGAGGAACTGGTGTCCTTGAGATAGCTTATCTCTGGGGTTGGAATGTGCCTTGTCCCTTCCGTCACAGCCCGACACTCTTCCGGACGCCTGTCCCTTTCCAGTCCACATCCGTCCCATATCTCCCCCACATCTCCCCCCCTCTATCACAAAAGAAATGAGGTAGTTATACATATATATATATATATAGGCACTAAATGAGGCAGAAAGTTAGTATCTAACAAAAGGAAGAAGGAGTTTGGAAACCTGAGTAAGTTCTTGCCAGGCAAGTTTGGAAAAGCTTGTGACTGGCAATGTTCCTGGATTAATTCACGGCATTTCATGTAGGCCTAGGAACAGAATGTTAGTCCGTTCTAGGCGAGCTCTAACAAACGAAACTATCTTGCTCAGCAGGCATGGTCCGAAGATAGCTGTTAAAAGTAGCATTGCCAATGGGCCTACTAAAGTGGAAATCAAAGTGGTTAACCATGGGGATTGGTTAAACCAGGATTCGAACCAGCCTTGCTGAGCCTCTCTATCTTTTTGTCTCTGAGCCAGTCTGTTTCGGAGTTCTGCCATGGAGTCTCTGACGACTCCGGTGTGGTCCGCGTAGAAGCAACATTCCTCTTTCAAGGCTGCACACAGGCCTCCCTGTTGCATAAATAGGAGGTCTAGTCCTCGCCTGTTCTGTAGGACTACTTCTGAGAGCGAGGAGACTGACTTCTCTAGGTAGGAAATGGATTTCTCAATCCTCTGCAAGTCCTCATCAATGGTCACTTGCAGTTGAGACAGTCCTTGGTGCTGAGTTGCTAGGGCCGAAACACCTGTCGCCGTTCCAGCTGCTCCCAAGCCGAGCAGCATTGCGATGGTTATACCTGTTATTATTTCTCTTTTGTGAAGCCGGCTAGGTTCTTCGAAAAGGTTGTATACCTCTTCGTCTGAGTGGTACAGGACCCTAGGAACAATCAGAACTTGGACACAGAAGTCGTTAGAATCATTGAACTTGGGAAGAAACACACAAGGACTTACTCCAGATCTCTGACAAACCCACATTGCTGGTGCAGCTGGGACTACCCATTTATTATTTTTTCTGTTGGGCTTTACAACTTTGGCGCAAACATTCCCTTTTCGCTTAGCTAGGGCTGCATTACCAAAACATCTGCCTCGACCTGAGACTTGGCTCAGGGTGATACCCCTGCGGGGTGTGTCCCATCTGCACTGATGAGGTGCATTAGCTCTGGAGTAAGTGAATGAGGTGTTTACAGCAACTCCTTCATAAAAAGGGGGTTGGACATCATAACAAAGCCAACAGGAATTGGTTAGATTAGGATTAGATTCATTCAGGGATAAAAAAGTAGCATCTAACATACGAAGGATTGGGTCTGGGTCTGACCTGGCTGATCGGCCTATCTGGAAAGCTTTCTCATCGCTGGTTGGGTCTTCTGTGACACTCGCGGGTAGGATTTTGGGGTAAGTTATGTTTTTCTCTGTCTGTGTGCTTTTAATCACCTTGTTGGGTCCCACCGCTCGGGGTGTTGACGGCTGGAGCCTGGTAATTCGCACATTCACCCACTCTTTTGACCCTTGAAGGACCACTGTCCATGCTTTACCCACTGTCCAACCAGGATGATTGGGCTGCAAAACCGTCATGTTATAATATGTACATTTTTTAAATTTAGGGATTTTATAACTGTTTCGATGGGGGTTTCCTAGTACAGAAAGAGGTGGTTTGCAACCTGCGGGTGCCCAGGTGAACCGTAGGAACTGGTCGGGCTCTGGTGGGTCCCACCCAGGTCCTGATGGCCTGGCGTCTGTGACTATGGTTTCACAGCCCCAGTACCCACAGTATCCCCACCCAGGGTAATTACAATAACTTTTCCCTGGGTTTGAAGCTGGGCACCAGTAGGATATGTACGCATTTGATGAGTAGGAATTTATCTTTGGTCGTCCTGGAAATAGATCGGTCATACGAAGCACGAAGGATGGAGTGTTTGGTGTGGTGATGTCTCTGAGCACCTTATCGCTGGTAAGGTGTCTCATGACCCACCTAAACGGCTGATGTGGGTAAGGGTCTGGGCTGGCTTTTCCTCTGGTGACAAGCCCCAACAACAAAATCACACAGACATATCGTTGATGCTTGGGTCTCACCCGCGTGGGTTTCTCTGCTGCTGTCTGGCGGTTTGGTGGTGTGTCTTGTTCCTCTGGGAGGGGCATATATGCATTACGTGGTCGCCCCACCAGCATGTCCTGTGAACAGAAACTCACAGTTCTCATTAGTCTCATCCTGCTCATTGTGAAGATCAGGTTTAATTGATTTGAGAGGACACCACCTGGTTTTCCCGTCCTTTCTGACAGCTGCATACCCTCGCCCTGCAAGCATCAATCTCCAGCCCCGCTCCCATTCACCCTGCTCATTCTTGATTACAACCTGCGGGCCCTCCTCTATTGCTCTGGAGGCCCAGTGTTTTTGAACGGGACTGTTTGCTTCATTTCCTCTAGAGAACTGATTCAATGCTATCAGAGCAGTTGCCAATATACGTGTCTGCTCTCCTGAGGGGATGGAGTTGGTGAAGCCTTCTGATTTTGCCAACACCTCTATCTTGGTTTTCAGGGTCTGGTTTGCCCGCTCAACTATAGCTTGCCCGGTACTGTTATATGGAATGCCTTGTACTAATGTGATCCCCCATTTTGAGGCAAATTCCTGCACTGTTTTAGAAATGAAATTGGAACCGTTATCTGTTTTAATCTGCTTGGGAATGCCAAGCCATGCCATGGCTGTCAGCCAGTGCTGAATTGTGGCTCTAGAGTTAGCTTTGTGATGCTGTGTGGCTACGATCATTCCACTGAATGTGTCCACTGTTACTGCAAGCCATGCTCGAGGCTTCAACAGTTGACACAAGGTGAAGTCTGACTGCCAGATTTCTGAGGGCTTGAGACCTCTTGGGTTGACTCCACTGGTCCACAGGGGTGACTTCTGGCAGTGAGGACAGGTGGCCACTACATGTTTGGCATCTGCTGTGGTGATTCCGCATCTCTTTGCCAGTGCTTTGGGTCCAATGTGGAGGGATTCGTGCAGTTGACGGGCTTCCTGCAACGTCCAGACGCCTTTCGCTGCAGCATCCGCCTTGTCGTTGCCAATCTGGAAGTAACCTTTGACTGGGTTGTGACTGTTGATGTGAATGACGGATACTGTGCCCTTTCGTGAGGAGAGTGCTTCTTCTAGCATCAGGGCTGCTGTTGATGTTGACACACCTGGTCCTGCCATAGCTAGGCAGAGCCTTGCCACGAATATAGAGTCTGTTACGATGTTCAGGTGCTCGTCTCGGAAGAGTCCACATGCCAAGACTACTGCTGTTGCTTCCAGTTGCTGCACCGACAGTGTGGGGTCACATGCTTTGACGCAGTGCCATTGCTCTTCTGCCTGCCACACTGCTGTCGCGGTGGAAGTCGTGGAGGAAGCATCTGTGAAAACTGTTGGTCCTGGCTGTGGTCTGTCCATGACTTTTGGTGGCATGTCTATGTCGACTATGGTCAGCAGCTGAGTCCAAGGTGGTCTGGTGGAGTAGAAGATTTCTCCTCCGAATCCGCTGAGTGCAAGGGCTAGGTGCTCCGAAATTGTGGTTGACTCTGTGGTCGATTGCTTGCGAAAGGGAAGGTGAATTCTCGTTGGCTCAGTCCCTAAATGTTTCAAGGCGAGCTTTCTGCCTTTCATGATGAGGTTAGAGATGCATTCTACTGCTGGGGAAAATGCACGAGCCGGTCTTCCAAGGACCACCCACTGGATCGGTCGGGCCTTTTCTGAAGGTCCTTGGGCCAGTGCTCCCACTCCCCCCTTTGGTGTGAAGTGTACGTATAAGTCCAGGGGCATCGCTGGGTTCCATCTGGCAAGTGTGCCAGTGGACATCTGCTGTTCGATGAAGTCGAGGGAGCTCGCTGCTTGCGGTGTCAGCTCCTTGGGTTCCCAGGGATGCTTTCCTTTCAGGAGGTCATACAAAGGGTCCATGACCTCAGGAGGAACTAGGACGATGTTGCGAAGCCACTGCAGCGATCCTACCAGGCGTTGCACGTCATGGAGCGTCTTGATGTCTCGGTGGACTTTCACCTTGGGAGGTGTCACGTAGGAGCTTGTGATCCCCACTCCCAGGAAGGTGACACAGGGTCCTCTCTTGATCTTCGCGCTCGCAATCTCGAAACCGTTGGCTTGAAGGATCTCTGTGATCATGGATACCAGATGATCCACTTGGCTCGCTGATGGTGCTGAAATCAGGATGTCGTCCATGTACTGTATGATGGTTGCAGTGGGATAGGAGTGTCGGACTGGCGTCAGTGCTTTGTCCACGGTGATCTGGCAAATTGTTGGGCTGTCAACCATACCTTGCGGTAGAACTTTCCACTGGAAACGCAGGCTGGGTCGCTTGCCATTTGGGAAAACCACGGAAAAGGCAAATCGTTCCCTGTCCTCAGGATGCAAGGGTATTGAAAAGAAACAGTCTTTAATGTCCAATACTGCACATGGCTGTCCTTCAGGAATGGCTGAGTTCATGGGTAACAGTGTCTGAACTGGACCTATGGGTCGGATTGTTTTGTTCACTTCTCTCAGATCGTGGATTAGGCGATGGCCCTCTCCAGACCTTTTGGGAATTACAAACACAGGAGTGTTCCATGGGCTTGTGGAGGGTTCTATGTGACCCTTTTGCAGTTCCCGTTCAACCAGTTCTAGTAATGCTGCCACTCGAGGCTCTGAGAGGGGCCACTGCTCGACCCAAACCGGGTCTGACGATTTCCAAGTCAATTTGATCGGCAGCAAAGGGTGTGCAGCAGTGGCCCTCATTATAAATTTGTGATTCGGACTCCGAGCAATGCTAGGACATCCCTTCCTATTAAGGGTGGAGAATCTTGCAAAATGTAGGGATAAATTGCAACTGTTTGTTCTGGTCCCTTTTTTGTGTGAAGTGTTATGGCTACCAATTGGGTGCTTTTCCAAGCTCTGGATTGTCCCCCCACCCCGTTCACAGGAGGGACTTCCTTAGCTTGCCAATGTCTGGGCCAATTTGATTGAGGTATAATCGTGCAGTCTGATCCTGTGTCTGCCAAAAACTGAAGCCCTAAAACATGAGGGTCCCGACCGCCATAGAGCTGACATGTCCCCCACACCCTCAAGGGCTCTTTACCTACTTTCATGACCAGGGCCACCCAGGGGTTCCGCTCTGGGACGCCCCCTGCTGACCCTGTGACACTGGCGCAGTTTGTGGCGATGGAGGGTGTGTGACTACCACTGGTGGTGCTACACCATTCTGCCACTGAATGGTTTGTGGGGATGTAATACTGACTGGTTCCTGTATATAAATGGGGTATAAAGGTCCCCTGCCCCAGTGGGTGTTGGGAAAGGTGGGCCATCTCACAGTGGGAGGAAGCTGAATTCGGCCCGCACGCCCCCTCCCTTTTCCGTTTCCCCGGGGCTTGGTTCTGCAGTCCCTGGCGATATGACCCTTTTTCCCACAGCTCCAACAGGTTGGTCTTTGGCACTGTTGGGTCGGGGGTGCTGTCACGGGCTGTTCTGCTGGCTGAGGGCAGCTTGCTGCCAGATGACCTGCTTGGCCACACTTGATGCATGCTATTGCATTGGTTATAGTATGAATTGTTGCCTGCATGGGGATCAGCTGTTCCTCCCTTACCACATGTTTGATCATGTCGGCCAAGCTGGCTCCCACTGGCAGAGAACGCAGGATGACCTTGGTGACAGTGTTACACTGTTGTTTCAGACAGTCTGTCACCACAGGTCCCTTTGCAGCCTCAGGTAGGGTAGAGGACTCGACTGCAGCCTGCAGGCGGTCCACGAACTGCGTGAAACTTTCACTCTCCCCCTGCTTAATAGTGGACCAGGGTGTAGATTTGTCCACCACCTGAGAAGCCGCTCTAATGGCTTCCCTGGCTGCTCTTGTTGTGGCTCTGACTTCCTCTGCTGAAAGATGCGCTGCCTGATCTTGTGGTGTGGCCACATTGTCATGTTTACCTAGCAATCTGGACAGGGTAGAGCCATGGAGAGGCTGTCCCTGCCCTGAGGCTTGGGCTAAAGCAGCTGCGCATTTGTCTGACCACTCTTGCTGGAACAAAATCAGCCCTGCTCCGTCAAAAAACATACGAGTTATCTGTGATATATCGAAAGGCAGCATATCATCATTACTAAAAAGACCATCCACTAATGTGGACACCACGGCTGAGCCAATCCCCTTTTCCTGAATTGCTTTCACCACTGCTTGTATCTCCTTTGTATTTAGCGGGGTGTAGGTTCGCCTTTGATTCTGCCGCGGGCCGGTAACTCGCACGGGGAAAGCGTGTATCGTGGCTGCTGGTTTCCATTCGGCACACGCCACCTTTATTTTGCCCCAATCAGTGAGTTTGTGTTGTGTTTGTTCCCCTACATTATTGAAAGCTTTGCTCGGTTTCGGTAGAAACCTCATAAATTCTGTTATCTCCGATTCTGAATCGGCGCCTGATTCAGAGCTCTCAGTGGGACTGGTTACCGAGTTGTGTTCCCATTCTGAGTCGGAAGCCGACTGCTGGTACGCTTCCGGTTTGCTATACCTTTTTCTTGGGCTCCGCCCCCGCTCCGCCTTCCGGGGGTGGGCTCGGTCTTCCCCTCGGGTTCGGCCCCGTTCCGCCTCCCGAGTCCGGGCTCTCCCCTCCTCCCGGGGGTGGCGCCGCCACTCCTCTTGGGGGCGGTCCCATTCCCACCCCCTGGGCTCGCCACACCGCCCCCAAAGGGGGGCCTCTCCCCCGCATGGCCGCTCTGGGAGCGGTTTCTGGTCGCGTGTTCGCCCCCCCTCGCTGTCCCGCGCGTGCGTTGTAAAGACCAGCGGGTCCCGATTTCCGCTAGTCTCCCGCGCGTGTGCGCCAGCGGGGGTTCGCCTTTCCGGTTTTTCAGTGCCATGCGGCCAGCCGCCTTGGCCCCGCTCCGGATCGCGACCGCCATGTTCGGGGTAGGGTGGGGGGTCTGCCCGCTCCGCCGCGGCTCTAGCTTTTCTTTCGGCGCCTCTCGCCTCCTGCGCTAGTTCTTCCCAAACGGTCCGCGCCCGCTCCCCCTCTCGTCTTATCGATTCGGCGGTCGGATAATTCGCGATCGCCTCCGCCGGCTCCGGGGAGCGACTTACGTCCCGCGCGCGCCGCAGCGGGGTTTCCGGTCGCGGCAGCCCGCCGCCGTCGGGCGCGGGCAGTTCCCGCGGACAAAAACGGTGGGGAGGTAGGGGGGAAACCGAAATATTTTCAGGGGGTTCTGGGGGGGTTTTTGGGTCGGGTGGGTCCAGCGGAACGGTCCGGGATTCCCCCCCAAGGTCTGGGAGATCCGGAGATGGGCTCTGGGGGGGGTGTAGCGCGTCCTCCCCCCTCATGTTCCCGCCGTTAAACTGGGCATCTCCGGGGAGTCCCGCGGCTCCAGAATCCCCCCCCTTTGGCTGCGTAACAGCAAATAAACACGTTTTTACAGCATTCCACGTCTCCTGCTGTTCCCTTGCTTTTCGCAAAGCCGTCTCAACATTTCCCCAAGCCTTAAGGCTTTTTCCACTGCCGGTGGCTTTTGCATCTTTTGCCAAAGTTGCAGTGTAACTCTCCCACTTTTCTAGATTCAATATATCAATAGGGCGCTGAATCATGCCCAAATCTAAAAGCCTTGCAATAGCAAGATATAAATTTTTTTGTTCACACCGTATTCCCCATTGCCTTTTCAAAAATTGTACAACCTGCGCGAGGGCTTCCATTGCCGATCGCTGGTTCCGAGGGCGTCCCCTCTTGTTCCTCCACGGTGGTTCGGACCCCGGCCGCCACCGCCGCCGTCTCCTCTCCAAGCGTCTTCCCGTCCCCCGAGGTTCTTTCCCGGGTTTCGGCACCAGTTTGTTGCTGCTTTGCAGCCACAACCACGGTGGCTCGGCTTTAGGACTTTACGGCACGGCAACCATAAGCTAGGTATGGCGCTCGGGCTAGTAACACGCAGACACCAGTATGGTGGACGGTTAAAAGCATTTATTATTTGAAACATGCAGTTTAAATACTATCTGGTCCTCCCCTACGTCAGGGGGGTCTTACTACATTTCCTTGGGGGGAGATGGAAAAGTACTGGTATTGTTTGTGAAGGAGAGAGAGGAACTGGTGTCCTTGAGATAGCTTATCTCTGGGGTTGGAATGTGCCTTGTCCCTTCCGTCACAGCCCGACACTCTTCCGGACGCCTGTCCCTTTCCAGTCCACATCCGTCCCATATCTCCCCCACATTTCTGCCTCAAACAAAAGATTTGAGAAAAATGATGAGAACTGAAATTTTAAGGGGTCTATATCTGAATTTTTTAAACAGCTTTAGCTGCTGCTGCCACTGTGTATTCCAGATAAATAAGCATTCCAAAAATAAGGATATAGATAAACTCAGTGTATGTTTGTCAAAAGAAAAGTAAGAACACGAAAACTAATTGAATTTCAAGAACTATTCAGGTGCATGTAAAACAGAACTTTTTTTTCATGTCATTTAAATACTTGGTACAAATGTGTCAAACACTTTTATAGAGTGGGAAGATCATAATTTAAGCTGTCAAAGGGTGAAATTATTTTGAGAGGTTTCATCAGCAGGGGGTTGGAAACAGTTTAATGTAAGAGTGCCTGCAATTAATGGAGTTATATCTAGCCAAAGGGTTGATTTTTTATGCTACTGTTGTCTTTCTCTTTTCCCCCCAGCTCCAGCCCCGCATTTGGAAAATTCCTTTCATGAATCCTATGTGTCCTCAATAACATAAATTGGCATGAAGAGTTTACAGCACTCTTAGTTATTCCTTCCTATTTTCTTTCCAGGTATTACTAAATTAAGGCTTTTGGGTCAAATAGGTTTAATTTCATCTCAAGAGTGTGCATTTGGCAGTAAAAGAAGACTATTTACATTATATTTCTGATGACTTAAATGATTTTAAAATTTTTTAAGCATATGAACATTGAGATTTTGTCTCCCAAACAAACCCATTCTTTTCCTATAAGAGGTGGTGTTCAATTTTGTATAGACAAGATTTTTTTGCACTGCACAGGTAATAGGTTTTTTATCAAATTAATCAAACCCAGAGAGACAAAGAAGGAGTCTCAATGGAGTTTTCATTAAGAGATGGTGCCAGTTAAAATTCTTGTATGAAAGATTTTTTTATTATAAATTAGGTTCCCCACATCTCTTCAGCATATTACTGTCCTTCGTATTACTTATTAAGTACAGCTTCATTAGGATAATGAAGACAGGTGAGTAGCTCTGGAAAAACAAGTATCTGAAAATTTAGATTTCTGAAATACATCCTTAAGCCATTGCTCATTCCATGCTATATTTGCGTCTGCTAGAAAAAATCCCTTTAACATGGTACCATTGATTTAATTTCCTTGTGTTGAAAGCAGGAGTACTGACAGCAAATGTCTGAGTACTGCTGAATTTCTTGCACACTTCACCACTCTCATTTCTAAAACACAGTACAGAATTTTTCTCCTGAGAAAATACTTTCTATTTTCAATCAGCACACACAGAGTGATGCAGAATTGTCAGCTTTCAGCCACAACACAAGGAACGGATCTATCCTACAAACCATGTCTACTGGACCTATTGTTTTTTCCTTGTTTGTTTGAGTACAGCAATGCATCCTGCACATAGAGTGCAATCCTGAAGCAGGAACTAGACACTAAACTCAATATTTCAGCATTTTCTAGTTTTCTGCTAAGGGCTTAATTGAGGAACTCACCCAGTCTTCCTGCTGTTAGAAGGAACCTTAGTGTAGCGGCGCGTTTTATACCTTTTTATTTATTGTTAATATTAATAAGTTCTGTAATGGTTTCTCCCAAGTTCTCCCCTGTATTTCTCCCCATTTGGTTTCCCTCTGCCTTTGTTCTTCACAGCCTGTCACTCTCTGAGAAGCCTATCCTCTCCTTCCAGAGTGTTCGGAGAGACTCCGTCCCAGATTGGAGCAGGCTGGGGAACCCCCACCCCTCGTTTCCCATTCGCTGTCTGTGTGACATCCATATTTCCCTTATTAGCTTTCCCTCTTGTGTCCACCCCCTTTTCCCAACCCCGTATAAGCTGTGGCCACGCCTTGGGCGGGGACACTCTCGAGAGAGGCTCAGAGAAGCGTGGCTCCCCTGCCAAGGGCAGGGGACAATAAAAACCATCTAGCCACAAAGTAGCCTCCTCGCTTCCTACCTTCGTCAAGCCTCACCGACATCTCTCGTGCAGCTCTGACCCACCGGGGGGGTGGCAGCCGGTCCGCCTGCTGCTGCCAACCGAGTTTGGAAGTATCCCGAGCCAGGGCTAGCCGGGAACAGCTGGAAGCCACTTTCCAGCCGGGCTCGAGGGATATTTTCACCTTAGCATGCTTATATTACTTCTTGTCTTATGCCTTTTATAATTCATAATAAGTAACAGTGTTAAAAACTATGGCCAATGCTTTTATTTGTCACTTGATTATATTAATTGTGGTTATTACTTAGATCTGTGAGAGATCTTGGAAAGAATGGACTGTGGAACTAGTGAAAATACATTAATGTCAGAGACAAAAATAATGGTTTGATGAATAGGGCCTAAATTTTTTTATGGCTTCACCTTGCAGTAAGATGGCTTGATATTTTTCTGTGCTGCATTTAAACAAGTTCTTTTTCTGAGTAACAGTTTAGTTAGCTGATCCTTTTGCTCACTTGCATGAATAAAACCAGAACTTCAGAAAATAAGGATGTGATAATGGAGCTCATTCTTCCATAGACCTCAACCATCAGCAGCGGGGTTGAACTAGAAATGAGACTCTGGCAATGAAATGACAATAACAACAGCAACAACTAATAATACCTTAGGAAATTATATGAAATTCATATCACCTAAAAAGATCTACCAAAACTATATATTTCAAAATATTTATTTTCGGATGAAGACAATTCAGAAACAAATGAGAAGGAAGAAAATAATAAAAAGACAAAGTTAGTTGAATGCAACACAGAGAAGGCCTTTGAAAAGGAAGAAAAATTATTTGATGTTGAAAAAAATATAAAAACTAGGTATAGTCATCATGCAATTTTAGGAATGCATTCATTTAATGAGGCAGAGGATGTTAGTATATTTTTATAGTCATAAAAATTTTCTTTTCCAAATACTAAAAAGAATTGGGACAAGTCTGTTATCAAAAAGGTAAAACCTTGGTGGAAAGTGAGACTGTTTTGTTTCTCAAGCCTTAAGTGAAGACTTTCTTTATCACTTTACTAGAAAGGCCAGGTAATTTCATACTGAAGGGCGTCTCTGCTTATGCTTCTTTACTACTCTGCCAGACAGCAACAAGGAACAAAACATCTTTTCAAAGCAAGTGAGGATCAGACAAATGAAAATACATTTATATCAACAATATCTGAATGAAATATGACAAGTGATATCATCCTATATTTTGTTTGTTTCGTTTTTGGATTTGGATAGCATTTTTAAGGATAGAAAAAACAGGTCTATCTTTTTGTTTCTTTTTAGTCAGTGTCAGATAGCGGTGTAGATGGAGAAAATCCCAAGCAGATCAAAAGCACTGCTAAAATATGTTATAAGGCAAATCCATTAAATATAATTATAATAATAAAATAATTTTCTTCTTTATACTATATTTTATGTTCTACATACTGTGTTCTATGTTTTATGAAGTCTCTATGTACCCCAGACTCTCAAATAAGTTTGATTCTCAAATGGTTTGTTATCAGCACTGATAGTGTTTTGGGGTTTCTGTTCCTCCCCTCCCCCCTCCCAAGTCTCTGATACAGTTGGTTTAATTTTCTATTTTGTGTGAAAAAACCCCATAGTTTTGAAAGTTTCATTATTCAAAAATAGATAATGAAATTTAAAATGCTTTGGGTTTTTTTACTGCTGTACTCTCCAACACAACCTTCTTGCAGTTTCCATCAAAAATCTCAGTCTCAGTATCTCATACTCAGCATGTGAATGTAAACTCTTGTTTGTAAGGATTATAAATTAATTTTTTCTCACATTAATATTTTAGTCATTAATATTGTAGCAGTGATTAGTAAGCCCAAATCCTCTTATGATACTGCTAGAAACAGCATATGATAATATTTCATAAACAATTATTAGATTAATAAATAAATATTTTTAATGATTGCAAATATGACTAATTCTTCTTGAAGTATTGTATTTAAAATTATATGACTTTTATTAGAGAAGGCTTTCGGCATAGTATTTACAATAGAAATAATAAATTATATCTAGTTACACAGCTGCTAATGATTTTTTTGACACATATTGTTTAAATAAAAAGATTTAAGAATAACCTTTTAGAACACTTTTATAAAGACAAAGAATAGGTTATTTGTAGAAACATATTTTCAGTTTGAAAAAACTGCATTAACTTAAAATGTTATGGTTTTAGTAGACTTTTTATTAAGAATGATACTTAAATGATGGATGAATTACAATCCATTGTATGAGAAATGGAATTTAAGTCTTTGAAAGATGTATATAACTAAACATAATTATATTCTAGATTTTTAAATTTTGATTTGTTTTGTCTACACATATATTGTTAATTGAATGATAATTTTTCAATTTATCTGTTAAATTACTTTTTTTATTTTTTTAGCTTTAGTCCACATTGGTAATATTAATACTTTTAAATTAGGAAAATATTTATTTTGAAAGTAAATTAATATTTTTCATAAGCATAATCTTTTGATAGAAATACTTGTGTTTCTATATATTTCTGAAGAAAACTTATAATGTAAACTACTGTTTTCTTAAAAAATTATGCATGGCATAAACAAACTTTGCATTATTTAGCAGTTCTTACTGAAAATCAAAATTTTACCCAATTGACTCTATCATTCTGGGTTATATAATACCATCAAAATACTGTAAACTGTTATTTGAATGCTGCCTGTATCAGCTGCCAGTTTTTGTTTAAGCTTCACTGCCTCATAACAGCATCCAACAGCAAGGGGAGCTCTAAGACAAGCAGGAGTAAACTGAGAAACTTTTGAGAGGTTAGAAATACTGTCAGGAAAAGATAGAGTTTGGAGAAAAGATTTGGAATGGGGGAGGGACATAGCTGTTATTCACCATAAGTGAGGCAGCCAGAGGTGTTTCCAAAGTACACGAGAAAGATTAAAAAAGTGTGGGGAATTATAAGAAGCAGCCAAGTGACAAAATAGAAATGATCCAAGCACTTTGAAAAAAATCAAACATCTCAAGTGAGATGTACCAAATAGCTAAGAAAACCACCTAGATATGATATAGTCAGTAGAGAGTGGTTGAAATAAAAAGTAAATCAGATGTAGATCGATCTATATAGGATATAAGAGCACCTCTGAATTACAAATACAATTTACCTTCAAGTAAGAGAAAAAGAGAAAAAGTCTGTATCAAGGGATGTTATACTGACTTTCACTGAAAGGCATGAAGATTGTACTGAGTCATTTTGTCTACAAAGAAATATTCTTTCATAAACAAGCAAGTAAGTAATCTCCTATTTCAGTAATAAAGCAAGAGAAACTACTGCAATCTAGAAAGCCATAACTGAATCCTAACTTTGCTTTACTGATCTTGGAAAATGCTACCTTGGGCCTCTCCGCTTTCCTGTGAGAGGTTCCTCTATAGGAATCTCGTTTCTCTTGAATCTTTGCAGGATTCTTCTACCTTCTCCTAAAATATGCCTTTTCAGTTAGCTCAAGTGATGGATTAAGCTTCTTGTCCTCCTATAAATTTCTTGCCTGAAAACATATGTCAAGAGAGATTTCTCTGGCCAAACCAGTTCTCATGGCTGCCAGTTTAGACTCACTGACTTTTGAGTCTGCTGACTTTGAGCACTCCTTAGAGACTAAACCAGTAGACTCATTTAACATTCCTGTTAAATGTAACTTATGTCAAAAGGTCTGTGCTACAAGTCATAATAACAGGGAAACTGAAGACTAATTTTTCCTTAGTCATAAGGTCTGTTAAGGAAATAGTTACTAGATTTGAAAATAAAAATAAATGCAAACAGCACAGTCTGTATAGGTGAATAGCTGTTAGAAAATATAGACAACTGGGATGTGCATATATGTTATGTATCTAGGTAGAGTCTTCCACAGAAGAGTAATTTATGAGGGCAATATTCCAGAAGGCAGTTTTCTTCCATGATGAAGCTGTTGTCACTCTCTGAAAACATTCCTAGTCTGGCACAGAGATTTGCCTCCTTTTGGCCACTGTCTGCACAGCTACTTGCAAAGCCACACTGTAATGTTCCATAATATGCAAGTACTACCTCTTCCCGCTCTCAATGCAGAGTTGAAACATCTTTGGACTCTGAGCCCAAACTCTCAGACCCCTTTGAGTTTCCTCAGGACTCTGGCCTGATTGGCGACTTAATGGAGAGAGACAGCTTTGATCCATTGTCCAAAAAGTAATTTTAATAACACAAAAATAACAAACAATAAGGTGTCCACTGTATTGGATCGAACTGGATCAAGGCAGTACAAGGGGCACAAGGCCAAAGGCAGAGTCTAGGGGCAGAGAGGTGTAGTTATACAGCCCAATGTGGGTGGGGAGTTAAGTGTGGTGTGGACTGAGGGAAGGGTCCAATGGGGGGCAACAATTAAGAAAATTAAAATTCTTGCACCAAAAGCCAACCTGTGATAACACAGAAGTGAGAACTTTCTGGTAACAATTTGCATAGAGAGCATGACAATAAGTCTTTTGCTTGTGGCAAGAATGGGGCTTTCCAAGGCATTTTTCCAGAGTTCTTTTTTTTTCCCCAGGGAAACTGCTCTCTACACAGAGATTTTTTAAACTGAATCAGTGCATTAATTTTATTGATAGAGCAGACTTCCAAAAGATATTACACACAGAAGGCAGTAAAGCTAGAAGTCACTGGGGATGAAAAGGTTGAGAACTTTTAAAGTGGGCAAGTCATTAAAGACAACACATTGATAAATCAACATTCCAAAATTTCTCATCTTTATAATTTTTACTCCCTAGAGGCTGTAAGTGTGTTTCTGTATCTTTTCCTCTGCTTTCCTCTGCACAGCTGGAATACAGTGCCTAGTTCTGGGCTCCCTAATACAAGAACAACATGTATATACTGTAGCAAGTCCAGGACAGGACTGCAAATATGATTAAGGATCTGAACCATCTTTCATAAAGGGAAAGGCTAGAAGAGGTGAAACTGATCAGCTGAAAAAGAGTGGTCTCAGGGAGAATTCTATCAATGTGTTCAATTCATTGAAGTAAGAAATTTTTCCCTGCAACAGTAGGCAAATATAACTATTGTTTTATTCAAGAGGAGAAGTAAACCTAAGCACTTTTCTTTATGTGTTTCTTACCTGCAGTAGTAAATGAAGTATGGTGAATTTGCTTTCAGTTTCTAGTAATTCTGATTTTTATTTTTGAACGCTACATATTTATTATGAAAGTTGCATCATTTTACCCCAAATTTCAACAGTTAAGTATGTAGCAATGATAGCTTTTTCAGTGTTATGATTATATATGGGAATTTAAAAGGATTTTATGCATTTGCTACCTGTATACTGAATTCAAGTGTCTCAGGAGGGAATAGTAAATCCATGTGTTTTATCCAGTGGGATGTGTAACCAAACATGGACAAGCAGTTCTATTACAATTAAGCGACTAATAGTCTGAATTACTACTGTCTATATACTGCAATAATATTGACCTCATATAGTCTGACTGTGTCCCTAACTCTGAGATTGTAAAAAAAAAAAGAATAATTAGAGTGAAGAAACATGTTTACTTTAGTAATGGAATTCACCTCAAATACATTTGTATTAAACATTTTGCACCTGAATCTCAGCCTTGTTAGCATAATTTTCATTAAGTGATTCTCTGCTTTTGTGCCAAAGAGAAACAGAACATATTTCAGATATAACAGCAGGTTCGTAGTGGCAATTCATAGTAGATAATAGAAATGCTGAAAATAAGCAACTCTGGAATCAACAACTGGGAAAAGAAAAGAACATTGATGAAAAATTGAGAACAATAATGACAAGCTCTTTATATACAAATTTATGCTTCCATATCACAAAAGATCAAGAAATATTAAAGAAGCCGGGCTTAACATCAGTGCAACAAAAGCAATCAAAAGAATTACTTAATAAGCTTATATTAGTGGTTTTGTTTGTCTGTTTGTTTGTTTCATAATATCTGCCAGTCTCCTGAAATTTAATGGCAAGTTGTTTTTTAAGATACAATTACTGACTATGTGGACAGCTAACTGAATCTGACAGTACTTTGTGGCACTTTCCAGGCACTTCTCAGTGCTGGAATTTTTTGTTTATCGTTTTCTGTAAGCGTTTACTTCCTATTTTCCTAAAGTTTGTGTTATGAATAAAATTTCTCAGGCACTTGAAGAAAATTTCTTGAATTCAAACAAAGGCAGCAGGAGACTTGTTTTAATGAGCAAGAAGCTCCTGACTGAACTTAGATGTATGAAGTAAGATACAAAAGTTGAAAGCAGGGGCAGGTGACTCAGGAAAAGTCTAGAGATGCTGTCCTATCTTGTAGGGATGAGTCTAAAAAAGACAAGGCTAATCTGAAGTTAAATCTTGTGAAAAGGACAAGAAAAGGATTCTACAAGTCTCAAATTTCCAATTTTATTAAAGTAATTGAAAAGATAGGGGGAAAAAAGACCATGACAAAAAAATTATTCTGAAGGCCTAATTGTACCACTTCTTTCCTTCTCTTTTTCTAATTGCCTTAAACAAATTGCCTCCACGCAGGGGAAAAAGGGGCAACTGAATAACAGAATCAATATGATTTCCGCAGAAGCCATTTATTGTTTACATTGCACTACAGCTATAGACTCTAAGTTGTTTGTTCACGTGTTCACGCATCTTCTCATTGGCCAGCTCGCCTGTCCACTAGGCACGCATCCTTCAGGACATCTAATTGGTCAGGGTCCATCAACACGTTGTGCCTCCTTTATCTTATTCTGTTTCTCAGGCTCTTCTTCTTATTTCGGCCCTGTTTTTCTCAGTAACCTTGACGTATTCCTGAGGGTTCTAATAACAAAACTGCAGGTGGTTTGACAAGATTACTCACAAACAGTTTAGCTGATGCATCAGAATGGCCTGTTATATAGATTCATTGCTACACCTCTACTTTGTTCCTGAATTATTTCTTATGCTTGCCAAGCCCACTAAGAGTCTCACAAGAGTTGAGTAAGGTTTTCAAAAGGCTTTTGAAAGTGAAGAAGGAATGTTGTCCTACAAGATGAGCTCAGCAAGGATAGATATTTTTTAGAAGGATATAATTTAGAGATGTATCAGACTGAGAAATTATCATATATATGACACAGTGTTGTATATACATTGAGAAAAAAATAGTAATTTCAAATTAGTAAAACCTGATAATTTGAGAAGCACAAAGTGTTATTTGCAGCTGTGGTAACTCAGTTTTTACTGAATGTTTTTACAAAGAAAAGATCTAGAGAAAATCTTGAAATAAGGCTAACAGGTAGCCCAGATGATTTTTTTTTTTTTTTTTAATTATAGGATGATAAGCTAATTTGTTTTAAGGGATCTGGGGTCTAATCTAACCTCCTCCTCATACTGGGGTTATCTGAGGCAGGTGCTCAGGATCTTGTCTAGGTGATTTCTGAGCACCTCCAGAAACCGAGATCCTGAAACCTCACAGAATTTTTTTGAGTAGCCAGTTCTAGGGTTTGATCACCATCAGAGATAAAAAGTTTCATCACAGAACTTCTGCTGCCTATTGATATTTTGTAATATATTCATACCCTTGTTTACAACATTGTTGGGAAATCCAGACAGGTTCTAGTAACAGAAGAGGAAACTTGGTCTGATCTGGAGCCTTCTTATCAGTGTGCACTTGTGTAAGCAGAGGAAACAGTGGTGAGAAAGAGGCAGAAGAGGGTGGTGTCAATTAAAAAAAAAAAAGGTAGAATTTAGCAGGATTCAAATATATTCAGAACATATCATGGTTTATTCCTCTGGTAACCCTACAAAAATCTAACTATACTTTTGAATAATCACTTTGTTCTTTCTGGAAACAAGACTTTTATTTTTTTAAAGACCTCAAGAGAGGTCTTTAAGGATGTTTTTCTTTGTCCTGTCACTATTAATTATGTTGTAAGAAGACACTTCATTCCAGTCAATGGACCAAGAACGCAGCTCTGTAACTTTTGCTCAGTCATGTATGCTTCTTCCCATAAGTCAGTACATTAAAGTAAAGAATAAGATGTAGAAATGTCCTTTTTTTCAGAGATTCCACTTCAGGAGCAAGCAGTAAAACATATTTAGTGGCATTCCTCAACAGCAATTTGTTGTATAAGAAAACTGGCATTGATTTTTCTGACAAATATGCCTCTCTCTCTCTCTCTCCAGTCTTCCATAAAAATCAGTACCACTAGCAAAAGGATTGAAGATGCAAAGCAGAGCATACACAAGTGTAAAATAAGGCTAGCCCTTCGGTATCTATTCCCTTTTGATTAAGGTATGAAACTGTTTACTTTCTGTGACAGGTGATAGAATCTGGGGGTTTTAAAGGAAAATATGTACTGTAATAATCTGGAATCTCCATTGTTAAAATAAATTGTTGTTAATTTTATTTATTTAATATTTTCAGCATAATTTTTCGTTCTGATGTAAATTTTTGATAAAGCTAAAATACAAAGCTTAAAGGAACAGTATACTTTTGCAATATTTGCATGATTTATGACTTTCAAGATTCAAATTTTTGACAACAAAATTTTAACAGACAAAATTTTTTTTGTACTTCAAAATAGTAATAATTTGTTAAGAAACAAAAATAAGAAATATATTTTTGCTACAAATCCATTTTTTTTTGTTCTAGCCATAAAATATTTTTAACCTGTTCAGTAAGGTATTAGACTACATATATCTTTTACCATATACTTTCAAATATTTCAAGTATGTTTTTCCATTCTCTGCTGACTTATGTTTTTTTGGTGAAAAATATTCATAATTACATGTTTTTGCAGTTTATAAATGTGAGCTATACATCTAGTCATAAATATGTGTAAATAAAAATATATTTTAGCCCTGAATGGGTAAATGAAAAAAGAATCTAGGGTTTCAACTGCAACCAACAAGATTCTGTCTTACTCTTAGGAGGATAAATGAGGGTAATATTGAAAATTATGTAATAAATTTTGAGCACTTCAACAAATGAAAATTAATTTGTTTCGTTTGGTAACACTGAAATATTTTATAATGAAAATTTTTCATAACAAAATGTTTGCACATTTTTCATGCTACTTCCATAAATGCAACATTTTTTCATCCCTGATTTTAAATGTATCATCAATTTATATCAATACAAATGCTAGAGACTTCTTCATAAATTTCATGTACTGTAGGGTAACCATGTGAAAGTTTTTGTCACGTTCACATACTTGAGTACATTGAAATAGCAAGGCACAAAGGTAATTTTACTTTAACTTCCTATCCATATGGACAGTGAATTTTAGAGCAACTGAACAAAACTTCACAGCAGTACTTGGAGAAGAATGCCTTTTTTTTCCCCATAATAGTTTACAGACCATGATTTTAGATGCAGTGCGTTCCTGCCTGTAGACCTAAGGCTGTTGCCACTTAAGTTGAAGAATCTGTAACTAAAAGAACGTGGAATTTTAATTTTTTTAGTTCTCTTGAACAAAGGTTCATATAATCATAGCATAGGATGTTTTGGGTTTGAAAGTGGCTTTAAAGATAATGTAGTTCTAACCCCACTTGCCATGGTCAAGCACACTAGAACAGGTTTTCCAGCAGATGCAAATGCTGAAAGTAATTGCTCAGGCAAAGAAATGTGTGAAATAAATTGGCAGGAAACAAACCCCTTAGAACATGCTTAGTCCTTCCATAATAAAGACCTATAGGCAGAAATCCTTTTCCCACTGCAGTAAGTTGTAGTTGTGCGTTGAGCTGTGTTTATCAGTTTTAGTTTTGTATAATTATGTTATTGAGTTTTGTTAAATGGTTTGTCCTAAGCTCCCCCCATTCCTTGCTGTGATCACAGTTGGTCTGTCCCTTCCAGAACCTACTGTTTCCCTGACAACCCTCCTGCCTATCAACTGTCCCCTCCCCACCAGGGCCTGTCTGTCTTTCAGGAGGCCTCTCCCCCTTCTGGAAAGGTCTGAGAGGTTTGGCCCCTGATTGGGACAGGTTCTGGAAATCCCCTACTCCTTCCCAGGGATTGGACCATTGTGCATTACCCCACCCCCTAACTCCTCCCCTGGTTTTGTTCTATTGGCCAGTTGCATTGAACACACCCCCAAACCCCTGTGCCTCTTAAACCTCTGCACATCGAGGAAAGGTGCGTCTCTCTGGGGCATGCTTCCCTGAATAAACCCGTTCCTGTTGCACCCCAGAGAGAGTCTCCTTCTCCTCCTTCGCCGAAGCTGCGTTCTCACCAACACCGACTGCTCGTGAACCAAGGACCCACCGGGTGGGCTCCTGCGGATCCGCTCCGCGGGGCCCTACCGAAGCTGCGCACACTTCCTGCCAGGGCTGCCGGGCAAGGCTGGAATCCGCGGTACAGCGGTCAGAGGAAGCGTGGCCTCACAGTAAGTGACATAGTATAAGCTGGATTTAACTTTTCCATGTATCAAAGTTGGGTTTTCCTTTTGAAAGGAGATCAAAACAAGCCCAAACTGTTTTTTTATGAGTGTTTAGCAAAATCAAATTCTATGAAATCCTGTAGTTTCCATTTCTTTCTTTGCCATAAGGTTCTTATTCTTTCTTAGTTGTGTAATCACAGAGGTGCTACAGGTACTACTAACAGGTCCTCTCAAAGATGACTGGAACTCGTAATTTCTTTCCACACCAACCACCCCTGCAGGCCACCCCTGCTATCAATAGCTTTTCACATAAACCAAATATACACATGCATAGAGATCTCAGTTCACTGGGGAAAGTATGAAAATGTTCAAGTCTTTCCAGTTGCTGCCATTCAAACCTCTCACTTGTATGCTTATGCCACACACCCTGGCCTCACCAGCTGTTGGCTCCAAGTATTACAGCCCCCATGATCCATTAATTCTTCTCTAGTTGCTTGCAGTTAGACCTTGCAGACCTCATACATAGCACCAAGATTACAAAGGAAAAATAGTTAAGAAAAGGATTTGAGAATACTTTGGCTATCAAGCATAAGGCTTGGTAATGACTAACATCTGCTTACATGAAGAGAATTGCTTTACGTCTTTGTATTTTCGCGTCATTTTCCCTCCTCAGTTCGCCCCAATTCAAGCCCTTCCTCATATTTGGTCCTTTCAGCAAACATCTCATTATAAATTTCATGATGGGATGTCACAGTGCCCCTTCTGTATCCCATAAGGATTTTCTTACAGTCCCTCAAGACTCCTTAATTACCTCATAATATTGTGATAATCATGTTCCAGTTGTCATCAAGTACTGTCAGACTGACCTTTCCAAGGCTGTGTCTGGGTAGTGATTTGTTTAATGGCCCATCAGTCAGTGGCTGAAGAGTTCTAGTTTTTGTTATTGCCTCCATTATCACCTGCTCAATAATTTGTCTCTGTGTTTAATTTCTCTGTTTCCTTGCTTTTTGTTACTTTGTTTATACAAAATTGTCCTTTACCAGGTAACCTAGTGCATTAGAATATTCCACATACCCTTACAAAAAAATCAAAGACCAAGGAATATTAACACATAAAAATGGGAAAAATAACTTTTAAAATAAGAAAATTAAAATAATAGGATAAGTAGCTTAGCACCAACTAAATTTTATGAATGAAAACTACTTACTTCATGATTTAGTAGTCACTTAAAATTATTCACCACATTACTCATCTGAATAGTTCCTGCAGTTTTTGTGAGTATTAGGAATCAGAAGTTTTGAGAGATGAAGCTTTTGTTGAAACAGGGAAGAGAAATACAAAAAATCAAGAGCAGTTCAACCTAATAGAATTAAATAATATAGGTACAAAAAGTAGATAAAAAGCAATGTGTTGAAAAGAGATGAATTCTGCTCTCTATCAACACTGCAAAATAATGAATATATATTTTTGATGTTTTTCCTCAACTTACAATCTTTAGATTTGTGACAGCAAAATAGTCACAGTACTAGTAGTCACATTACTAGTACCCATGTAATGCCATTAAAATTTCATGGGTACCTAAACATAAGAAATCCCTCATGAAAATCTCTAGATATCAGGAAGACAAGGAAGGGACATGGAAGTTAAATAACTTAATGAATGTCTGAAAAAAAAAAAAGTGACTGTAAATACTATGGCAGTCCACTGCTGACTTGGCATGACAGATGATGCAGGATTTCGCTGTAGATCATTGAAAGATAACCAGAACATGTATTTTGAAATTTTTGTAGTTTTGGCCAGGACAGAGTTAATTTTCTTGTGGTAGATGTGAGGGTCTAGAGCTTGGAGATGGTGGACGTACCTAGGTTATTATTCTACATTACTCATATTGTCTCCAGGAGGTGGAAATAAGGATTCTCACTCCCAAGAAGGAAGTGAGTGCAGAAGGCCCAGGGGGTTTCTTGTCTCAGAAAGCCGTGTGGCACTGGTCAGCCTCTGTGAGCATTTTACCCTCTTCTATACACTGTTGTGGTTAGGACTGCTGCTGTTGCTGTCCATTTTCTTATCTCATTGCTGTTTCCAGTATTTTAGTTATATTTATATGAAGTTTATTTAATATTAATTTGTGAACAGAAAACTGGCCTATGTCACACACTGAAACAAATGTCATATCTCCATAAAATAATATAGTTTTATTTTAGAACCTTTCTGGAATGGGATGTGATCTTATAGATCAGATGAAATGGAAAAGGAGCTAATTCAGCTTCTACAACTGGGAGACAAGTTTTACTCTCTGGAGAATATTGTCACCGAAGGAAAAAAGTGGAGGTACAAGGCTATGTACTCACAACATTGTACCTTTGCGTGTTCTTACAATCTTTGTCTTAACTTCTTCAACAGAGATTATTGCTTTCTGTTTGAATAGCCCTTGATGGAACTTTGTTTTTTTTTTAGTAAGTGTCTAATTCATGGGAAGCCCATTGATACTTTAGGTCTGTGACATCCAACGGCAATAGATTCTGCAGTTTAGTAAGAAAAAAAATATGCTGTTTTTTTAGACTGCTACTGAAAATTTCATTTAAGGACCACTCTTCTAATTTTCTAAGAAATAAAATTATGTCAGATTCCATAATTATATGTATGTGTCCTCATTCAGCCCTTTCCTTTTATTATTCAGGTGAATGCTCCTATATTTTTATCAACATTCTCTTCCTGTATCCATTTTTTTATCATTTCTAGCTTCTTTTGTTGAACCATGTCCTTCTTTTGGTGACCAGAATTGCGTGTAATGTGATTATGAATCCACACATTTTACTTACGTTTCTTATTCTGCATTCTGTTCCATTCTTGAGGCTTCCTGACATTCAGTCTGCCCTAGAGGCAAACTTAAGTTTTCCTTAAGCAGAGAGAAATTTGTTTGACATAACTCACAGAGGATGGTGGCTCTATATTTCAAATGCTTCTCTCTGAAACAAAACATCTTCTTTTTATGTGCATGGTATGAAAGAAAACAAGTATTTTAGTGGTTTCAGTATAGTTGTGTATATATACATATCTGTATATAGATAAAAGATGCATAGCATATATAGCAAAAAATCCATTAGATATCACAGTACAAAAATCCTGAAAGAAAGAATTTATGCTCCTGGACCTTTGACAATGTAATGAAAAGGAAGCAGTTTGGCTAAAGCATAGTTTCCAAAACTTACAATTCTTCTATTAAACCCTATTCCCAAAATATTAAATATTAGCAATGCATAATAATTTTGAAATGGTATTTAGATATTACATTCCTGTTTAGTAAGTAAAATAATGCATAATGTAAGACAGAAACTTCCACCTGTGTGACAAAGGTCATTGTCAGTGTTTCCCTTTAGAGTTACTCTGGTAGAATATCTCCTGCTTAAACACAGTTGTAGCTTGCTGACTTTGTGTTGAAATGCTTTAAAGTTAATCCTTTGACACAGGACAAAAAATTAATTTTTCATTATCTAGGTCATCTCCACAATCATTTATCAGTAGTATAATTATTTTTTATGCTTATATAACACATATTAAGGGAACCAAGCTAAAATAGCGATTTCTGAAATCTGTATTGTAATGTAAAATTGATTTCATCACTGAAGACTCCATTAAGAATTGCAGCTGGGTTTTTAAACATCGTGAACCTCTTCCTCGTTAGATAATGTTATTCATTTTTATTAACATTCTATATATTTTTGAGGAATATTTATACCCAAGGGTATAAACTTTATGCATTAAATTGCATGTATACCATCTGAAATTATTCTTCAGTGATGTATTAAGATTGCAGTTCTAGTCTCCTAAACCATAATCAAGTAGTTTATGTAACATAATTATGTAACCTGCCATATCCTGAAAAGTTCCTGATCTAAACAATAGCTACACTATAGTTTTTCTAAATAATTATTAAAAATGTTAGAAATTATGATTGTGCCATTAGATTTTTTTATCTTTCTAACACACATAAAATTAATATCTTTTGGACAGATGTACCATATTTAACCTTTTCTTGGAATTCATAGATTTTCCAAACTCTAAGGCATCTCTACATAAATTCCTGTGAAATTTTGTCTAAAGATTTTGGAAACCCAAACAAAAAGGAGAAAATTCTGAAATTTTAATCTGTGATTAAAAATGTTAGCTAGCTCATGTCAATGATGTCTTTTCAGAAGTTGTTTCTGAGGATTTGGTGTTATAAGATACTCATGACTAAGAGATTTCCTACAGATTCTTTGTGGGTTGGATTATTTTAATTCTTTGCCTATTACAAAAATTTAAACAATAATCACTGATTACAATGTTATTGTAATGTTACAAAGTGATTATATTAACTGAGTGTTTAAGTCAAACATATAATATTTTTTATTGTGCTTTAGTGTATGAGCAATAAGCATTTGCTTTGGCTGCAATTATCTGCTGCATGATCTTGGACAAAACACTTCATATTTGTCTCTTTGCCATGTCAGTTGCTATGTATAATTCACAGGCACAAAATTATAATTTACATCAAATTTCTGAAGCAGACTGTCAGTCAGAAGTTGCTTGTAGAATGTCTGTTAAAGTCATGCACTCCAAGCATTCCTTATACTTCTGATATTGATATTTATATAGTTAATACTTTCTTTAACCTCATAAAATCTATTGATTCTACTGTATGTACTTGGCTATTTCATTTTGTTTAATGCTTTCAAAAGATTTTAATCCCCTTCAATGTTGTCCTTTCTTTGGTAATTCAGAATCCATTTCTACTACCAAATGAGAGGCTCAATTTTATTTCAGTCAAGTATGAAGGACAGAACATGGAAACTTCATGCTTTGCTTATTATTTGGGCTATTTCATACCTAGCCTCATAACAGTCTTTGATCTTGCTAGTGTAATGTTCTTGCACTATATTGGGGATGTGATGAAACAGAATCACCTAATTTAAAATAAGTGGCTCCCAAAGCACAGGTAATTGGGTCTAAATAATTTCAGACCCACTTACACCTTGCAGCTACATCTATCAAAATGACTCGGAAAACTTGCATACAGTACTGAATAAAACTAAAGTCTCCTAGTGCACTGGTTAACAGTACTACCAGAAAAAAATTCTTAGAATGTATTAGTTCAAATATTTCAAATGTCTCATAATTTATCAAGAATATGCAGGTTAATGAATTAAATAGCAGATAAAATATAATCCCTTTAAAAAGAAGAAAAGAAGTGAAGTCTGAGCATCATTAAGCAAAAGCTGTACATCACAAAAAAAAAAGTACACTTTCTTCTAGTTCACCTAATCTGATCTTTCTCAGTCCATAAAATTAAATGGAATGGAATAAAATAAACCAAAATAACTTAGATCTGTATTTTAGTTTTTATCTAGTTCAAGTCTGCTTTTTGTGTTTTGAGTGCTGACACACTCATCTGAGTCAGCAGATGTTTGTACAATATCATCCTTTTTCATCCTTTTGCTCCATCTTTCTTGTATATAAAGAACCATTTTTGATCAGGCATATTATATTATCTTTTGCCCTTTCTATCACCTTCTGCCTATCTCTGTGTTGCAGATTTCAAATTACCTCCTTGCCTATCATGCTGTCCTAATTTCTTACACCTTATGTCTCCATCCTATTCCTTAATAGGATGGTGCACTCTTCTGTCCTTCACTTCTGCCTTCATTTGAATATTTGTGTTATTCATTTTTTCCCCACTCCAAGTTTGGGATTGAAAATAGGCTGAAAAATTGACAAGGATATAGACAGTGGAAGTTCTTGCTAAAATTATTCCTTCTATGAAATCACATTTCTGAAGTTTTCCTACTGTATTTAAAATACTACTAGTTTTGAAGGCATAAAAGAAAGAAAACTGTATAGTAAATCCTAACAAGATACAGACTCTCTAGTATGATTCACTTCCCTAGAGGATTATGCTATCAATGCAGTGCAATCAGCTTTTTAAACAGGTTATAAAAAATGAACTACATTTGTTTTTTGTGCATGACACACTAGGTGACCTATACTAAAGTAAATTATAGATTTCAAATCCTGAAAACCCCTTTAGATACACTAAATAAACATTTTTCTTAGATTTGAAGGTAATCTACTGTTCAGCTGTTCATATAATTAGCTTTTGGTAGTACCATTAAGACGATAAAGTGAAAAACAATTTAAACCAGCATAAATGACCGCAATGATTTCAAAGTTAAATATAGGTTTAACTAGGTCTACATTTGAAGAAAGAAGTTCATGGAAATTACATGTTGAAACACTAAGCTTAGTTTTCTGAGGAGTATCTTAATAGATATTTAATAAGTATCTTAATAGATACTTACTTAATATGTAAAGGTTGAAAAGAAAAGCATATCAACATAAAATAATACTTTGATAAATTGCTTTGCTGAAATAGAGGTCATGAGATGACCATCTTTTATTAACTGTGATAGTCAAGGGCAATTTACTTAGGTGGAGACTCAGGGTAACAAAAGGTACTCAGCTAATTTGCTTCTGTGGTGGAAGAAGGGATGGGGAACATTACCTGCTATAACATCAAATTTTCCTCAAAAGCCAACTGACTATTTTTTACTGTGTTCCAATGATCTAGCCAATACTGAGGGTTGCTAGCATATGAACAACAAAGCTAATGGTTTTGCAAAATCTACAGTAATTTTTTTACTGAAAGAGAAAATCAACTTTTCAATTGGAGAAAATGGCATGAATTCATGGATAGGATAAAGTATTGGCCTTGAGTAAAACTAGTAAATTAATATTTTACTGATTTAACTTGCTTTGCAAAATTTTTCATGACTGTATTTAGACACAGTAGCTAAACTTTTTGGATAATAGCCATACAAAAATTGTTCAGAATACTCTGACTCACAAGAATACTTGCTACAAGAAATTTGCCTCTGTGAAGAAGGCTCAGTAGAGTTGCAAATGTTTGTGGACTGATGTGCTTTTCAAACACTAAGAACAGATTTGTCCATAACAGTAGATTAATGAGTCTTTTGTTATTCCTATGAATTAAAACATGTGCAGTTTTAATCTAAGGGAATGGAAACTGTATCATAACTGTGTTATATGACAAACTTACTGATAAAATCTAATACAAGTGTTCATAATGTCAACATGATACACCCTTGCTAAAATTCTTTCCTTGGCTGAAAGTGCTTCTCTGTGGCAATTACTGCCTCAGGGAATGTGTATAGCAGTTGTATTCATCGATTAAAAGACAAATCTTACTCATTGAAATACAAATCAGGTCTTTTATAGCTATCAAAGACACTTAATATAATAAAATTTCTTCAGGGCGCATATTATTTCATGTACTTCTAAACTCTTCACCAAGCTAATAAACTGATCCTTCACAATTTTTTCAGGACTACAAAAATTATTTCAGACTGTGTTCAAAACTAGAAAGATGTTCACATGTATATTTAATGAAGAAATAAAATGATTTTTAGAAAAAAATATATTTAATTCCTTTTTATTCTTTTATTTCCTTTTATGAATAAGGGCGATTATAGTTAATTCTGCTTCCTCTTTCTGCTCTCTCTATCCCTCTCTATATGAATCTGGAGTGCTTCATTATAAAAGGCTATAGGATGAAAACTTACATGCTCAAGTCTTGAAAAAAATGAGCAAGCCTATATACATCTAAACTTAGTGCTCTTTTTGATTCAGATGCTGGTATTGCACTGTGTTTGCATCTTTTTTCCTGTTAGTTGTTAACACCTGAAACTTTGTAATTTTTTTTAATTTAAATTCTTATATCAAAGACCGATTTAGTTATTCCATTTACAGGTAGTATTTTTTGCAATTATAGAAAAATTTATTATTTCTCAAGACAGTTTTAAAATTACAGACAAATATACTCAAATGTTCATTTTAAATTTGGAAGATTCTCTTTGTAGATTTCAAAAATCCTCATCAATTTGAAAGGACAGTAAATGTACAGTCTGGGATTAATTTCTGTATTATGGGCATCCTACATACTGTTGGCCTTATTAGTTAAAATTTCCATAAAACTATTGATTATATTTGTTGAAAATGTAAGACTTCTACCAAACTCATGCATACTTGCAACACTATTGAAGAACTCAATGCTCTTAGACCATGGCTTCTGTGTTGAGGAGTCTGTGATACGGTTGCTTCTGAACAGGCTAATCTTTTACAACATTAATGTTATCTTTCCTGAATTATGGATGCTTGAAAGGCTCAGCTTTTCTCATTTTAAAAATATTTGTTCCAGTTTTTTTTACTAAAATAATGTAAACATCTACTAATTCTGTTGTCTTTATTATCATGATCCTGTTCAGATGTGCTGTTCGGAGTATAGAGGCTTCTAACATAACTCCATGATAAAACTCTGTAGGCTGCTGAAAGGGTCTAACAAGCCTGGGCTCTAACATTATGGAGCGAGGGTTTGTGGAAAGCAAGTTAAAAGGTAGAATAGGGAATCTCAAAACAGACTGCTACATTTTGATGTCCTTTTTTATCTAGAATAACATAAATATTTTTCCATAAATTTGGATCATTGTGCATTAATTAAATCTGAGGTGTGATTTAACACTACAATGAAAAGATGTAAACTTTATGAATTGTGATTGATATACTGAAAACCAATGCAGGACACCCGCACCCCCCCTCCCCCCGCCAAGTGAATATAATTATTGGAGTAACAGCTATGTAAAATGCATAAATTGTTTTAAGTTGGAAAGATACACTAATGAGTTATTGGTTTTGATAAATGAAAATAATATTCTTCATTATTGAAATACTGATTCTGATAGCGAGAGTATTTTCAGTGTATTTTTTTATAATTTTAATGTTTCTGTAAGCCAAAAGACTGCAAATCAAGTGTAGGTTACATTTGGATGACATGTCTATAGGATTTCTGTTTCCTATATATCTCTGAGGGTCCAGCCTTCCAGAGATGACTTAAATAATTAGTGAGACAGCTCTTCAGGTGTGTTTTATAAAAGCAAAAGTTTAATAAATGCAAAATAATAACTGTTACAGAAATAAAAGAAAAGCCAAGCACAGGTGCTTGAGAAGCTTCCGCACCTTGCTAAGACATCCTAAAAAGCTCCTTGGCTCCTTTGTGCTGCTTCTTTAGTACTTGATGGTTCAGGTGGGCTGTTTGGTCCTTGGCCCAATGAAATCAGCAATAGGTTTTGACTTACACTTTCCAAACCAAATCAATGCTTCTGTGCTGGCACTGAGCCTATTACAGTGAGAACAGTAAAGAACTTTCTGGGCTCTTTACCTCATAAGAAATACAAGGGCTGAGTCCCAAACCTTTCCTTATATGGACTCACTTACTCAGGTGCAGGGTGCATTATCTATACACGTCTTAATTTTCTATCATTATATGACAATACAAATTTATGATGATCTACTTGCTACATAGGACACTTGGATGTATTTCTAAGGTAAAAACTATATTTACTTTCTTCTGCCAGTGATTTAAATTGACAAACATATTTCTGAAAATTTATGGAATGTGAATTCAGGTCCAGAGCATTACTCAGAAATCAACCCTTTAAGACCCATCCCTTTATTTGGATTCATGAAATTTTGGTGTTTGCTCTTCTACAGATAATTCCTTGTCCCTAGTATAAATTTAATGAAGGTTATAGATATAGTGTCATTCATATGAAGATTATTGCAAAATCCTTTTTAGGAAATTAGTTCTAGAAATAGTAATAAACTAAGCCTTAATGATAGAAAAGTAAAGTGATTACAAGAAAAATAGTGAAACAAAACAGAACGGGATAATGGCATGCAAGGAGAAATACTGGTTAGGAAATACTTAGTTTCTATTAGCTGATAAAGTGAGCAAACAGAGGAACTTGTGATTAACAGAAGAAAGAAAACATGGTAAGAAATGTAGAACTTTCTAATAATGAAGCACTCAAGGATGTTTAATGATTTTCAGCAGCTGTTCACAAACACTGTGCACTTTGCTGTGCTGTTATCTGTTCATGCAAGAGATAGATTCTTGTTTTACACATACATGCTGCTACATTTGTTACCCTAGGGAAAAGAGAGACTGAACTAGCAGAAAATTCCATCTGTAAATGCATATTCGAGTGATCCATTAGTAATGAACCTGCTCCATTCAATAATTTTAACCAAAGCAATCAATGTCTGAACCATTTTTTCTTTAATCATGACATATCTCATGGAGAAGCCTGAGGGTATTCTGTTGTCTGAATTTAGGCCAAGGTTTGTTTTGCCAGTGTCCATTAAGGATTCAATTCATTAATGACCTAGACATTTCAATACAATTGTTAACAAGAGTTTCAATCATATGAATTATATTTTCTGATTTTATAGCAGTCTATAAAAGCACAGTCTTAACACTACATAATTTTTACCTGTATTCAATTACCACTGTCAGTATCCACCAGAGTTCCTAATCCATTTATTTTATACTTTCTATTCAGATCTAAATGTTCTGTTTTATAAAGTTGTGTCTGATCTTTTCAAGGTGTGCCAGTTTCTTAAGGAAGTGTGTTTTTAACCATTCTAAACCTTTGTTTGTGTTAAAACGCCATTACAGGATGCCCCCATCCCTTTAAAAGATGTGTAAACAAAGACACTGTTTCATTTTTCAGTCTACATCTTTAATTTCTAAACAGAATTAATAATAACAATAATAATTTATAGTGCAAGAAAACACTTGCTGAGGTACTAAATTATGTCTTTCCTCTTTCTATTTCTCTTTCATGACCATTGTCAAATTTGTCCTACTGTTCAGTCCCAGGTGTTTCATCATTAACAGTAACAGTAGGTTGTAAACCCTTTGGGCTGGTTCCCTGGGCATCTTCTCATGCAGGAACTTTTAAAGCACTCACCATTGCCCTAGATCTGCTTCTGTTGGTAGTGAAAGCTTCATTGACTTCAGAGCAGCAGTATTAGGTCAGAGACTTCTGAAATATCCCAGTGAACATTAACTTGGCACGGACCTGACACAGTTTTTCATACAGGTAAATCATGAATAATAGTGAAAATAAATAGTGACTTTTCAATTTACAGCTCATTCTTCTGCACATATCAAAGGAGAAGACTTTCTCATATGCCTTGTCCTTAATTTTAACAATAATGGGCAATCAATTTGTTGATTTGTACCACCTGAAACTGTATTTGTTCCATCTTACAGATAGAAGACCTTGGCATACGTGATGCGTGAAGCACACATAATGCAGCAGAGAGGCACCTGTGACCATCTCCACAGGCCAGGGCACATGTCTTACATGGTCCTCAGGACAGAATGACAAGCACTCATCTGAGAGCAAGGGCTGCAGCTCCAAGTGGAGAGTCCACACCACCTACCCCAGTAGTGGCTAAGCTATTCATCATATCTAAGTAGTTGTGGCAGTGCAGTGAATTTTTCACTGACTGGAAAGGACAAAATAACCCCAGTTTCAAAAAGGGAAAAAGAAGACCTTGGGAACTACAGGCCAATCAGTCTCACCTCTATGCCCAAAAAGTTCACAGAGCAGATCCTCCTGAAAACTGTGGAAATGCACATGAAAAAAAAGGATTGGTGACAGCTAACAAGGATTCATAAGGGTAAATCATGCCTCATCAAATCATGGCCTACAACAGGGTTACAGCACTGGTACATAAGGGAAGAGCAACTGATATCATCTACCTGGATTCCTGTGAAGCATATGACATTTCCCTGCATTATATCCTTGTCCCTAAATTGGAGAGGCAGAGATGTGACAAGTGGCACTCCTAAGGGATCAGTATGGGTCTGCAGCTCTTTAATATCTTTGTCAGTTCCCTGGATGATGCGACTGAATGCACCATTAGCAAGTTTGTTAACAACACCACGCTGTGTGGTCAACTCGCACACTGGAGGGAAGGGTGCTATCCAGGGGGACCTTGACAGGCTTGACGGGTGGGCCTGTGTAAATCTCATCAATTTGAACAAGGTCAAGTGTAAAGACATGTGCCTGGGTCAGGCTGGGCAGAGAACAGATTGAAAGCTGTCCTGTTGAGAAAGACTTGGGGGTTTTGGATGAGAACCTTGATGTGACCCAGTAATGTGTGCTTGCAGCCCAGAGAGCCACAACGTGGCTGCATCAAAGCTCCATCAAAAGAAGCATGGCCAGCAGGTTGACAGAGGGGCTTCCTCCCCTCCTCTCCATTCTCCTGGGAGCTGACTTGGAGTACTGTGTCCAGCTCTGGGACACCCAAGATGGATGTCCATCTTAGTCCATCCAACTGTTGAAATGAGTCCAGAGGAGGGCCAGAAATATCATCAGAGCACCTCCCCTCTGAAGGCAGGCAAAGAGACTTGGGGTGGTTGAGCCTGCAGAAGAGAAAGCTCGAGGAAGATATAGCAGCAATCTTTCAGTATGTAAAAGGAGACTGCAAGAAAGCTTGAGAGAGGCTTTTCAAAAGAGCATGTGATGATAGGACAAGGGCATTTAGTTTAGACATTAGGGAAAAATTCTTTACTACGAGGATGATGATGCACTGGAACTGGTTGCCCATAGAAATTGTGGATGTCTGGAAGTGTTTAAGGCCAAGCTGGATAGTTTTTGAGGAACCTGTCCTAGTAGGAGGTTCCCTGCCCATGGCAGTAGGGTTGAAATCAGATGATCTTTAAAGTATTTTCCAACCGCAAGCATTCAATTTTTCTGTCTGTCACAGTGCCTTACACAGTAGAAAAAGATGGACTATTATTATTACAATATTGACACCATGATTTTAAATACTCGTAATGCTAATATAATTTTGCAGCAGTAATATAAGAAGAGTACTGTGGTTCTGGAAACAGCACCTACAACTACGTGCTCTTGTGGTGTCTGCTACGTCTTTGGTTTCCATCTAGCTCTTCTCCTCACCTTTGTTAGTTCAGTCCTTTGAAACACAACTTTGGGGACCAGAGATGACTATTTTTCACTTTGAATGATAATAATAAACAAGTATAAACTGAGGGGTGGTGTAACTAGATGAAGTATTTATTATCAGCCTAAATTGATGAGGTTCATATCACAATTACTAGTCTTGCAAAAGTGATGCTTTTTAATCAGCTGTGGGAATGATCAAAAATGTTTACAATACTAATGACTACTTAAATGATAATGCTTACATTATCATTGTTTGTATATTTTTGGTACATTTTCCTTATTTTTTTGTGTTTTGACAAACTTCATTAGTACATATAAAATTACTTTTACCCTATAACAGATTTGATGACATGCAATCAGTAAAGCCCAAGATCATACACTTAAAGGAAAAAAAAAAAAAAAACCAAAACCTCCCATACCATACTTAGAGCATTAAGACAGATATCTTAAAGAGTTATAATGAATGAAACAAAACTGAATCAGAACATGTATTTGAGGTATATTGCAGAAGAATTAAATCAAATAAAATCAGAAATAATTGTTATTCCTAAGTGTTAGTAAAATCCTTTTTTTAAAATTTTTGGATGCTTCAGTGCATTAGTAGTATCACACACATGGATAATGAATATTTATGAGAAAAAGTTTGAGGCAGACTGTGGCACTGATTTCATCACTATAGTTTGAAAGAAGCAATAGGTACTGCCTTTGTTTTGTTTTGATCTATCAATTCAGGCTCTCAGGAACATCAGACATGCATGTTTTTACTGATGTGGCTATCAGTACTTAGGAGTAAAAATAGCTGCTAGCATGTGATTTACTTTTAGCCCTTGCTAAGACTAGATCTTGCAAAACATGCAATGAGAATTGCAGTTTACTAGAGTACTTTTAGATTAAAACATGAGGAACTTGCAACATTTGGGCATTCCAGGTTTAAAATGTCTTAGGTTGCAATATGTAACCAAAAATGTGTATTCTATTTTCCATCTGAAACTGACTGGGGAGATGTTTTCTTTTTCTCTTGTATAACCCATTCCTCATAACTCCGGGGAGGAGGGGGCAGGTGTCTTCTGTTAATGGGCCAGCTGTTAAACCAGGGTGGAGCAGTGGTTCCTTATCTCTTCCATGACCCATCGTTTCTCCAAGGGGATATCTTCTGTTAATGGGGCCATTAAGACTCACCACATGACTGATACATTACATCATCCCATTGTGAGATGCTCCACCCAGTGGGAGGAGCCAAGAATTTCCTACCTAGATAAAACTGAGACTCAGAAATACCAAGGCAGCCTGTTTTTCCACTGGATTTTCCCTAGAGGAAGATCAGACCCATCTCACCACACTGGACCTTCTACAGGATCATCTCACTCCAACAGAACTACATCTGTTACTCCAGGAGGATTTATTTGGACTTCTTCCAACACACTGACAAACAGGGTGTCAGGTTGTATCCTGACTCTGTCAGGGTTTCAAGAATTTTTGTTTGTTTGTTTTCTTGCTTGCTTTTTTGTATTACTACATTGGGGTTTTTTTTAATACTCATGGTAAAGAACTGTTATTCCTATTCCCATACCTTTGCCTGAAAGCTGCTAATTGCAAAGATTATAATAATTTGGAGGGAGGGGGTTTACATTCTCCATTCCAAGGGAAGTTTTAGCTTTCCCTGGCAAACACCTGTCTTTCCAAACTGAGACAAAGAATCAGCTGAAAATCCACTTTAAAGGTTTCAGTCTTACATTTGTGTTATTATATTTAACTTTATTATTTTTACATGTATCTTTCTCAAAATATTTCTCTAACTATTCTCTAACCTGCAAACTCTATGTAGGTGAATTATACACAGTGGAATTCATAAGGAAGAAATAGATGGCCTCAAAGAGGAAGATTAAGGTAGTGGCTGCTGGAATAATAGAAATATTAATGATCTTGCAATCTTCTGTCTTACCTCAAACATCAAAAGGATAGAAAATTAGTATAAAGCTTATCCATGTAACAAAGATGGAAGAATTCAATTCTGTTTCCTCATACTAAGCAATTTATAAAATTAGCTTTGTTTACATTTGATATTTCTCATTGTAGTCACAGATCTGGTAGAGCTACTAGACTTTTTTAATGTACTACAACATTGAAACAAAGTTGTCAGTAAAACATCATATCCTGATATATCTAAACCAATCTACTCTTGGTATCTGTATGTAACTTTAAAATATAGTATAACACACTACAACATGGTTTATCATTCTCTGAATGTTAATCATTATTATTGCCTTTAGGCTTTTCAAAGATTGCTTTAATTACTAAGTAGTTTTATTCCAAACTAACATGCCTAGATCAAAACAAATGTAAGTAACAACATATACATTTTTGGTTTGGTTTTATTTTTTTTTTTTTTTCAGGGTCAGACTGCTGTAAATTCTGCAGCCTATCAATACGAGCTCAGAAAGTATTTAGGTGAGTAGAGATAAATGGTAGCTGTCTTCTGAGTTCACTGTAGGTCTTATTTTCTAGATATGTGCTGTCAAATTCAGAATAATTGGGAAAAGTACTGTAGTTTTTAAGAGTAAAAATGTTTTGCATAGTTATTTCATGTCACAGCTATGCGTGGGTGGTTAGGAGTGCCAGGACCTTCCTCAGAAACATCCTGAAAAGGATGTCCTGAGGGCACAGGCACATCCAAACTGCTGTAGTGATTCAGTTCTTTTGTGAAAACTGCAGGATTCGGGAGACACAGGAGAGGGGGATGGAACCTTCTGGAACAAGATGACACTTAACCTTACACACACCTTAGAAGGCATAATTATAAGTATAGTAAACATAAGAAACAGGCTGGTGCTTATAGCAAGATAGTGGCAGCAAACACATGTAATGAGTGGTGCAGCTTTATAGGGTAGGATTAGAGTGTCCTCGAGTATCAACACAAACAAAGCCTCAGGGCTGTTATCAGGTCATCCCACAACTCCAATAAGCAAATACTCACGGAGTGGAGGCAAAACCTAGATCTAAATCAATCACATAAAATACGTAGTGTTACACTATAGGCGTTCCCAGCTTAAAAAACCAAAGCTAAGTTAAAACATGAGATGGTATTCTTTCCTTTATATCAAAACAAGTTGAACTCGTAATGACATTAAAATGACGACTTGCAAAATGATAAAAACTTTATCCGGAAACGATAACATACTTCGACACATCAAAACACCAGGATCGTATCAGTCTCTTCATGAACATAGAGCAGAAGTGACGAGTTCTGTCGGCAGTTATAGCCTCTCAAGGAAATCTTATAGGTGTCAATAGAGGGTAGAAACAAAGCGTATTAAATGAATTTCAATTATGTATTTACTTCTCTTATGTTTTCCTGCATTGTGGGACATTTACATTTAATTATAATTGGTATATTTTACTTTCTTACTTACCTCTATATATAGGTATCGACACTCACTGGAGCACGAAAGATTTTCTTGGGGGAAGGGAGACGACATTCGGAAAGGAGGCAGGGGGAGCACACAAACCTTCCACCTATCTCGGGAATTTAGATAAAGGCAGTCTAATAACTTATGGGTAAGAAGAACCAAACAAATAAAACAGAAAACCAAAGAAAGAAATCCCATCCAAAAGAACGACAAAGAGCAGATAAGAACTTCTATCGATGACCTCAATGATGGGTGCCAAATGCAGTTCATTGGCCACCAGCAAACAAGGAAGCACAGCCACTGGGTCGGTCTGGCCATTTGCGACACAGCCCCAGCCCCAGTCTTTCGTTGCTTACAGAAGAGAACCATCACCTAGGAATATGAAAAAACTGTCACATTGTTTTGAGTCCCAGCTGGCTTAGGTGCTCTGGATTGATTTCTCTGTATAATCAAGACATACAACCAGAGAGGTGTGATTGTTCATAGCGCTGTTAGGGTCTCTACGAGTCATTTTTTTTGTTCTTTTCAATCGCGCCCTGAGCTGAGCCATGGACCAAGACATGGTTCACATCTAACTTTGGAAAGTTTTTTGATCGCTCATCTAGGATATTAAAACTACGGCCATTGACTGAGCGAGAAGGAAGTAAACAGATAAATGCTTTAATAATTAATCTTGAGTCGCAACTAGCTTTTATTCAAAGGAATAGCGTACAACTGGTGTGCAATATCAACCAGCATAATTAATGATACAACAATTTTCTTAGTTATCCCTTAATCAACCAACTGGGTCTAAAAGAAGACCGCTATGATTGGAAGACAATTACTTCTCACCAGCCATAGGATTCAACTCATTCAAATTAGCTCAAGCCTGTATTCCAATGCATTTACCTCAGGACCAGCTAAGCCACATTATTCATCATATTTTAATCAAACACATCAACCCTCTACTTCTGTTCTCTTTGAGATCACTTAATACTCTTAAGCATCAGTATTCGTTAATCTCAATTATTTCCCTTCAAATGTCCGTTCAAGTTCTATTCTAGCTTCTTGACTTGTGATCCGAGCTTGTGCTTTCAGGACAATTTTAACACATTACCATTCCATTATATAACAAATCATAATAAGTTCAGCCATATGTTGCTCAACTAGCCTTCTCTCCATAGAAAAACCAGAGTGGGATGACAGTCTTTAACGTAGTCATCACTTAAAAAGAACATAGATTTGTAGAGGAGAAAGATCATAACTCAATATGCGACAATCTGAGGCTACGGATCCTTTAATGAAGAACTCTTCATCCACAGCCAAAGGGAAAGATTACATAGAGGGAAAAGTGTATAATACTTCAAGATACACCTATTTTAATAAGACCTGGATACCTCTTAGGGTATCGAATGCCATGTTGATTCTTCCATTGTATACCACTACATGTTTCTTTCTTTATCTCTTCTATGCCATGGATACTTCTGGACTCCGAGCAGGACAAGGAGATCTCTATGAAGGCCGTCTTCATGCGTTATGGGTATAGACTGTTGGAGTCAAAATCCAGAGCCTGGTTAAGACAGCGGTGTACCTCCTTCTACTCCCAAATTACCTATATACACTGCGTACAGGGCACATAATCATGGCTAGACAATTGAGGAGGCAATTCTCCGACCACGAATCCCATGCCTGCGGTCCCACATTCCACTGGCCTTCACCATTCGTAGCTGACTCAATCCAGATTAGAGCGACCTTAAGGAGAAATTCGTAACGCTGGGAAAATCAGCACCTGCGACTCAGAATAGCAGGCCACTGATTTGTTCCCAACTGGAATCTTCAACCAGAGGCAAGATAACGACCCCATCCTTTGCCCGACACTTGGACCTTCTACGGATCTCTCAAACTCCACAGAAATAACATCAAAGGTAATTCCTAAGGAGGAATTAGGGGGCCTTCATCAAACACAACTGAACCCAGAGGACAGAGAGATGTCATGATCATATTCCTGAACGACCCAGTGGTTCTATTTTCCTTTTTGTGTTGCTATTTTTGTGAAATACTACATTTTAATAATTCTTAGTAAAGCAGGACTGTCAACTCATTATTCGGTTTAATATTTGCCATGAAAGAGCCTTCCACATTTCAGAGTCTATAATAAAATAGTTTATTGGAAGCCAAGGACAGCTTCTATCACGAACTAAAGACACCAAGGAGATAAATGATGAACAACCCAAAAAACAACTATAAGCACAGAACATGCTAGAGAATCAACTAAATGAGCTAACTATGTGTTCAATAAGTACGCGAGTGCATCTTCTTGCTCTAAGCATAACGCACTTGACTCACCCCCAAGAGAGAGTGTTTGACTATTTTAAAATTAATCTACAGCTTCTTTCCTTTACATTTATTTGTTTCATGTCTCTCAAGGAACGTGGTGTCCCCTATCGGTTTTTTTGCATGATTTTATGATATGCTACCGAGAGCCTAGAAGTATTTGTGTGGACCTTTTCTGAGTTTATTCGTTCATTCAAGCTCAGTCCTTCCATTGAGGAACATTTGCACTTCTATAAGACAATCAACTGGGAGAAGAGAAAGTTAGGGGCGTAATTGCAGCTCATTCTTTATCTCTGAGATTTTCTGCTAGTGTTTTTAAAGAGAAGGACTAATTATTAAGTATCTTAGCTGAATTAAAAACAATTAGAACGCTTGTGTCTCACATGGAACTCACCTGATATACTTTACACTTTATTTACATAGCTCCACTTATCTAAATTATGCTTATGAAAAAGTTAGGATATAAACTATGCTTATGAAAATTAAGCTACTACCATTAGAATTTGATATGGATGATCACTTTGAGAAATATACAACTCCCACACATACGACTTCTGCAAAACAACGCCGTGCGTCATATTAACCACTCACAGATACAAAGTAAGAAATTCTTCGTCTCTCTTAGGAGCTGCAATAAACACTAACTGGAGCTAGACAACATCAGGAACACATATATTTTTATATTAAGGTTTTAGGCGAGGGGTGGTGGGAGAATTGGCGGCAGTGGCTATGTTTGTATTGCCGAATTGTCGGGTGGTCACTTCAGATATGGGTTCCTTAGAGAGCATGGAAAAACGTTTATATTTATTGATTACTATTTCCTTTTGTCAGACTTCTACGACTGCATAGATCTTTAATATTATTCAACCTTCCAACCTTTGACATTGCATGAAAGAGCAGAACCCTACCACCTCTGATAAGTTCCAAAGGAGCGGTGTAAAGTGATTCTATAAAGTATGGGATTTGGTCATCTATTCTATGAGAATCATCATGGAATCTCATTATAGTTGTGAATTCTGGGTCCAAATTAATCATTGAGTATGTCACACGCACCATGTATCAATAACTAATATTGCTAGTCGAGAATCTCAACTGTAATATGGTGGTTCACAACATTTTCTACATTATGTTATCCAGATTAAGCAATCACAATAGGAAATGGGTGAGCAGCGAGAAAGGGCACCAGCCACGGAAAAATGATTCTTATGTTTTGTTGAATGTGAATTGTGAACTAAGCTTATTGCTGGATAAATAATTAAAAGCTCACAAGGAATAGCCTCTAAGGAACAGGCTTATCCTGACCCATTTTTGCTTTCTCCTCAATAAACTGGCAGCAAAATTATTGGCGTATCATGAAATTATATGGTGAATGTGTGTTTCCCTGACCAACCATGGGTGGTTTGTCTTTCTCTAAGGTTAGGTTGACCAAGGTCGCACACAGAAAATGCCAAAACAGCCGTGAGAATAAAGATACAAAAGACACTATGACAGAAAATTGGCATTTACTGCTTAACTAATACAGAGTTAATAAAAAAGACTCGCAAAACTAAGGTAGAAAAGTAAAGAAGAGTATCTCAATAATCTGTCAAGGACTTTCATTAACATGAACGTATAAAAAGATCGTCAGTGGTTGATTGAACAATAAAACACGACAAAAACAAATTTAATAAGAATCATAAAAATATTACCCATCCAATATTTAGTATCGCCATCTTCGCATACAAGTGAAAACCAAACTAAAAGAAACTTACTCAAAGCAAGACCTTTACAAGTTACTCCTTGTTATATTATCTACAAAAATAAATTGCACAGCACTAGACACACCAAAAGAACGAGCAAAGGTACGTTCCGTCTTATTTATTCCATCGATACCATATATTTAGACTGAAAAAGAATAAAACCTCAAATTCTTACGCATTTTCACCCCTTGCCTTTGCTTATACTGCATGTGACAGCTATACTTTCCTACATGAGTACTTCTCTTGGTTTTACACTGAATGCAGAGTATGATATCAAGAGGAATAACTATCTGTGGAAGATCCTGGATTTTTACTCAGAGTTCCAGAAGAAAGGGTGTATGGAGTCATTATCTTCAAATGTTGTTTAACACATTTTTTAACATTTGCAATAGCATCACAAATAAAATAAAAAAGAATATGAAATTATTTAAAGTTATAAACAGTGTTAAAGTCGATAGCCTGAACTCTTAACACTGAGGACAAAATTATAGGTAATTTAATGGGCAACTCTATACGAGAGCATCATTATGCGGTAAGCATTTAGATGTCCATTTTTGTAAGTCCAACAGGTTAACATTATACAAAAGGAAACAATGCAAAACAAACCAAAACGGAATCTCTTAAGAGATCCATTCTGAAACGAGGTTATATCACTGCCTGCTGAAACCAATTGGAATGCTTATATGTCTTTTTCATGACTCGGACTGATTACCACCAACATTCCCAATCGTTTCTACATAAAATAACATAGAAGTAATTTAGAGAACATTTAAGACATGAGAGAGTTCCATACTCAAATGGGTAAACAAAATAACACGTTGATTCAGACACAACTCTGTAATCCTCCTGAGACGAAGTTATGAGTTTTTCGATGATAGCACATTGATCCTTTATCCGTGACGTATGAGCCTAGTTATCAATTAGTGAAAATTTTCTAGTGATGAAATTATTCCCATCCAGTGAACTCTGTGATCAACTACGTCGTGAATGAAAGTGACTCAAGAAGGATCCCGTGAGTTCGTAAACAATAGCACCGACCAACAGGATCAGTGGTCAGTGTCATACGCAGTTGATTACAAATAAAAGCGAGACGGTGTATCCGCGCTCTATGTATAAAAGTCTGCGATGAGTGGACACTATGAAAAAACTGAAATCCTCCTCTTCTCAACACATTATACTCAAATTTGAGACTCATATTTTTTCAGTTCCAAGTTCTTTCTAGATGTGTAAGTTAAATTAGACTTATGCAGTTGTTCTTTCTCTTTCAGTATACACTTCAACTACCCTACCAGTCTGCATAGTATATACTTTAGAATTAAAACCATGAAGATAATTTCCACCTTCCTTCTTATCTAGTTTGCTCCAAAGTTTTCTATCAATTTCTACATTAAAATACTTTTTATATTCATTTACATTTAGAATATGAAACTAAATGTTTTAGTATGGAGTAACTCACTTCTTGAACTGCATGAAATTCCTCAGTGAAACAATTAAATTCAACTGTGTCCCTGTTCAATATCCTGCAATCAAAATTTCCTTTGTGTATGAAGCATGTAAAAGTGGTGGAACTTTCTCACATACGCTTGAGATTTAAAAGAGCCAAATTGTATTTAGAAGGATAGAAAATTCCGTGTCCGACCTTTTAGCTTTATATGTGAGACTTTGCATAGAGCAACAAGAAACTTGTATCGCACCTGACATCTAATACGCTTGATATTGCTAGGTGCTACAATATATTTTCGCACTAAATGAATGAACACTCCCAAGTTGAAACTGCGCTGAGACTTTTGGATTTCCAGATTAAGAAACATAATAGAGTCCCTAAACAGTTCCATACCTAGTCATTTAATACTATTATCCTTGCAGTACTATAATTTCTGTAGTCTTATGTGCATTTTTTTCTTCATGGAAGAGGTTTTCTCTACTTTTAATATTTATCAGATTACACACTTTGATCTGTAATTCTATACATACTCTTGACTTTGAAGTGTGTAGGCACCGAAGGTAAGGACTTTGTAATATAGTCAATAAATTGTGATCAGCTAACATTGTTTTGAAAACATGGCGGGTAAGGTTGTACTAATTAACATAGTCTCTTTATCCTTAAAATTAAAAAAATTACTAGAGGAACTGTGTCCCTATGGCTTAAAAAAACTTTATCTATGAAATAGATACTGTTTTTAGGCTCCAAGCATGAACTTACTAAGACTTTGTTAATTGTCTGAGATGGAATGAAAGAACCTTATTATTAAAAACATCAGCACTAACATTAAGTAAAGGGATAAATAAAAAAATAATTTCAAAAAACCAATCCGACCTAAATACTAAACGAAATAAATTTAATTAGATGAAGGTTCTATGTGTTGATTACTACATTTCATTTCTATAGCAAAAAAGAAATTTCATTTCCTTGTGATTTGTGCTACATGGTATTTCTTTCTCTGTATTACAGTAGCTAGCTCTTTAACTTGACCCCCATCAACTTCTACTACACAACGGGTTGTTTAAAGAGTATCATCTTAGCTTATGTGTAAAAAAGCTGCAAATAATATCACAAGAGGGGAATTTTATTGACAAGAGGTAAGGCATTTCCATTCCATATTCACTGTTACAGACCACATACGATAGAAAGAGTATCTAAGCAGCAGATGTCAAGCAATCCTGCATCATAGTGAGTCAATCAACTAATTGTAGTCTCTTTTTAGTTGATTTAAATTAGTTGATGAATCTCAAATCAGATTCAAGATTTTTCATGATATAGACTGTGGAAAATTAAGTGCTATTGATTACCTGAAATAAGAGAAACGTGTCCCTCTCAAAAAAGGGGGGAAAAATAGTTAAAACTGAACAATGTTATGAAATCTTGTAACAATATTTCCACTGTGTGGCGAGCTAGTATGAACTATTGTGAGAGAGTTACGAGGACAGTTATGTCTACCTAAATTGTCCCTTCAACCGGATAGTATCTAAATATATAAAAGCTACAAAAGAAAACAAAAGGACTCATTAAAGAGAGACACCATAGGGTGTGCTTCTCATGTTCCAGCTTTTCAAGTCTCGACTCCTTATGATATTTAAGTGCCAGATGAAATATATTTAACTGTTGACACTCAAGAAATAACGAGTACAGTGTAAAGTGAAGAACTCCACTCATCACATTCACTCTGTCATGTCACATCACACCATGCGAAGAAGTATAAATGATCATTCATCTCAAGGAGGAAAAAAATTGGGTTCTTAGGTTTTACCACGTACGCCCCAACATTAACTCTTGTCATCTTATTATGACTGTCAGTATAAAAATAAAGCTTAGTGTACATTTGAATCTCAAAATGGAAAAATATCATACCGAGCTAGGATTTCTGAACTAATTCCATCTACTAAATAACAGCATTACCACAAGATGACTAGAGCTTTCCCAATGGATCAATCCATGCTGTATAAGTGTTTTTATAACCAAATAAATTCGTGAATGTTGTCTATAAATACACTTCATCTTACATTCCCAGAATACTTTGCTAATGGAAAGGATGTCAACGCAACAAATACCTTCACGAGTCCACATCCTCACGATCACAGAGAATAGAAGATAAAAAAGAATTAAAAAACAGACCTTCTCACACCAGTATCCAACAATCATAAGCGCGTCTCCAAACTTACACAGCACCTCCAAGGAGAAGACAGGTTTCTCAATTGCCTTCCAGTCAGGATGTGTAGGCTGATGTAAGAACAACACAAGTCCGTTTCATGGCGTAAAAATAAGAGATACAATACATATATGTGTGTTATAGTTAGACAATACAGTACACCTCTTTTTTTGACATTATTCCCATTGAACCATCGAGGACAGCAATACAGATACACGATAGACTCTATCTGCTTCTGCCTAGATTTATTATTTTACATATTTTTTTTAAAAATGAAGGGACTTATTGATAGTCCAGAATTTATTTATTGCCAAATACTTTTCTGTTGTTTTCCCGTTGAAAAATTTTGAACTACAGAGCTGGAATACTGTGAATAATCCAAAACACTATGTATTTGCCTGTTTATAAATTAAAAAAAAACCTCAAACACATTCAGTACTTTTTGCTGGACTGTAGATAATATTTAGGGAACTTTTAATAATTAGAGATGAACAATATGTTTTTTCCAAAGCTAATTGTGGTATCACATCAATAAATATTAATAAATATATAATCTGAACTATTAATTAAAGTTGTGGTAGCCACAATTCGAATGAATTTACTATGTGCGCTTGTTTCTATATAACACTAGAATTCAAGAAAAGGGCAAGTTTGATGGACACTCAGGTTCAAGATTTTTCCTGAAATTATAGACTATTATCGTATAACAAATTCATTCTTTTATTTTATATAGACTATGTGAAGACTGATATTTCTTATCTGACTATAGAGCAGGGGCAAAACCAACATAAAGCACTTTCTGAATACTCATTTTCAAAATCATTATTGTTAAAACTATTCTATAGTTTATTAGGTATCGAGCCCTATCATAACAATATTCTATTAGAAGATATTTATATTTTACTCTTGAATTCTAGGAATATTTAATTTGGTTATTGTACATAATTTATTGAACAACTAAATGTGTGACATTTAAACATTTAATTTTTACTATAACACACCCTTGCCTTTGATATTAGGATGATCTACTATTTAGTTTGGGACTAATAAATTTTAAAGAATGTTAGACATAACCTCTGCTCCTTACTTCAAATTCAGTCTTAGCACATGGGTGGGCAAATACATTTCAACAGTTTTTAATATTTCATTAAAAATGATAATTGTTTTAATTTGATTGTGCAAATGCATTTGTCCAGAGGTATAGCTTCTAATCAGACTTTAACTTAAGACTTGATAAAGGAAACAGATTTGACCCTATAATAATAGAAAAACTAGAACTTTGAAATAAAGGACAAGGACTGAAATGAAGAAAGCCGAACAGAGTGATCTGTCTTCAGTCTGCCCTTGATCTTTATTTTAGAGAGCACCTTTATTCTATGAGGACCTAACCTTGTATAAATAAACAAAAATAGTAACTCAGCCGAAAATTCTTAAGTGAATTACAAATAATTTTATTGATTTAAAGACTTGTTAAAAAAATCCCTCATCAATTAAAAAACGATATTGAAAGAAAAAATGCAATATAATCATTGCAATGACAGGATGTGTGAAACAGTTTCTCTACAGGATTGCTGCACTGTTCCTGGTTTCTTTGCTGATGAGGAATTATCAGTTTCATTATGTTTACCTACCTTCTTAGGCTACTTTATCAGGGCAGGATTTGCAGAACACAATATGCTGCTGACAGTCCATAGCTCTGACCGACCCAGGACCCATTTCAGCCCCTGCCAGACATGAGCCGCGATGCGGGACATGCATCAAGGGCTGTCCACCTCCAATTCTCTGATTTCCTGGCTGGCCACAGAGCAGACCCACATAAGCACACAGCACGCTCAGCCCAACCAGCCCCTGCCCAATGGCAGTGCCCAGTGCGAGGTGTGGGGGCTGCTCTCAAGTAGCTTCTGGCTATGGAGCTGACAGCACGGCCCATCTGCGCTTTGGGGTGTCTCTGCGCTCTGTGCTCAAGGCACTTTGATGGAACCTCATACAAGAAAGCATGCTGTCAACATTCCAACATTATCCTTGAAAGGGTGATATACGAGCTCAGATCACAGTGCACTATCAGTTTTTCATACTCCACGACATGGCCTTGGTGTGTGTGGCTTTTCGTTAAGTTCCCTGTACATTGTGGCGGAAGTTAACCGTCGGGGCTTAATGGGCCTGACTGTGGTGCGGACAACTCCCTTGCAGAAGCAACCTCAGGCTTCAGGGTTTGGGTAAGCCCTAGGGAAGATCTTGGGAGACTATCTCTCCAATAGTGATAGGTGTTGTCCCCCATCAGCTTTATATACCAGGTTAATTGCCCATAACCTTATCAGTATCAGACTTAATTAGTTGTACCACTGGTTCTTTCCTATTCTCCTTATCCCCCTTGATTGTCTGATTTTGATCCTCCCCTGGTAGTCTATTTTCATCCTACCCAACTGGCGAAGTGTGTAACCTAAACCCTGGTTTCCTGTAAAATTGCATTCTCTGTCTTCTGGTCTTCTTTCCGGATCCTCGAGAAAAAGCCTCCTGGAGACTCCCC